>JAQQAC010002629.1:6446302-6619595 GCA_029783875.1 Phataginus tricuspis
TGAGAGTTTTAATCAAAAATGGATGCTGAATTTTGTCAAATGCTTTTTCAGCATCTATGGAGATGATCATGTGGTTTTTGTTCTTCTTTTTATTGATGTGATGGATGATGTTGATGGATTTTCGAATGTTGTACCATCCTTGCATCCCTGGGATGAATCCCACTTGATCATGGTGTATGATCCTCTTGATATATTTTTGAATTCGGTTTGCTAATATTTTGTTGAGTATTTTTGCATCAACATTCATCAGGGATATTGGTCTGTAATTTTCTTTTTTAGTGAGGTCTTTGCCTGGTTTTGGTATTAGAGTGATGCTGGCTTCATAGAAAGAGTCTGGAAGTATTCCCTCCTCTTCTATTTTTTGGAAAACTTTAAGGAGAATGGGTGTTATTTCTTTTTTAATAGGAACACATCACACATAAATATGAATGTGTGAACAATTACTATAAAGGTTTATAGCAAGCCATTTATCTCATGGTGAAATACTTAAGCATAATTTTAAAGCTTCTGTTCCCATGTATTCTAAATATAGACATAAGGATTTGTAGAGAGAAAGATTCATTTTGCAGAATGACAGACACAAAATTTCATTTAACATTTTCAGACTCAGGTCCCTATCAATAAAATATGGTGATGTGATTGGAAAAAAAAATGACCACATTTGGACTGGTGCAACTTGACAAATAAATAGAATAACTAGGCCTTATTTTTCTTCCATAGTGATGAATGTTTCATCATGTTACAAGTGTAGGTTGGTGTCATAACAGATCAAAAACATCTTTGTAGAATGGGTGCTCTTCCCCACCCCCAAGCCCAAGAAGGGTTGCAATACTAATGAAGAGAACAGAATTGTGGCATGTTTGAGGGTCTCCATAAGCTCTCATGGAAATTTTCCTTCTACAAGCAGAAATTTCCTATGTCCCAAGTAGGGTACCACTGAAGAGCGGGGACAGGATGGGAGTCACTCCACAAGACCAGTGAGTGGAAGTGCAGTAGCATTTCAGGGCTCACTTACGGTGTCGGTTCTGCAACACTGATTTAGCTTTGAGCGAGAGTTCTTGGTTGCTACTGTGTTTTTATGACCGTGCAGTCACACTACTGCACGGTATTACTGTCTGAACAGACTTTTCTTCTCCTAGTATGTCTTACTCAATGATTAATGGCTTTATTTATTTTTAAAAAACAGACCCTTTATTGTGTTAGATAGTCCTATTTTCCTTTTTCTCTCAGATGACAGATTTCCTTTCTGGATTCCGTAATGCGCTAGTTCTTCATGGTTATATAACCTTATTATTGGTATCTAAAACTTAACCCTATTAATTTTAGTACTCCCATTTCAACATGAGTGTAAAGTCTGTCTCCATTTCACCCCCAGCATTACCTAGACATCCATCAGGTGTCCAGAACTCGGTGTGGCTCCTCAGACTCTTGTCTCCCTGAGGATTTATTTTATGCATTATATGGTATAATCATTCTTAATTGATTTGATTGGTAATATCTCACCGTGTTGAATTGATCATTTGTCTTGCCATTATTTTGCTTTACTTTTTCCTAAGTTGATTAGACATTTATTCCTGGAAGTTTGTCTCCACTATGTTTTTTATCATTCAGGTGAATGATTTTATATATACCGGATAATAAACCATTGGAAAGGATACTGGATAAACTATTGGAAAAATATATCTGTTTTAAATGCATTACCTTATATGCTGATAAGTTTGCAAAGCAAGCCATGGACTTCTCTTTGTTCCTTCTCTATACTTCGTTACTTTAATACTTCTTTAATTTATATGCTTCCAGAGAAAAAGTTTGCAATTGCAATTCAAATCTTAGAATAAAAATTAAGTGGTTACATGTGAAAAATATCATTTGCTGTATTGAACTCTGAAGATTTAGAGAGAACATTTACTTAATGAGAAAGTTTCATTAACATTTACAGTTTCTAATTCCCATAAACAAAGAGAATTATGTAATAGAACCCTCAGGCAAGAATTAAAATGCGGCTTCTAAAGGATTTTCCCTAAAAGCTGGTGAGTTAGAAGGCATATCATTCTCTCAGTTGCTCTGAGGCCACATGGTTCTTGAACTTTTTTCAGAGAGGCTGCTTTATTAATTGAATTTTAAGTGTGCTTTCCTTCAGTGATCTCTGCTTTACCCAGCCTCTTAGATCAGGAGCTCAGCAGACTGCCGCAGCTTTTGTTTGTTTGTTTTGTTTTCATTTATTTAATTGTAATCCCAAAGCTTCAAGGAGCACAACCCTCCCCGGCCCAGTGTGTATTACATCTTATCTCCCCTTTTGTAGAACCCTGCAGGGGAAATGGAGTCATTCGCTTTGCTTCCTAGGTAGCATAAGCTGTTGTGAAAAGATCTCTACAAAGAGGATAGATGTAGGCAAATTATTCAAAAATAGCTTTGTCTAGGGGGAAAATGGGTGGGATTGGAAGGACAAATTACTGACATCCATAAAACAAGTATTAATAATCAAAACTTGTGAAGGATAATTCCCTTTTATTTTCTTTTAACTAAGTTTCATTGTATTATTATTATTTTTTTGCTGTGATCCTAAATTTTAATCTCACTCCCAGTTGTAATTTTCCTCTTGCCTATTAACCATTTAGATATTCATAGTTACTCCAAATTAACTCTTAATAGTTCCTTAAACACTAGTTTAGAATCAGTTTTACTTTTTCAACTACCAGATACTTAGGACTCTCCTTTTCTCACTCTCTCACATCCAGACCTTACTACCAGCCCACTCTGTCCACTAATCAGTGTATAATTCATGTTACTCAGGTACAAAAATATTACTCCCACTCTTACTGAAAAGTTACAGATCTCATGAGCAAAAAAGGTTAACCATGAAAATTCTCGTAAATCCTACTTATGGAAAAAGAGAGTAGATATACTTTTCCCTATTATTCTCAACAGTGGAATAAAAAGGACAGAAAAAAGCATTAGTGATACTGAAGAGAGAAAAATATGAATGACCAGTCTTAACAATAGAGATAAATAGAAAAATTGAGAATTTAGAGATACATTGAATTACACTCTAACAAGGATTTAGCATTCATGCCATTGGAGTCTCAGAGAGGTAAAACCTAGAAAGATACTCAAATAATAGTAAAAGTTCCCCAAATTTAGCAAACAGATAAAGCTATAGAGAAAGGAATCTGAATTAACTGCAAAAATGATATTCAAGCACATGTAATTTTAGATTAACAATACCAAAATTAAAAATAAATAAATAAATTTTCACCACTTAAAAAAAAAATATTCAAGCCAAGACACATAATTAATTTGTGAAAATTAGGGACAAAGAAAAATATCTTGGAAGCAGCCAGAAAGAACCAACAACAGAAAGACCCTGTTGGAGAACAACAATTCAAATGACAGATATTTCAACAGAAACGATGAGGTTTGGCAGAAAATGTCATATTTCCCAAGTGCTGAGAGAACTGCCAGCCCAGAATTCTATTCTGAGAAAAAATATTCCTGAATAATAAAAGATAGTCAAGACATTTTCAGATGAGTGAAAATTGAGAGAACTTGTTGCTATCAGGCCTATCCTAAAAAAATAGCTAAAGAATATTCTCTAAAAAGAAAAAATCTTGAACATCAGGAAGAAAACATAATGAAAAAGCAAAATTCTGGATAAGTAAAATACTACTCTTGAGTTTTCTGGATTTTGCTTGATGATTGAACCAAATTTTAACAATTATAACAAAATTATAGCATTGTCTGATATAGTTCTCCATATATAAAGAGGAAATATTTGTAAAGATTATATTACAAAAAAGGGTTAAAGCGACCTATGGGGAGGTAATAATATGGGGAGGTAAGGTTTCAACACTTCTCTTCAACTGGTAAAATCTTAGCATCAACAGAATGTTGTTGGTTATATATGTATAATAAGAAACTAGAGCCAACCACTCTAAAAAATGCTATTCATGGAAAACTCTCAAAATATTATAGGTAAATGAGTATAGAACTATTAAAAAAGCTCAACTACTCAAAAGGAATGTGGGAAACAGGAGAGAAATGAAAAAGAGCACAAACAAAAAAAGAAATCGAAACAACAGACTCCCTACCATCCTAATGATTACATTTATATGTAAATGGCCAAAATACACCAGTTAAAAGATTGTCAGACCCGAAACAAAAAAAGAATACACAAATATAAATTTGTTTAAAAGAACCTCGATTCAACTATGATGATATACATAAGTGTTAAGTAAAAAAAAAGGAAAAAAGATACACCATATAGGCAGTCAAAGAAAGCAAGAATCACTGTATTAGTACCAGAAAAAGTAGACTGTTTAGAATAAAGAAAAGAATGAAAAAGAAATGTCAAGGCGCAAATGTTTTCACTAGACAATTCTAGCAAACAGTGAACAAAGCATCACCACCAAGTCTTCACCATCTCTCCAGGAAGATGAACAGAAGGAAATACACCCCATCTCATTTACCCAATGCCCAAACCAGATAAAGTAGGATAAAAAAGATACCATTATATTTCAAGAATATAAATATAAAAATCTTATTAAAATACTGGCAAACAGAATTTATCAATGTATAGAAATAATTATGCGTCATGACCAAGTGGGGCTTATTCTAGGGATGCAAAACATTATTCAATATTTGAAAATCAGTCAGTGTAATTCACCATATCAACAGGTAATAAAGTAAAATCATATAATCATATCAATTGATGCAGAAAAATCATTTGACAAGATTCAGCACCCATTCATGATCACAACGGCAAAACAAAAACTTTTGTAGTTTGGAAAGGAACATGTATAAAAACTTATAGGTAACAGTATAATAAATGCTAAACTAAATTTGTTTCTTTAAGATCAATAATAAGGCAAAGATGTTTGCTCTGATCACTGGTATTCAACATAGAATTGGAAGTTCTAATAACTACAAGCAGAAATGAAGAAATGAAACAAATAAATTAAAAAGGAAGAAACAAACTAATTCTCATTTGCAGATGGTATAGTAGTTCATGTAGAAAATTGTAGCGAACTTGTAAGGAAAAAGAGAGGTCCCAGAATTAATATATGATTTCAACAGGGTCACAAAACACAGGTTAATGCACAAATTCAATTTAATTTCTATATACTAGCAATGAATTTGCAGAAATAAAAATTGAAAATATAGCATTTACAAACACTTAAAATGAAATACATGTAAATCTAACAAAACAAGTACAAAACTTGTATGTTGAAATTTAAAAAATGCTGATGAAACAAAAAAGATGTAAATAAATTAATAGATACCCTATTTTCATGGATTGGAAGATTCAAAACAAAAGATGCCAATTATACCCAAATTAATTTACAGATGTATGTAATTCTCAAAGATTTATCAACAAACAATTAATAATCCAAATATTAACAAATAAATGACCAAGAAATCTTTGCTAATAAAAAGTGATAACTGAAGGACAGAGATAAAGATCCTTCATACTGAAGTTTCTGATAGATGATAAGGAATAATAATTACCTGTGGAAATATATATAATATTTATATGCATACACATACATGAATTTTTCTCAACCTTATGTTTACTTTCTTATAGGATGCATATTAGCCACCAAAAAGTTGTTTTTTTCTTCTCTCCAGCAAAATTAACAAGCAACAATTGGAATGGAAGCATATTATTCCTAGTTAAATGAATAAACACAAGAAAAGTGCTTAAAAAAAACCAGGATGGTTTTGATATATCTCTTAGACAATTAACTGACAAACAATACCTTTCAAGAGTTCAAGTCTCAAGATATATCTTTCCAAGTTGTTTTTCCTAAAGTAAACAATTACATAATACCAGCTATATCAGAAACTGAAATGTATCACTCATACTACTCTTGTGGAGAGTTTATCTAGATAAAAATAAACTAACAGTATAGGACAGTTCCTTTTCTCCACATCCTCACCAATACTTGTTATTTCTTGTCTTTTGGACAGTAACTATTCTTTTTTTTTTTTTTTTTTTAATAATTTATTTTATTTTAGTATCATTAACCTACAATTACATGGGCAATACCGTGATGATTGAACTCCCCCCATCACCAGGTCCCCCCCACCAACCCCACCACAGTCACTGTCCATCAGCGTAGTGAGATGAGAATCGCTGACAGTAACTATTCTTACTGGTGTGAGGTGATACCTCATTGTGGTTTTGATTTGTGTTTCCCTGATCATTAGCGATGTGGAGCATCTTCTCATGTGCCTGTTGGCCATCTGTATTTCCTCCTTGGAAAAATGTCTATTCAGGTCCTCTGCCCATTTTATAATCGGGTTATTTGTTTTTTTGGTGGTGAGTCTTATGAGTTCTTTATATATTTTTGATGTTAACCCCTTATTGGATAAATCATTTACAAATATATTCTCCCATACTGTAGGTCGTTTTTCTTTTTTTTTTTTAATGGTTCCCTTTACTGTGTGGAAGCTTTTTAGTTTGATGTAGTCCCATTTGTTCATCTTTGATTTTGTTTCCCTTGCCTGAGAATATGTGTCCAGGAAAAAATTGCTCATGTCTATGTTCAAGAGATTTTTGTCTGTGATTTCTCTAAGAATTTTGGGGTTTCATGACGTAAATTTAGGTCTTTAATCCATTTTGAGTTTACATTCATGTATGGAGTTAGACTATAATCCAGTTCATTCTCTGTTAGTGGGAATTTAATTGGGGTAGTTATTATGAAAAGCAATATGCAGGTTCCTCAAAAAACTAAAAATAGAAATACCATTCAACCCAGTAATTCCACTTTTAAGAATGTATCTGAAAAAAACAAAATCCCTGATTTGAAAAGATATTTTCCCCTTTGTTTATTGCTAATAAACACATTACATTGCAAATAATGTAATGTAAATTACATTGTTTACAATAGCCAAGATATGGAAGCAACTAAAGTGTCCATCAGTAGATGAATGAATAAAGAAGAGGTGGTACATATACACAATGGAATATTATTTAGCCATAAAGAAAACAAACCTGGCATTTGGGATGACATGTAGGGACCTAGAGGGTATTATGCTCAGTGAAATAAGCCAGGTGGAGAAAGACAAATACCATATGATTTCACTTACTAGGAGTAGTAAAACAAAACAAAACAAAATGAACAAAATAGCAGTGGACTCATAGACACTGAGAAGTGACTTGTTGCCATGGGGGAGGGGTTGGGGTGAGTGGGTAGGTGGGGAGGCTGAGAAGGTTAGGGGGCACAGAAATTCTCAATCATAATGTAAGTTGGTTTTACAGATGGTAATATAGCATGGAGAACAGTTATCACAAGGGTATAATAAAATGTTTAATTAAAAAATATAACTATACTTTCATAATAAGGCCAAAAATCCTAGCATAAACAGATTATCAAAAATAATGCTGAGAGTGGACCTAAAATATGGATATATAAGCATCCAATAATTTCTCACAGATAGATAGTAAGAATGAATTGTCCCAAATGGAAATTTGGTAAACATGATGTCAGAAGATCAACGCCCTGGAAGTGTATGGTCCCTCAGTAGCTTGCTGGGTGGTAGAGTCGTCCAGGTCAAGGCCCAGTTAATAGAAGTGGTACGTGGAGCACTACTATGTGGTGGACTTCATATACACACACCTGTGACCTTGGATGTTGCAGTGTTGAGCAAGTGGCTCTATCAGTTCATCTTGAAAAATATTGCTGAGCATTTTCACCAACTGGTGTTGCAAATATCAGCGTATTTCAGCTCTTTGGGTAGGAATCCAACAGCTCAGAGAAGAGCACGCCATTGAGCCTAGTCCCAGTAGTCTACAGACAGTAAGGTGGACCACTAAAGCGGTTAGTCAGCCAACATGGAGTTTAGAGTGACTCCAAGGTTGAGGCAGTTTTTAAACAGTGGGCCACAAGTCCACAGAAAATTTGCTGCTTTCCTCTTTGCTTCAATCAGATAATTTTAAACATGATAGCACTTCTTAAAACATGATGCTTTGTGTGTTCTAATTCAAACCTGTCTACAAAAGGCTGATAAATTGTCTCTGGCATAGGAAATTTCTTTGGAGTCACAAATAGTATTGTCCGGAGCAGTGGTTTTTCTGGTATCTTACAGCTCCCTTAGCTGAGCTGGCCACCTGAAAGTGGTGGGTGAAGTTAGGCCTTTGGAAGCTTTGATGTCACCGTGCCATGGAACGCATCTCCAGTTCTAGCCGAGTGACCACCCAGCGCATCTCCAGTTCTTCCATAGTGACCGCCCAGACTACAGGAGAAAATGTTTCCGTGGCTTTATGTAGCTAAGAGACTAATACTGAAGATTGAAGGGCTCACTGCTATAAATCCTGAAGGAAAGAAAATATTGTATTTATACCACCCAGGTCGTGACTGGGCTAAGAGAAAAAGAATGAATCCAATGCAACATGTGAATGACTTTGACCTCCACATAAGTACATGCACAGCAATCATTTCATAAGCTTACTTCTGCAGAGAGAATCCCTAGCACGAGTTCTTAAAACATTTTTGTTTGTTTTATAGGCCCTTCTAGCAGTCTGGTAAAACCTATGAATCTTTACTCTAAATAATGTTTTAAAATGCTTCAAATAAACTATGTAAGATTATAAAGGAAAACAACTTATTAAAATATATTTTAAACTCCAAGATAAGAGTTATAAGCTTGGTAAATCACCGAGGATCCTATAAGAGTCTCAAAGTGTTCACACATTGTACCTGATTTAGAATGCCAGACAAAGACATTTGAAATTTATCTTGTGGGTAAAAATACTTTGACTTAGGGGACAAAAGTAACTGACAAAGAACCTAATTTTAATTTTTTTAAGGGAATTACAAAACTTGGTTTTAGCACAATAAACTTTAATGACAATTATGTCATTGACGCATTTGTTGTGAGATCTGCAGACTTACAGAAACCTTCATGAGGAATAAATTAACATGTTCACATATTTTGGAGAAAAATTCATATTTACATCAAAACTAGCCATTCATTTTTAATATACAAAATCTCTATTCCTACATAGTGATCGATTTCCTTTTATGTGACCTAGGATCATCATAAGGTCATCATAAAATGACAGACTTTTTTTGTGAAAGTTCCTGGAAGTTACAAAACTCAATATTTAAGCAATAAACTAAAAAGAGAATTTTGTCACCAGGATAGATTAAAGTTTTTGACTAAATGAATTTTCTTGCCAAAGGGGCTTACAGTACTTCACAGAATCTGTTTTCCTGACAGAATAAATCATTGCATGTGACAAAATGCAGTTCTTCAGAAAAGACAGCTTTTCCCCAAAATCCGTTCCCTCTGTAGAAATATATTTTGCCAGACAGTAGCAGTTCCAAATCTCAGGTTTCTTGGGGAGAAGTGTGTTCATACTCAGCAAGATAAGTGTTTACAAGTAGTAAAAAGTGAGCAATAGATTGCGGACGGTGGGAAGGGTATAGATGTTAGGTGCACGTCAGTTTTTACTTTGAGTTAGTAAAATTCAGAACTTGGAATACCATTCTGTAAACTGAATTGTTCTCCATTAATTAAGTTATGCTTTAGGAATAATATTGTTAGTTGTGTTCAGTTTAATGTAGAATTAAAGTGAATAAGGCATAGGTCAGAGCAGAACTCATTGTCAGAAGGAATAATTGGTAATTCTGATTAGAAATTGTATAAATTTGAATTCTTATTTTGATCCAGAAATGCTATATCCAGCTGTATGTACTAGTCATATACATGTGTTTGGGGAGAGGCTCTATAAAGTAAATCCTCTTCTCAAAATGGCTCATGACGCAAAACATTAAAATTAAAGTCCAGAAACACAAATTCAAACACTTGAGGTGGTAGAAAGAGAAGAAAATGAGAAACGTTCAAACACTGGCCAAGTTCATCTATGGTTTTTGTTCAAGTGAAAGATACTAACTTCTGACCATATAACATCATTATGTTGGAGAAATGCATTTGATAATAATGGTGCTTATTATATACATGTAGCAAGTTTGAAAGATATGAAACATTCTTTGTTAAACAATTTAATACAAGTAGTATTGATATAAAAAGCTTCTAATAGCAAGAAACTTTTTACTTCTAAATCCCTTCGTGATGAATGGCTGCATAATTTGTGGGGCCCAGTGCAAGATGAAAATGTAGGACACCCTGATCAGAAGTTTCGGTGGAGTGTAGCAGAGATGGGCCACTACTAACTAGCATGTGTGGTATAGACAGTAACTTGAGTAATGAAAACCAGCTTTCTTCTCCACAGAAAGTAGAGCAGGTTTTTTTGTTATTTGTATTTGTGTGTGTGTGTGTGTGTGTGTGTGTGTGTGTGTGTGTGTACTGTGAATCATCCTTCATAAATATTTTGCCTTTCTGTGTACTATAGTAACAACCACAGATAAGAAAAATATAATTCCGAATATACAGAAGTTGGAAGCTTTTTACATTTTCTCTGCAATAGCTGCAATCTTTCTTTCAATAGTTTCTGGGTGATAAAATTCAGTAATTCTATTCCAAAACCCATTCAACTGGGAATCTGTGAAAGTATAAAATTTTAGTATTAGCCCAGACTTGCAAATGCACAATTTTAAATTATCGACTTACATATATTGACACATTTCCAAAAGATGTTTGCAAGAAGTGTATAACATAAACATATATTGTTGGGTATATTTGCTATTCATGATTGTGCTTTGTAAGTCAAATATGTGGGAAGCAGAAGTGATTATCACAGACTATGTGTGCCTTTATGTCCTTGCATTCAATAGGAGATGATAAATAAGATATTTCCTTAAGCTATCAACTTTTTCTCAAGAGGGGATTTAACCTCTCTTCAGCATTTGCTGTTGTGATTTTATTCTATTACTACTTATTTTCTTTTACCTCCTATGTATAACAGACAGACATAGGATTTCTACATGAAGACATTTGATTTCTTTCAAATCTGAATTTTAGTTTTAGTAGCAGTGCTTATTAATATGGGTGCATCCAATATATAATAACCTACAGAACAAATTTCTGAATGAGTGTTGCTCTAGGGACAATGATGTATCTACAGAAGATTGTATCATCTCTGATAACAGAAATAAGAACAACATAACGCAGTACATTTCCCTTATCATCTGGGATTCTAATCTGTCTGGCTTTGAATCCAAGGACTATCTGAAGGACTCTTAGTTGTTTACTGCACTGCATTTGAAATAAAAGATATTCACATGAATATTTACTAAATGAATGAGATAATCATTTTAAACTCTTACAATAGATTCATATAAACACCTTAGCTGATTCAAAAGATTGATTCATTGCTATTTCAAGTTTATGCTAGTCTGGGGAATATAGGGAATTGAACAAATTTCTTAATACATCTCCGTGTTCATTCTTCCCATGGGGAATACAAGGACAGTGCACATGAAATCTTCATTCTCCCCAAAGCACCTAGTCACCTGCTGACCTCATAGACACAGTGGCCTCTGCTTCATTTGAGGATACAGCTCATACCAGCTCATTCTTAGTCACATATTGTCAGAGGTTGCTTGAACAAAGCCAGAGGAAAGTGAATGCCCCCATCCTGCTATCAAACCCCTAATAATCCAGATTCAGTGTTATCTACAACTTGCCTTCTTTTTCAGATACTAAGATGCTCTCAGTTTTAAGAGTTCCACATACAAAGATTCATTTAATTCTCTCATAAACCTGTGATATAGGTACTGTTGTCATCCCCGTTTTACAAAGGAAGAAGCCAAAGCTGAATGGGCTAAAATAATCTCCAAAGGTCATTGAGGGAGTTGCCAGACATATGGCTATAGGGTGCGTAGTCTTAAGTATTGCGCTATGTTACCACACTAAAGTTTCTAATTTAAAAAAAAAAAAAATCTGTCAATTTGGAAGTTATTTCTGTTCTTTTGATAGTCAGCACTCAATTTTTAGATTTATTATATATTTCTTAGAAATCTAATGTATTTACTACTTGTAGCCACTCTCCTTCCATATAATGAGGTTGCTTCCACTCCTGACTGAACAGTCTCTCCTCTTTCTAATTGTTGTCAATAGCAGTCCAGTAGGACACCTACAATGATGAAAGCATTCAGTATCTTCACTGGTTGACACAGTAGCCACCAATTAACTCCATGTGCTACTTACCACTTAAAATATGGGTAAGGTGACTGAGGATATAAATTTTAAATGTAATTTTCTTTATAATTAAATTGAACTTCCACATGTGTGTAGTGTCTCCCATATTGGACAGCACTGGCCTTTAATTTTACTTTTACCTTCTTTGGAAGTAAAATAAATAAGTAAGTAATTTTACAGTCAATAGTTACATAGATTTCCTAATATATTTGATATTTTTCCCTACATCCCAGTACTTTGTTATAGTCCATGCAGCATTCTGGTTTAATTTTCTTCTTGATATTGGAGAGAGAATGGGAAACAAATAAGAAAATTTTAAGAAAAATGCCTCATGTTATAAAGTTGTTACATGCAAAAGAGAAAAGAAAATTAGAGAGAGATAGGATCAGGTTGTAAAAGTATATACAGTAGTCTGAAAAAGCCCTGTTATACTTCAGATGACCCCCAAAATCTCAGTGCCAAAATTCTACAGAATTTCTCACTCAACCCACAGTTTGAACAACAGTTGCCATCTTGTTTTCATTTTAATCCTTCAAGGGTCCAGCTGAGTAATTTTGTTCTTACTTGGGCTCCCATAATTACCAGTAAGTGACTGCAAGAACAAGTGAGAGTGAGACAAACATCACACCAATTCTCAAAGCATTAGCATGGAGGTAACACATAGTATGCATGTTTATATTTACCAACCCAAGCACATCACATGACTGCACATTAATTCAGAGGGTTAGGGAAGTTTAGAAATTTTCCAAGTTTATTTTTATTATTCTTCCTACTTATCCTTTCCTAAAACAAGCAAATAAATAGCCCATCCAGTGTAGACATGATATATGGTATTCATGTCAACTTTAAAGTTAGCTCCTTTTTATCCAAGGGACTAAACTCTTAAAAGACAATCAGTCTGCTCTCTAAATACCTGATATATAATGGTGGTGTAGGCTTGGGTAACTTCAGTAAGCACGCGCATACAAAAAGGGAGGGAATAGGACACACACATTGGGAGATACTTCTCAGTAATTCTTCAATCCAGTGGTCAGTTTATGAGTCTACCCTGCCTTGAGGGTAAGGAATTTCCTTGATAGGCCAAATTTCTGTTTCTTGAAAGGGATGGCTCACTAATTTTTTATCTGGTGCCCCTTCTGAGAGTTTTACCTTCTGAAAGTTCCTTGCTTTTTCATGATTTTCCCTGGACATGAAGAATATCTGAAATCACAGGAATACTGGAAAATTACCATTCTTGAAGTATTTAACAACTTCTTGAGCCTAATTCTTACAGAGAGAGAGTTGGGATCCTAAGAGAAAATTAAAATATTGTATGGTTATAGACTCATTTTAGTGATAAATACAGGTAGGTAGGTGATAGACACACAAAGAGCAAAGAAAGAAATGATGCTTTAGATGATAAGCATGAAAATGGCAGAAAGTATAGACGAAATCGTTTATCAACCATTCCCTTATCTCTTCCAATGCTTCGTGCATTAAGACAAGCAAAACAAATATACAAGAGATGAAATTCTAATTAAATTCATGAAGAAGACTTTATCATGAAGGCAATGGGTGACCCATGTTTTGAGGGATGATAGTGTTTTATTAAACAACAAAAATTAAGGAATAGAAAAAGGATCTCTTTTAGTAACTGTAGAATATGCAGTATATGTGATGAGTATAGGAAACTGAATTTATATAGGAGTAATGAGAAATAGGAAAAAATAGGAAAACAGTTTTCCATTCAGAAATTGCATTCGAGTAGGCTCTTGAACTAAGGGAGACAGCTCTTCTCTCATAGGCCAGTTAGTAAACCAGGCAGTGCCAGTACTGTAATAGGAAGTCTTACTTCATCTCTGAAGTAGTTTGCAAACCTTACTGTCTTCCATGGGATTTAATACCCATTTAAACTAATCTTTTCCACTGCAATGAATAATTCACTGACCACACAGAGTTATGTACCTTCACAGTTGTCCATTTAACAGCCATGTGTTCTCTCAGATAAATGAGAAAGAATGCCTTATGTTGAACCCCTGATGATTTTAACAGAAAGCATATTAATTGAATGACTAACATATTATGTGACTTCATTAAAAGACTATAGTAATTATATGGCTTTTCATTTAAAGGACAGGCATTAGTGACTAATCTAATGGGGTAAATGGCCACACACTAATTCTGCATTTGTTTTATAACTAGAGGTAGGGGCTGTGTTGTCAAGTGTAGACCTCATTTGAATAAAAGTTGCTACATTGTCATAAAAAAAGGGAAACAACGGAATGTTTTACGCATTTTTCTTACACTTTGAAAGAGAATGTTGATGATTTCAGTTAAATTTTCTCTCTTTGTGTGCTTTTCTAAAAATCATTATAATCTATTAGGAAAAAATCATAACCTGCATTCTTTCTTTTTCATCCTCGGTTTTTCTGACCTAACCAGCGAAATTACCGTACAGACTTCTCTTTCCCTGATTCTCTTTTTCACTTACCACCTAGCAGCCCTGAGTGTCCCAAACCCGTATTAGCTGCCAGAGTTCTTGTGTTCATTGCTTTTCCCTGTATCCTATCTCAGGGAATTTATAGTGGTAATTTCAAACTTAGTGTGAAATTAGGTCAATGTGCTTCCTCTTTCGGCATCATTTGGACTTTTGTATCATCCTTGAAGGATAGTTTTGTGGCTTAAACAGTAGATCTTCCGTTCATTCTCATTAAGAAGTTAGAGGGATTGAGAGAACAGAGAAGGAACTTTCTAGACCTCCTGAATATATTCCAAGTAATAAACAGCTGTAATAACTTGTATTAGGTTTTTCTAAACCGGAATAATTCCACTGTTGAAAGAATGGGAGACTCAGGGAATAGATGGAACATTCCACTCCAGATACTGTGGATTATACAAAAAATTACTACCCACATAGGCCCCATACTCTAAAAATTAAGTTATGACCTTAGACAGGAGACAAGGGCTGCTTCCCTGTGAGGTAAACATTTTTCAGGCACTTCGGACATCAGGAAAAGGGAGCACCTTACCCTCTGACAAGAAGGAAGGAATTAGGGAATGTTTTACAAGTAAGGGGTGATTTGAGCTAATTCTTCTGTGATGAAGTTCAGTAGGCTGACAGGCAGAGGGTAGAGGAGATTTCTGTATCTCAGGGCTAACCTGGGAAATGTCGCAGAAGTAGAAATGATTAAGTTTGCAAATTGTGGGTATTCATTGTAGCTGATCATTTTAGCTGGTGCTACATGGAAGGCCAGGCTGCAATAGTTAGTACATACTAAAAACACATGTCATAGATACTATATCAGTGCCATAAATGTCTTATCAGGGAATGCCATTAATAATATAAAATTGATAAATGCCATAAAACTGGTCAATTTCTAGGCAGTCTACCCAAGAAGAAAAGAGTGAAGTCACACATTTCAGCAATATATAAAAAAAAAATACACACTCCAACTAAGTGGGATTAATTCTAGATATGCAAGGCTGGTTCAGTATCATATCAATTAATATAATCTACCATATCAATAAGCTAAAGAAGAAAAACTAATATACCAATTGATGCAGAAACACACGTGACAGAAATATAACACCTCTTAATGATAAAAATAATACAAACTAGAAATAGATGGGAACGTTATCAACTTCATAATACAAAATAACCTGCAGCTCACATCACTCTTAATGGTGGAAGACTTAGGCATTTTCAATCTAAGATAGGGAAAAAGACACAGATATTCTCTCCCTCACTCCTACTCAGCATTGTACAGGAAGTCCTAACTAGTGCAATCAGGTAAGAAAAACAAAAGGTAAAGAGATTGGAAAAAAAATTAAAAGAAACCATCTTTATTAACTCGTAACATTATTCTCTATGTAGAAAATCCTGAAGATTCTACAGTAAAACTACTGGAAACAATAACTTAATCAAGGTCACAGGATAGAAGATCAGTTTTCCTGCTAATTGTTTTCCTGTTTACCAGCAATATGTAATGCTTTGAAATTAAAAACTCAGTGCATTCACAATAGCAGCAAAAAAATGAAATTCTTAGCTATAAGTCTAATAAAATATGCCTAGGGTCTATATGGAAGAAATAGTAAAATACTGATAAAGTTAATCAAAAAGAGATAAGTAAGTGGGGAGATATTCTATGTTCATATATTGCAAGACTCAATATTGTTAAGACATTAATTTTTCCTAAATAAATCAATAGAGCTAGTGCAATTCTGGTCAAAATCTCACCAAGCCTTTTTGTAGATATCAACAACATATTCTAAAATACATGTGGAAAGGCAAAACACCTAGATCTAAATAACAGAATACTGACTAAAAGAAAAAAAATTGGAAGAGTCACACTATATAATTTGAAGCCTAACTGTAAAGCTACTGTAATCAAGGCATCATTTTGTTGGTTAAAGAATACTGCATGGATGGAACAGAATGGAGAACCCTGAAACAGGCCCACACAAATATAGTTAACTGATTTTAGACAAATGCACATAGGTAATGCAATAAAAACAGTATAGTCTTTTAAAAATATGGTGCTAAAACATTTGGAAATCAAATGCAAAAAAAAAAAAGACCTGTACACCGACCTTATGCCTTTCACAAAAATTAACTCAAAATGATTTATATATTTAAAGGTAAAATACAAAACTCTAAAATTTCCAGAAAAAGAGCTTAGGAGAAAATCTATATGACTTACATTTGGTCACAAGTATGTATGACACAAAAGACATGATACCTGAAAAATAGTTGATAAATTGAACTTCATTAAAATAAAAATTTCTGCACTACAAAAGAAAAATAATGAAAAGAGTAGTCATAGACGGGGAAGAAATATTTGCAAATATATCTGATAAAGGACTTGTGCCCAAATTTTTCTTAAAACTCAGCAATAAGAAACAAACAAAAAAGCAAAACAATTAAAAGTGGGCATGTATGTGAACACGTGCATCACTAAAGAAGACAGTGAGATGACAAGCATGAGATTCTCAACATCATTAGCAATTAGGGAAATGCAGATTAAAATAAAAATGAGGTACCATTGCATAACTATTAGAATGGCTAAAATTAAAAAATATATATTGTAAAAGAAACTAGAATAATAGCAACTCATTCATTTTGGTGGGATTGTTTGTATGATTTATAAAGGATATATAATTGCATATATATGACATCCTGGAAAAGGAAACAAGTAGACAGGTGGCAAAAGTGATCAGTCATTATCAGGGGTTTGAGCAGGGTGGGAGCTGAAGAGGTAACACACTGGAGCTTATTTTGGGGGTAGTGAGACCGTAATAAACTGTATGAAACATGGAACTTCACTGGCTTCCTGAAATTTCTCAGGTTAAATGTTGGCACATGTTCACATCAAGTTAAGTCAAAGTTTTCTGTTTTTCACCACCTAACCTGTTCAAAAACAATCTGTTTCATCTTTGAAATGATAGCCAAACTTAATGCATTAAAAATTTGTATTAAAGTTTTCTTCGGTAGCCAATTGAAATGTTATCTTTAAAAAAAGTCAGCTTCTGATTTTTCACCCTGTTGACCCTTGTCAGAATATACTAGTTTTTTATAGAGATTTTAGTCCTGCTTCATTTTTCTCAGAGTTTCTGTCTGTTAGCAGGAAATTATTCATTGAGTCATTCTTCATTGGGAAGAATGAATGATCTCATTACTATCTCTGTTTCTCTTACACATTCATTTCACACACTTTCACATTCTTTATCTATGAAATGAAAAATGAGGACTTTGAACTGCATTAACTATATAGGCACTTCTGTATTAAAAGTTTATTGGCTAATTTCATTGAATTTATATATCTATCCTTTTGCATTATGATATTACATACTGAAAATGTATGAAAATAGTTTATAGTTTTATTCTATTAATTTTTTCAGTTGAATTATAATTCCTTTAAAAGATTTTCATTTTCTTTTTTATAAGTTTAATGCATTAGAAATATTAAAAATATATTTAATGCCTATTTATATCAGGCCTGTTTCTGAGCATAGGGTTTAGGACAGTGAAGCTTATATTGCAGTACATGTTGTATATGCATATTTTATGAGTGTTCATTTCCATTTTTTTATCTAGAGCTGAGCTTCCAATATAGTCCATGAGCTACATGTATCTGTTTAAATTTAAATTTAAGAATGAATACAATTAATTTAAAAGTAAGTTTCTTAGTCTTTCAATCCACATTTTAAATGATCAGTTGCCATGTGTGGATATTGGCTACCATCTAGACAGCACGGATACAGAACTTTACCATCATTACAAAAAGTTCTTTCACAGTGTTGATCTAGAGCTGCTTATCTAACAGAGCATAGCGTCATTAACTTGTATTCTTTCTTGGTATATCAAGATCCCTTCTGGCTTTTCTAATTCTGTGTTTTCTAAAGTCAATGTCTCAGCAACATTACTCTTTTTTTCCTGTGTGTTTAAACTGAATGAAGTAGTATTCATTCTCAAACGTACATATACTTATATATTCATACTCCTTCATTTTTGTCTTGCGGGAGAAACATGTATTAAACTGAAAAGTAACTCTATTAAATCAATTCTCCCCCCAAAGGAATGCAAAAGTAAGAATATTCTTATTTAAAACTCATACTCTCTTACACTATGGAAAGAAGTATGGGAAAAAAGAAATAAAAAGTGAAATCAGTTTCTCTTTTAATTCTGTTCATGACTCTGTGGAATATTATCAATATTCTTTTTTTTTCATTTATTAAACCTATTCCTGTTCTTCCTGAACTTAATACCTACTAAAGTTGTGGGATAAATATTACATAGGTTTTATCATTCCTTTAATTCCATTACATGGAAGTCAGTGTAAACTTGCTTCCAGGGGTGCCATCAGAATGAAGGAGACTGCAGAAGGCCGATGGCTCTGGAGGAAGGTTTAAGAGTGAAGATCACAAATTGCAATGTTAGGAAGTGTGTGTGTGTGTGTGTGTGTGTGTGTGTGTGTGTGTGTGTGTGTGTATGCATATTGACTGAATGTCTTTTCTCCATTTAGGAATAAACCTCAGTGTATATGCCATGCAGCTCACAAGCTTTGGCTAGAGGCTTGATTTAAGAAATTCATCTAGTTTAAATTTTTGTATTGAAAATACATTAATTATACTCAACAACATCTTCATTTGCCTCCCATGAATTTCTTAAAGCACAATGAAAATACTATATGACTATATGTACAATAGTTATCTTCCATTCAGTCAACTAGCACATAAATATTTATAGCATACTATAATGTGTATGTAAATTTTGGGGTAAAGAGTGTTAAAAACAAACCAGCCCAGAGCCTGTTTTTGTCAACCTTATGATGACCAAATGGATCATTTCACTGTGTGATAGTTAATTTTATGTGTCACCTTGACAAGCCTGCTTTGCCCAGTTGTTTGGTCAAACACTAGATGTTTCTTTGGAAGTATTTTTTATATGTGATTAATTCTTAAATAGGTAGACTTTGAGTAAAGAAAATTGCCTTTCATTATATGGGTAGGTCCCATCCAATCAGCTGAAGGTCTTATGATAAGAGGCTGGTGGACCCCAGAAAAGGAGGGAACTCAGCCTCCAGACTGCCTTTGCACTCAGATTGTGTATTGACTGCTGGCAGAATTTCTACCCTGCACCGAACATTTCAGACTTGCCAGTCCCGAAAATCTTGGGAGTCAAATCTGTAAATATATTTCTCTCTGTATATAAATACTATATATACATCCTATTGGTTCTGCTTTTCTGGAGAACCCTGTAATATGTTAAGTGACATACTGACAAAGAGAGACAGTTCTGCAGGCTGTTTCTGGAGGTGTGAACTGTTGGTCACGTGTAGATGATGTGCATGACTTACTCCAGAAAAACCATTCACTTTGCTGTCATCTCGGAAGGACAGGGCTCTTCCGTACTCATCATGGCAAGAACGCCAAACACTTAAGCTTGGACATTAAAGATATAAGATTGAATAATAGAGTGAAAAAAACACAGAAGAATTATTCAGAAAAGTAGAATACTTTTTATAGCTTCTAGTCCTCAGACATAGTGGGGAAAACCATATAATTTGGAGTAAAATATATGGTTTGGATATGATTTCTGCCAATCACTAATTGTACAGCCTTGAGAAAAACTCCTTATACTGCATTACCTTAACTGTCTTGTCCATAGAACAGTGAAAAACTTTGGGGCCAGAGAGAAAGGCAATTTCCTGTTTTACTTAACCCTCAGACAATTTAAGCATGTTAGTAAGACTAGGTTCTCTTAAATATATGCTATAATAAAGCTATAATACAAAAAATAGAAGATAAAGGAAACAAAAAACAAAATGAGAAATTCTCCAAACTCCTCTGAGTGCAATATTTCACTTTTCACGTCTGCTTCCTAATTTCAGTTTGACACTCTCTCCAAAATTCCCTGTTCGGATCATTGCCAGGAGCTTGATAAAGAACACCATCTGCTAACTTATTTCATCAGTTGGAAATATTTATTATTAAAGACTTAAGTATAACTCTTCCCAGGGTATTCTTGACGTGACAGTCATTTCATAAGCACTGAAGGATGCTTCTTTTACTGGATACTTGGCAGTTGAAATGTCCTTCATGTCTAGAATCAGTAGATCAAATGAACTCATAGGCCTTCATTTATGTTAAATATTAACTAAGGAAAAGTGGCTCATTCTAAGACAATGATTCAGTTTACCCCACAGGGGCTCTTTTTAAATTAAATGTATATGTGTATACATATGTAATATGGAAAGATACAAATAGCCTTATCCTATAACCACATCTTGGGGAGATGCTTTAAATGGAGATCTTAAATCCAAGTTAAACCCACATAACAGAGATCTAATGAGAAATTGTTTGCTTTCCAACCAAAGAAAATCATAAACCTTACATATTTTATTATTATTATTTGAACTTAATTTTTAATAAAATCCATAAGTATTTACCATGAGAAAAGAGTTAAAAATTCAGTCATTGCACATTCTCATTGATTATCACTTTATTTCAATTTTTCTTTTTTGTTTGTTTTTTTGTTTTTTGTTATAAGTAAATCATATCGCTTGGTAATCTGCCATTTTCTAATAAAGCTCAAAAAGTGACATATTTAAATGAAACTAAAATTTCCATTCAAACAAAATTGCTTTTATGGACAATACAAAAAAATTATAGACCCTTTTAGGATATCTCCTAGAATTTTGGTATAGAATCTCTAAATTGGCTGTCCGTATTTGAGATTCTTCTTGGTATATCTAGGCTTAAAATAACTACTCAGTTTTTGTGTGTCTCAAATCAAATATAGTAGGAAAACATCTGTGGTTTAGTAGTCAGAAGAGCTTATTTCCCTCCAATGGAATGGAATGTATGGGTTGGCCCAATAAGAAAATAATGATGAACAAAAATGTGGGTTTACCTTGGATCTGGTTCTCATAGGGCAATGGCGACCGCTTCACACTTTGTGACTTTCCTTTCTCTCCCACCCCTCAATGAAGGTATGGAGCAGAGGAAGAATGCAGGACAACAATGTGAAGTAGATATGCTCAAACATATGTTTATATTTATGAAAAAATTGAATCAGAACATTTAAAACTCAGAAGAGAAAACAAATCGAGTGAAGATGTACAATGAGAGCTGACAAAACTTAGAAAAGATATTAAAGCCGTAGATGAGCTCATAGATATATTTTCAATTTTATTTCATGTAGTTGGATGAAATTCATAGCTCAGAAATCTTTATTCTTATGCATGCATAATCCTATTGCACATATTCAGTGCAACAGGATTCATAGAGACTTCCTACAGAACACTATTTTATTTTTAAAAAAGAGGTCTTTAGTTATTAAAGAGTCTTAAGTTCTGTAGTTATATGTTTATATGCTAAATATTATTTATTTGAAAATAATTTATAATAAATTAGACTTTAATTTAGAGTCCACTTTTGTGTAAAAAGGTAAAACTATTCAACAATGGAGAATAAAACAAATATGCATATTTTAGTAATGTTTATTATTATGGAAGAACTTGCCATTGAAATATTTAGAAATAATGATTTAATCATGTCTGGTAGAGAAAATCACATGGCTTTCTGTTTTATTCAGCATTGCTTGTAATACCTCTAAGCAAAAGTAATTTATTTCCTATTTTAGAATCTATGAAGAAATTATTAATATCAGATCATTTTAAATACTTCTGGTTATGTTTATGACTTAATATTTTATAGAACTGGATTAAATTTTAAAAATAAAATTTTAAGATACTCTAGTTATGGTATAAAAGCTCATATTGGTCTAAACTCCCTCCAAAAATAATTGTAAAAACTGAGCAAAATAAACAAAACAAAACTTTAATGGCATTAGAGAACTATCAATGCTGTCAGTTTAGGTGGGGGTTCAATTCCTGAGAGTTGAGGTGAAATAGTAAGGTGAAAGTCATGTTAATTCAAGCTCTTTCCTTAAAACATTTGCCAATTAAAGTAATGGCAGAATAGAACCCTAGCAGAAAGCAGAATTTGGAGATGTCAAATTAGCTGGGATTTGAAGGTCAGATTCTAGAGAGCAAGGAACAACAGGGAAGTGAGGCCAGTTAGCTGCCTATAATCTGTTATTGAGATGTATGTGGAAAGCAGGATTGAGGGCATAAGAACTCAGCAGCCAGATGAGGTTGAATGACTGCGATGTTAGTTCAAAGCTTGCAAGGTGGAATGGCCCTACAACACATGGCTTTCATTAGAAATTGCAGAAAGATCATCTGTTGGCAATAAGGCCAAAACTGAAAATGAACAGCCTTTTAAAAGCCTAACCTCAAATTTTGAAAGAGGTAAGGGTTATCTATGCTCTTATCAGCTTTTCAAAAGGAAATGCAAACCTCTTAATGTGAAGATAAGATCATTCAAAGCTTCTATGATTTTAATATACCATATCTGCCATTCAGTTAAAAACTCACAAAACCTGTAAAAGATGTTATTTACAAGAGATACACACATTAAATATAATTCCATAGGTTGAATATAGAAATACTGAAAATATGCAATATGAAAATCATAAGCAAAATAAATGTGCTAAAACTATACTTATATTAAAAAATAGACTTTAAGGCAAGAATAAAGAAATAAATGGGTAAATTCAATGGAAAGAAATAAAAATAGTAAAGGTGTATATACATAATGATATAACTTTTAAAAATATAGAAAAACAGAACTGAAAAGAAAAATAGATAGAATCCCTGATAGTGGAAGATTCAACATGTTTAACCAATTTATTTATTTTTAATATATATGATACATATTTTATTTTATATATATCAAGTTATACTTTCAATTGTATATTTGCACATGGAACAGTTATCAGAATGGCCATATCTATGTCATAAATCAAGCTGTATCAAACTTCAAAAGATTGAAATCATAGTGAAAATATTCTCTTTAGTGGAGTCAAAGTAGAAAGCAATATCTTAAATATTACACAAATTCCCAGATGTTAGAAAATTTAGCAGCACAATTACATAACTTGGCAAAGAAGAAATCAAACTGAAATTAGAAAATATTTTGAATTGAATAATAATAAGAATCCAACATATTAATCTCCATATTTTGCAGCCAAACTGTTCTTAAAGAAAAATTCTAGCTTTAAGTGAATATATTAGAAAGACATGTATAATTCATTTATTTAACAGTGTGCTAATAGAAAAAATATAAAGCAGTCCTATAAAGCAATAAGAAAATGGAACACTAATTTAAAAAGTAGGCATCAGATTTGAACAAGTAATTCCAAAGGCATATCTGAATGGATTATAAACTTAGGAGAAGACACCTTACATCATCAGCTATCAGGGAAAGGCAACTACCAAACATAATGTGCTTTATCTGTGAACATACCAGAATAACTAACATTAAAATAATGACTGATAATGTCACGTACTGAGAAGGATTTGGAGCAAATGAAATCTTTCATATTTTTCTGATGAAAGTACAGATTGATAGGTTCACTTTGTAAAACTATTTGGCAGTATCTTCTAAAGCTAAACCTAGCCTTCACTGGACCCAAAATGGCACAATTTATTTACTCAAAATATGAAAGATATGTGTAAAAATGTTACAGCAGCTGTATTCCTAACAGCCCAAAGCTGGAGACAACTCATGTCCATCAAACGATGAAGAAATTAGTATGTAATCATTATAGTCACGAAATGGATAATACACAGCAATTTTTTTTAAAAAATCCATGAAATTCAGACATATATTGAATAAGAAAAGAATATATAGACAACAGAGAACATGTTGAATAACTTCACGTAAAAATCTTTAAGAAAAAAACAACATGAATTTATATTGATAGAAATAAGGATTTTACATTATTGAATGGGAGGTGAAAGAGGGAGCTACTGGGATGGTGAGAAGTTCCTATGTATTCTTTCTGTACACATATGGTATATAAATGAATACATACAGGTAAATATGTAAAAATTCTTCAAGTTTACATTCAGATTTGCATAGTCTATTGGTTTCATATTATGTCTTAATTTTTTTTAATTAAATAGTATCTTTAAGAATATTATTTTGATACCAAAGACAGCTCTGTAATTTTCCCTACATATCTCCATTTTATAAAGATATCATTAAAATGCATACACTTAATAATACTCAACTTTTAAAAGTTACTCAAATTGTAGAAATTTCAAAAGAGCTGAAAATGGAAAACTTAGTTTATATTGCCATTGGAAATCTACTGCCATTTCATATACTTTCCCTTCCTCTGTTGTTACTGTAATTTTAAATGCAATTATGTTTGTATGTGCTGAATTTCTAAAACAGTACCCATTTCTTAATAAGAACAATAATTTTTGTCCATTGTATAAAAATGTTAATATATGTGAGCATTAACATAATAAGTACAAGTTTTCTCTTATCCCACTGCTTTTCTTAGCAACCATATATTTACATACCTGAAAAAAGTATGCAGTAAATTTTAACTGTAATAAACATAAAGGTATTTGCATATCCTAGATAAGATATTCTGAGATTTGTGTTTTTGGCCTTAAATAATTTGATGGTTGGAATAAATCACACTATTTTTATAAGGGATTACCAATAAGCTAAAAGTTATTTTGTACATTGAGTTGATAGTCCAATTTTAAGAATTTCTGTAATATTTTTTATTTCATAATTTCTCCAGTATTTTATTTTGTGAATTCACCTCTTTGAGTATTTCTTTCACAACAAGCACATTTTTGCCTATCTGGGAAATTCACTTCTGTTGATTTTATTCCTGAATGAGAGCGATGCTAGATGAAAAATTATTGGCACAGGAACAGTCTTCCTCCATGAATCTGTTATAATGCTTTTCTACTTCCCAGCTTGGATTGAAAATCAGAAGTCTGATGCCAGCTGAGTTTTTCTGTTTTTATTTCTTTGTAGAAACTTAGCTTTCTTTTTGTTTAATGCCTAGATATCTAAAGGCATTTGTCTTATAGTGGCTTTTAAAAAATAGGGATCTGTCAAGATAAAGTTCTCATATTGTTTTTCCTTGGATGTGAGTAACCCTTTTTAGTCAATATAATCAAGAATTTTAGGAAATCCTTTTAGTAATATTGCTGATGACGATGACTGACGATGACGACTTTAGTTTGATTCAATCCTTTTTCTCCAGATTAAGCGTACTCTCGCCATTTTCATATTGAATTTTCAGAGATTTTCTGGAGAAACCATTAAAGGATGACTGGGGTCTTCTTCTCTATCAAGATTCAGTCATTAAATGATCGTTCTACACTTGGTCTATACTGAAAAGGAATTTAGGTATTTTGGTTTTGGTGTTTGTAATTTCCTTGCTATTTTTCTTCATCTTACCTGTCTCCTATCATTTCATCTAGCTGACTTTTCCTCTCATCTTGTTACTGGCTTGTGATTTTCTAAAAGGCCAGGCCTCCACATATCTTACTTTTATATAAAAAAAAATTCTTTTAGTTTTTGTTTTAAACTGCATTTAGTCATCTGCTTCTATCTAGTGTATGGTAATGTGCTGTCTTCTCTATCTATAATGATTTTTAGTAAGCCTTATATTGTCAGTTTTTGTGTGTGTTTTCTCATCATTTAGTAAGATGAACCCTCTGCATTAATTGTTTCTACTAAACAGGGTTTGAGTATTGCCATTGGTACAACTATCTTATTAATAAGTAGCCATCAAATCTCTTTATTAGACCTAGAGGGATGATAGGCAGATATTTAATGACTTTATATCAGCTCCAGGTTCCTACAGCTGTATTTCTTTGATCTAATGTAGTTCTGTTGGTCTGAAATACAGACTACTCCTACCGTTTAACTCTGAACATGTAGATAAACCAATAATCAATGTCCCCAAAATCCTCTGCCAAATTTCTCATTATGCTTTCTTTCTGGCTTGTGGTAGTCGTAAAATTTAAAATATTCAGATTGTCATGCATCTCTGGTCCCAAATGGACCCATACACATCCTTTCTCATATGTTTCCAGATACTGATCTGACTTACTGAGATACAGTAGGTGAAGAGACACAGGAGATGGTTTCTGGTAGCCAGAGACCATCTGGTCCAGGAGTCGGTTTCAGGGCTATGGGCTCAAGGCTTGTGTTTCTGATCCAAGTAGTAAAGAAGGGAAAGTGGAATGGAGTACTTTGTAGTATCTGACAGGTACACATATTGAACACGGGTAAACTATCCACTGTACCCTGGTAAACTTTATAACGCGCTTATAACTAGTCTTAGTTTCTTCTGGTCTTCTGGTGATGTGAGTTTTCATCTTTTATATCGTCTCTGTATAAAACGGGTTGAAAAGTTAGGAAAGAATATGCTGGGGGCTCCCAGCTAGAAACCAGATGATATTTTAAAATAGAAATCAGTTTTTCACTTATTACCTTTTCCCTCATAATTGGATTTTCTCTCAAATAATTATTTTGTCCTTTTTTTTTAAACCTCTGTTGTCATTCTTAAGTAACTTTACTCAGTGTGTTTGAATGGAAAATGTGTACAAGTTCAGAACAATACAATAGAGATCCTGAAAAGATCTTTCTAGAAAGCACCTTATTAAACATATTTTAACTCATGCATTAACAAAACATCTGGAGAATAAAACAAAGGAGAGACATCCCACATATAAAAGATGCTAAGTTTGTGTGTGAGCAAACTTGAGCTCAATTCATTAAAAGGTGATGCCACTAAGATCTGGGCTATATGCCTTATCAATTTCCTATACATACAGGAAACTAGAAAATCAATTTAAATATCTGTATATGTGTATATTATATATTTTTTACATATATACATATATATACATAATTTTACCAATCAACCAATTACCTACATGTATTATTTTGGAGAACATAATTACAAAGTAAAGGAATGCTTAAACTTGGTAAATCAATTGCTCTGGAAATAACAAAAACAGAATTTCTGATACATAAAAATGATTTTGGATCATGTGCAATTGTAACATTTATTTTCTTAAATAATGTTTACTCACAAGAAATTTAAAAGGTGTCCATATCAGCCACTTGTGAGAATTTTGGATGACATTCATTTGACAATTAATGGTTAAGACACATTTACTATTGCCTTGATAGTATGTAGGTAACTTGGGAGCAAAGTCTATCATCTAATTTCTTAGATCTTCATTCTCCTTACCCCACCCCAACCCACAATGGTAACTATCATAATGATCTGAACTTATTAAGGCTACAGTAAACTTGTTGGCTGGTTGATTGTATAGATAAGGTTTATTCAAAGATAATGATCTCAATATTCACTATGCTAATATACATCTGTATGTTTTAAAAATGAGATAAACCATTTTCATTTAGACCTAGCCTTCCTCATTGACTTTTTATTGTGTGAATCTCTGTCCCTAGAGTCTCCATCTTACAATAGAAGAAACCTTCAGATGTTTAGCTAGAGGCATTCCCAAGTTTTAATAAAATTCTGCTGACAATAGACTTTACAGCTACTACTCACTTTCCTAACTATAAATCCTTAGGACTTGGCCATCTTTCAAAGCCAGAGCTGTTCGAATTATTCATGCTTGTGATGTTGCTTTAAAACTGATTTTTTTTCTACAGATACCTTGCAGAGAAAGAAATTAAAAAAATGGTTGAGAGAAAAAATCTGTACCAAGTCAAGGTAGTAGTATTATCTGTTTGTTTCACTTGTTTGTTTCAGGAGAGGTACAGATGCTGTTAGATTTTTACTTAACAAGTTGTTACTAAAAAATAACAAAATACATAATCTTTACCTACTACTTTTTGTGGGTTAGATAAGCCTGACAGAGGAAAATTTCAAACTCTGATCTCTTTTTTTTTTTTCTTTCTATAGAATGAACCAGTGGTTCTCAACTAGAGGGCATTTTGCAATATCTGGAGACTTTCTGACTTGCCCATCAAAGTAGTGTAGGGATTGCTATTGCTATACAGGGGATAGATGCCATGGAGGCTGCTAAATGTCCCACAATATGCAGGACTGTCCATCAGAAAAGGAATTATCCAACCAGTGTCTATGGTGCTGGGACTAAGGCAATGGATTAAATTAAGTCTAGCTGTTTTTTAATAACACAACTTACTCAGTGGCTTAAGCTTTCACTAACAACCCGAGATCATGCCGTCCCTGGCATGTGAACATCCTCATTACTTGCTTCAGAGATTTTTAAACTGCTCAGTATAAAATTCAAGGACTGATGTTTCTTACACTAGGGAAAGCAGGACCCTATGAACTGAGGTGGGTAAGTACAGGTACTAGCATTTTGGATTCTTGGAAATTTGAAATTTCTAGACAGATAACTCCTGGTTAGACACCATTAGTGAACCTAAACATTTATTAGCTTCCTATTTGTTGGAATCACCTATTATATATCTTATGAGGTGTTGGCGAGATTCAGTGCCCTAATATATATATTGAAGATGCTGAAGTGGAAAAATGCTTCTTTTCCCCATTCCACAAGCACAGAAGAGGCAAATGCCTGGAGCAGTGAAGACATAGACTCTGGAGAGGATAGTTCACAATGGCAGCAAAGGAAGATCTTGCACTTACCTCCTCCCATGGACACACCAAATCTGTAGCTACAGTCAGACAAGTTCTCTCTGAAAAAGAACAGAAAACGAACTGAACATTGCTTCTAAAGCAAAGGTTAAAATGACCACATCTAGTTGGGTGGGAGAGGCAGAGACATACCTTCACCAAAAACCTGCCTCCTGGGCAGTGACTCACAAGTGGGAAGAGTCGCACAAATATGAGCATACCTCTGACTAGCGAGGGTTTTGAGCCCCACATCAGACACCCTATCCTTGGAACCTGCAACAGAGAGATGAGCCTCAAAACGTTTAGCTTTGTGAACCACTGGGACTTATGTCTAGGAGACCCAAAGGACTGTAGTAAACTGAGGCTGTGTTCTTAAAGGGCCTGTGCACAGACTCACCCCAGGACCCAGAGCAATGGCAGCAGGTGGAGAAGTGCCTAGACCATGGGTGAAGGATATGCATTGGCTACTCTTAAAGCATCTACAAGGAGCAGGGGTCTGTTGGAACTCTATTCAGGGGCAGAGGCTCTGGCAGGCACTATTTCTTCATTCTCCTTTTACCTTGCTAGTACTGGAGCTGATGCAGGTGGGTGCTGTTTTTGCACTCTCCTTTTCCTTTATGCTAGCTCCACTTGAACCCCTCTTGTGCCCTCCTGTGGCCCGTCACACTACACCTGGTGTGTGGGCATGCTGCCGCCCAGTGTTCCCCTGTGGTCCTGCTGAAGCCAGAGGGTGCATGCAGTCCACACCAGGAGCACCCCTTGAATGTCTGGCTAGGAAGCTTGTATGTCTGCATCCCATAGGACTGAAATAATCAGACATTTCTTGGCTGACTACCATCCTCAGGGCACTGCACAGACAGCAGACTGAAACAACCCCTTTGTCTTCCTGTGACTACCCCTTCAAGATTGAGAGAGATGACCTGTTTCATCTACTGAATTGTGAAACTTAGAATCAAGCAAAATTGAGGAATACATTCCAAAAGAAAGAACAAGATAAAATCTCATAAAAAAAAGAAAAAAGCACAATGAAATGGAGATAGTAGTTTACATGATAAAGACTTCAAAGCAGTTGTCATAAAGATGCTCACTGTTCTCAGGAAAAGAATAGACAAACATAGAATTTGAAGAGATAGAAAATATAAGAAAGTGCCAAACAGAAGTCCAGAACTGAAAAATATATTAATTTAACTGACGCATACACTACTGGGGTTTAACAACAGACGATATGAAGCAGGAGAAGGGATGAGTGACATAGAAGACAGGACACGAACTTACTCAAACCCAGAAGCAAAAAGGAAAAAAAAAAAACACAAAGTGAAGACAGCAGAAAAAATTGCATTATAGGGATCCATGAAGGAGAGGAAACAGAGACAGGAACGGAAAACCTATTTGAAAAATAATGATTGAAGACTTCCCTAACCTGGGGAAGGAAACAGACATCCAGATGCATGAAGTCTAGCAAACTCAAAGATGAACCCAGAGAGAACCACACCAAGACACATTAATATGCCATATTTTAAAGATAAAGAGAGAATCTCAAAAGCAGCAACGACTTGTTATGTACCAGGGGATATCCACAAGACCATCAGCTGATTTTTCAGCAGAAACTTCAGGACAGAAGGGAATGGCATGATCTATTGAAAGTGCTAAAAGCAAAAAACTTCTAACCAAAATTTCTTGCAAGGTAATCATTCAGAATTGAAAGAGAGTTTTCTAAACAAGCAAAAGCTAAAGGAGTTCAACACCATTAAACTGGTCTTGCAAGAAACTTTAAAGAGACTTCTTTAAGCTGAAAAGAAAGGGCACTAATTAGTAACAAGAAAACATGAAAGTAGAAATCTCGCTGGAAAGACATTGACACACAAATGCAAATAATCAGTTATAAAGCTAGCATGAAGGTTAAAAGTCAAAAGTAGTAAACATTACTATATAATAGTTCAGGGATACACAAAATAAAAGATGTAAAATGTGACATCAAAAACATAAAACATGGGAGGAGGGAGTAAAAATTAGAGTTTTGAATGCATTTAACTTGAAATAGACTGGTATAGATTAGACTAGTAAGTTATCTTTAGTTTCTTTCCACTTGCCCTTCTAGTGGGTAATAGGGATTATTATTTCCTTACTCTCATTCAACAACACAAATCAATGTTAATTAACTCTGACACAACAGTGCACTCATTTTCCAGCAAGATCTTGGGTTGAATGGTTTTCTGGTCTAGGCAACTACATTTTAAGTTGCCATCAGTCTGAGATAGTACCTTTGTAACACCAAAGAATTAAGAAATTAAAATACAAGCAAGAATGCTTTTGACACACAAATGCAAAGAAAAAATTAAATATCGTATCCACTAATTTTTAATTCCTCCCCTTATCATGTATAGTTGGCACATCTATATGCCCAATTCATTATCTTGGCTTGTTCAGGAATAAATTCTTTCTTGGCTTTAATAATTTAAAAAATAGTGTTAGGAAAAGCTACAACCAGTTTTCTTTCTCTGTCATTTAGCAGGTGCCAAGAGTTTAACTGCTATGAAATTTCACGAAATGTGCCACGAAGCACTACCGTAATTCACAATTTAAATGTTTTATGCTGTTTTCTAACAGGATTGTTGGTGTGTTTTTTTTAACCAGAAATTATGATTTCCTAAAAAGTGAATTTTAGCAAATAATTAAACAATATGACTTATTGTGGACAAACGATACAGTCAAGCTTGATTGAGTTTAGCGTTACTTTGCAATGCATTTTCAATTAAGAGGGATCCAAAAACAAATAATAGAATTTCCTCAAATAGGAAATTAAATTGATAAAACATATGGATTTATTACTCTGATTTTTAAATATTTAACGGACGGTGACTTCAACTGAGGAAGTTTCAGATCCCTGATTGCAAGCTATGCCAGAAGTGACATAGTGTTCTTGGATCAGACATTGTATTCTAAAAGTGAAGATTCTAAAATTGTATATGTGTAACATGGGTCTATCTTTTTGATGACTTAACGTTTTAAATGGACAAAAGTAATTTCTTGGGTGACTGATTCCACAGATGGAAAATAATGCCTACCACCTGTTCAAGATATACTACATGGCTACAGTTGTCCAAAGTCCTTTTTCATTAATTTGAGTTGTGACCTTTGTAAAAATGTCTGTCTAGGTAGCCTTCTTGGTTAGAATATGACGATAATGTGACACTAAAATATTCTCCACCTATTATGATTCCTGATTTGAAGCTTAACATTACAAATCAAACTTTTCTACAAAAAATTATGTTAATCATGATTTGCAGACAGGGACTGCAGACATGAGTGTTAGGAGGAACATCACACAGAAATCCTGTTAATAGTCTCTCTCTCAGGATTATACAAACTAAAATAGCTTAGTTCAGCTTCATACATACATTATATACAGTGGTAGAAGGTACAGGTGAGTAAACTTGTCAAATGCTGGCTTCTTGGAGATGCCACCAAGGCAGTATGTTGTTAAGTCAAAGCTGGGTTCATTGCATGCTCCAATAGGGGAGAGTACTACTCTGATGAAGTTTTAATATCAGTGAGGGATATTTATGAGGTTTGGGGGTCTGGTGTAAGGTTGGTTTTGCAGAAAATTGATTAAGATTGAGGAAGGAATGTGATACAGTATTTCAGAATTTGTGGCTATAGCAAGGTGCAGATTTCAAAAGCTTTGGAGAGTAAACAGTTGTCTGGTGTTATCTACTGGAAAGTTGAACAATCTTATGTGTGTTTAGATGGGTTATTCAGGAAGACCCTGAAACAAATAATGATGTTATTTGTAACCTGTCTCTTCCTGGACAAGAATTACCTGAATAGCAAAGTCATATTGATGAAGATGGTAGAAATGTATTAGTGAAAAGAGCTGAAGAATCTAGTGTTAAAGTAGAAAATAGCTGGGTATAAATGGTTACAGTTCTCACTATATAATCAAAATGTTCCAGTAAAAAAATAAAATGTTTATCTATACATACTTTATTGATAAAAAATTAAATTACATACAAATCCAGATCTTTCCTAAACCCAGTGTAAGTCCCTATATTTATCCCTGGAAATGATTTGAGGTCAAACCAATTTATGGAATAATACACTGGGAAAGTGCTAAATTAGTAGAAAGAGAGAAGGCTTGGTAACTTTGGCATTGGCTATGTATTACATTGCCCTAAATAGAAGTGCTGTACACCTGTCTCTCCCACGTCATCTGAGTCTTGGGGGATGACAGGAGCAAGTTTCAGGGAAATAACGTTTTATTTACGTGTATTTTATTGTGCAGATATATTACCTCTTCTTAGGTAGAGAGACATTAAATTTCTTTTAAATTGTTTAGATATGTATATTATGATGGGATTTATCTGTTGATACCAATAGTAGAGAAAAAAAAGAGATCCAGTAGAACAGAGTTAAGTTGTGAAGTCCTTTAAAAATAATAACTGTTACTGCTTTTGGTAAATATAAATATCATGACATAAAGATATGTACAAATACATGACATTATTAGATGCAAAAATCTAGTAGGAATTTAAATTCAAAATCATCTAATAAACTACATCTGAAAGATTAAGTTTAATATTTATTGTTCAGGGAAGGACCGAAAGGGAACCAGTGATTTTTTTTTTTAAACATTAGTGAGTCTTACATTACCACAACCTCCTTCTCAGTAAGCTGATAAACACCAAGAAGCTACAAATTATAACCAAGAGTTATAATTTTGAAAATATAAAACTTTTTAAGGAAAAGACAATACACATAAGCATTTCATTTTTCATTATAACTAGTTGAATTGTAGTATGATTATTATATAGTTTGTATGATACTTACATAAAATAAAAAAAATCCAATTAAAAGCTATTTAGATAGAGGGTATAATATCTTCTATCAAATAAAATGAGGTCTAATTAGTTTGTTTGAATAACCTGGTGGTGAAAAAGCCTTGACTTAAATTCAAAATAATAATAATAATAATATATGTTATAAAGAGTAATTTCAACCCAATCAAATTTCAGATTCTCCAAGACTTTTATTTTAGCTTCAAACTGTTTTGGAGTTGTATATTTAATTTTCAGATGTTGAGGTGCGAAGTTGCCAGGTTTAACTCGGCCAAAGAAAAACTTTATATGTCAATGATTATTTCCTACACTGTAATTTTACAATTTTCCACACTGTAATTGGAATGTAGCTGAACAACTTTAACAATTAAAAAAAAGTCAGTTTTTAAAGAGTAAATATTTAGAGAAACTTTCTACCCCCTGTTATCTCAGTTTCCTGCTGACAAATGTGTAGAAATAGTTAAAACTAAACAGAAATTTCTGCTCAAATGTAACACTGCTCTGTAGTTAAAATATACTACATGTGGTAATAAATATGGTCTAATTTTAAATTGCTCCTTCAAAATTGTAAATATGGGTCAAAACCATGCCTAGAAATCTGGCGATGACTTACACGGGTTAAGGGAGAAGACGGCCTACCAGTGATACTATAGACCCAGGGCTCGTGCCGTTCCATAACCAAGTAAAGCAGATGGAAACCTCTACCATTTCCAACATGAAAGGCTGATAAAAGTACTAGTTGTTTAAGCATAGTGGTTTTAACCCAGAGTCTTCCCCCTGTTATTTTAAAGAGTTTCTGCCAGTTAAATATCTTCCAATATCATCAGTGTGCTTTTTTGAAAAAAGAGGGTAACAATTTTCTGCATTCTAGGAGTTGCTGAAAAGAAAAAAATAATCGCAAGGTATAAAAGGTGGTTAATCCCTTAAATGGTGCATTCTGTACTGACATTTTCTTAAAAACTATGATTAATGTATACTTAGTGCAGAATATGATTTACTCTGGACTCCGTGCCTTTTTGGAAGTCCGTTTTATGTAAACCCTTTGGATTTAACATCTTTGCACCAGGGCAAATGTGAACCGGTTGCAGTCTCCTGTCGTCCTACCACGATCACTGATACAACACTAGCACAAGTAGCAACAACAGTAAGTAATAGAAGCAGTTGACATTTGTTGTTCTAAGTAATTAACACACATGGGATTCTTTTTTGTCTTTGCCAAAATGTTAGTGTTTGTCCATATTTCACAGATAAGGGAACCAAAACTTAAAGAAAATTTAAAAAATACATCCCAGACACATAACTGGTAGACGGCTAAGCCAGTATTTGCACTGAGATTGTCTCATTCCATGTTCATGATGTTTATAATCATCCAAGAAGTCAGTCCTGCTAACCTAACAGTTGGATAACTTCATCCCTGCCCACCCCACCTGCCTTCATTTCTGAGCGGGCCCGTGTAACTGGGCTGCCAAATTATCCTGTATGCTGAAAAATCAGATTAAGGTATTTAACTCTCCCTAAGTAGCTTCAAAGTTTGTACTTACTGTCACTTTCTTCAAAAAATTCTGGCAAATTTGTTCCTTTTCCACAATTAAATAAATAAAAATATAAAAAGGAAAGGAAAGGAAGAAAGGAAGGAAAGGAAGGCAGGAAAGAAGGAAGGGAGAAATAAAGATTTTCATAATGCACTTTTGTTATCTTTGGGCGAAAGAAAGTACATTTGAGGCAGGTACACAGAAGGACAAATTAAATCATTATTCCGATCAGCCTGCATCCAATATCATTGTCTTCAAAGCTGAAGGAAGTCTTTATAATGTTTTACATAATGCAATTAATTCTTAAAAATCCAAAACCACCTTGCTGTGCAGATTTTGAATAATATTACATATTTAAACTTTTTTTCTACTTCAAAAAATTAAACTTTTGGCAGAGCCATACACCAAGGAAAGTGTTGAAATAGATGGGCATTTGAAACAAAATGAAACAAGAGAATTCACTGGAAAAGCAAACAAGTTAAAAACTAAAAAGAGACATTTTTCTAGTAGTAGCAGTGAATATAAATTACTTGTCTGTAACCAAAGACATTCAAGATTTCTACGTATAGAAAGTATTGGAATTTAGTAAGTAAAAGGAACTTAGGTAATTGAAGAGATATACAGTGTTTATTAATGAAAAGTTTATAAAGTTGTTATGATAAAGAGATTCAATATAATTCCAATAATATCCCCAATAGATTTTTCATGGAACTTGATTAGATGATTTTAAACTTGAAAAAAAGAAGTCCAAATTATTGAGAGAAGTCTGAAGAAAACCAAGACTTCATCTACCAGATGTATTATGAAGTTATGATTATTACAACTATTAATTGGGGTATTACTGCATCTACCAATAAGTTGACAAGTGCAATAGGATAAGTGACCCTAACTAGGCCCATATAGGGCTAGAATGATGGTATAAGGACAAAGGGCATATATAAAAGGGGGAAATAATCCTCTTTTCAACAAAATGGGATTACAAAAATTTTCTTATTCATATTTAAAAAACATGAAATTAGATCCCTTCCTCATAAAAATTAAGGTATCCATTGTCAAAACTAAACTTGAAACCTAATTAAAAAATCTATGTTAAAATATTCTACAACCTGAACTATTAATAACTTCTTATGACACAAAGGTACTGATGGTAAAAGAAAAGACAGAAATTAGCCATTGTTATTCACCCACAGACAGCTTAAGGATAGTGGAAATAATGACAAACATCAAAAAAAAAAGTTTTGATACTCATGATTAACAAAGGATTAGTTATCAGGAACTTATTCACAGGTCCTGCAAATCAATAATGAAAAGCTCATGGAACTAGGAGAAAGATGGGTAAGAGACATAAATAAATATTTGGTATGTGAGAAAACAAATATAAACAAAGGGAAAGATATTAAACACCATCAGCAGCTAGGGAAATTCAAAGCCAGGCAATAAAGGGATACAATTTGACACTGGTTACATGGGGAAATTTTTACTTACATGGCTTTATTGTATAACTTACACGTATTTTTAGTGAGAATATGAATTTGTGTAACTTTTAAAGTACATGGCATTATCTCCTAAGGTTGACTTTTTCATATACCTTGTGGCCCAGCAATTTTCCTTCTTGCTCTATTCCCCTAAATAACCTTTTACACATGTACAACAGGAGACAGGTGCAAAATATTCATGTTATTATGGTTCGCAATAGCAAAAACTACATATCAACCCAAATTAATTATCATTGGATCACTAAGTACCCACAAACATAATGACTTAAACCACATTTATTATCTCACAGTTTGAGTCAGAATGCCTCTGGCTTAGTGTTACTCAAAAGATTTCAAAGTGATGGTCAAAACTACAGTCATTTTAAGGCTTAAGTAGGGCACAGTCTACTTCCAGTCTGACTCATCTGACTGTTGACAGTCCTCAGGTCCTCACTAGTTGCTGCCTGAAAACCTGTTTCTGGTCCTGTGAGTCTTCTGTGGGACTACTCAAGATATGACTGCTTGCTTCTGGGGAGTGAGGACACTGAAATACAGGATAGATGTCACAGTCTTTTTATAGCCTGTTCCTGAAAGTGATATCCTACCACTTTTGCCATATTTTATTTGTTAAAAGGAAGTCCATACTCATAGTCACGTAACAGTCATGTGAATATCAGGGTACAGAGATTACTGGGGACCATTTCAAGGCTGTCTACCACACAACCCAAATGCCTTTCAAAGAGAGAGTGAATAAATTACCCACAGTAGAGTCATGCAATGGAATACTGTACAGCACTCAAAATGAATGAACTACAGAGACCCACTTAATATTTTTAAATCTTACCATATTAACTGAAATAAGTTAATCCAAAAATGTCACATAAAGCATTATAGTACAAATTTTAGAACATTTTACATTAAAATATAGTATACTTTTAAAAGACTAAACAGATACAATACATAAATATACTTTAAAATATGCACTTTAATAAATTATGCTTTTAAAGGAATATATATACACATAAATATGTGTATATACATTAATGTATATACTTATATGTAGATTTATATATTTTATAAAGTATATGGAATACTTTGCTGTCCTTGTTATAAAGATACATATATATATATTTGTACATGCATTATTTTATATATACAATAATATAGATATATAATTTTTATTTATATAAACCCTTGTTACAAGGTTTTATGTCTATTTACATATATCTGATTTTATATAGTATTATAGACATATATTTACATATATTTATATATATAAAACTTTATTAGAAGGTCAGCAAAGTATTCCAAGTAATGGTAAATTTAAGATTTGGGATAGCAGGGTGGGTTAACACAGAGGACCATGTGGTTAGATGTAGATTATTATCAAGGTTTCAGCTTTTTTGTTTATGGATTTGCAGGTGCTAATACTTTGCTAAAAATTTCATTCTAAATCAATGAAGAGAGTATATAATAACTTAAAGAATATAGTAAATTCTAAATGTCATGGTCCAAGTAAACATCATCAACACTACCAAAAACAATGAAAAGCAATGATTAAATCTGATGTAATGTACAAGGTGGGACAATAAATGTGGTCAAATAAGGGAAGAAATGTAAACATTGTAACTCTGGCCAGTAGAAAAGGAAAGACTCAAGAGCAGGTAATCAGGTTGCTTTAGAGATGAATCCAGTTTTAGAGCCTGTGTTTTACCTCAGAGTTCAAGGGGCCATGTTAAACCAGTGTGAAGACAAAATCTATTAATCTAGCATTGTCTCATCTATAATAATCTATTTATCCAGTGACCAGAGAAAAGTTATTGTGGCAAGCACTAAAGTTAGATGGGATTGTTGTCCTTTGGACTGCCAGTCTTTTGAACAAAGAACTGTGGACAGGGCTCAGAGCAATGAGAGAAAATTCTGTCCTTCGGAAACAAGGTTGGCAAGACACACGCAGTCTGAGTTCTGGAGCTCCTGATTCACTGTCCAGCCAAGACAGTTTCATCCAGCCCCGCTGGCTTTTGTACTCAAGGCTGTTGATGTTCCTTCAGCCTTGGCCAGGAAAGCTAGGAATTGAGTCTGCAGTTGGCCAACATCTAGCGGCTGGGCTCTCACCATATTCTTTTTTGTGTTGGTCAAGCCTGTAAGAAAGAGTGCTTGAATATCTGAGTTTTAACTTATTTGCAATGTACTGTTTGTAGCCTGCCATCAGGAGAAATGACATAAAACGTGAAAGTGGCCATATCCATTTCCTTCTCAGGTATCTACTCCGAAGAGCTAGAGGTCAGTGCTTTTCTTTTTGTTGTTATTATTTGTTTGTTATTCAATTTATTTAAACTAAAATAAATAACAAAGAGTTCACCCATTTCTTTCACCCACACCCTGCCTATAGTAAGTAAAAATCTGTATTCTGTATCTATGAGCTTGTTTTTTAAAAAATTAAATTTTTTTTGCATTCCATATGTAACAGAGATCGTATGGTATTTTCTTTCTCTGAGTTATTTCACTTACATAATGCCACTTTTTGAAGTCCTTCCTGTTGTCATATTATAGCAAGATTTCATTCTTTTTATGGCTGAATATTCCATTGTGTGTGTATGTGTGTGTATGTGTACACATATAAAATATCTCACAATTTCCTTATTTCTTTATCCCTTGATGTGGACACTTAGGTTATTTCTGTACCTTGGTTGTTGTAAATAATGCTTCAGTAAGAATATATTCATAAATGACATATCCAATAAGGGTTTGATATCCAAAATATATAAAGAGCTCACACACCTCAACAAACAAAAAGCGAATAAGCCAATTAAAAAATGGGCAGAGGAGATGAACAGACACTTCTGCAAAGAAGAAATTCAGATGGCCAACGGGCACATGAAAAGATGCTCCACATTGCTAATCATCAGAGAAATGCAAATTAAAACCACAATGAGATATCACCTCATACCAGTTAGGATGGCCACCATCCAAAAGACAAACAACAACAAATGTTGGCGAGGATGTGGAGAAAGGGGAACCTTCCTACACTGCTGGTGGGAATGTAAATTAGTTCAGCCATTGTGTAAAGCAGTATGGAGGTTCCTCAAAAAACTAAAAATAGGGAAAACATTTTATCCAGGAATTCCAGTCCTAGGAATTTGCCCTAAGAATGTAGCAGCACAGTTTGAAAAATACCTATGTACCCCTATGTTAATCACAGCCCTATTTACAATAGCCAAGAAATGGAAGCAACCTAAGTGTCCATCGGTAGATGAATGGATAAAGAAGATGTGGTGCATATACACAATGGAATATTATTCAGCCATAAGAAGAAAAAAAATCCTACCATTTGCAACAATGTGGATGGAGCTAGAGGGTTTTATGCTCAATGAAATAAGCCAGGTGGAGAAAGACAAGTATCAAATGATTTCACTCATCTGTGGAGTATAAGAACAAAGCAAAAACTGAAGGAACAAAACAGCAACAGACTCACTGAACCCAAGAACGGACTAATAGTTACCAAAGGGAAAGGGACTGGGGAGGATGGGTGGGAAGGCAGGGAGAAGGGGGGAAAAGGGGCATTACGATTAGCAGACGTAATGTTCTGGGGGGGGACATGGAAAAGCAGTATTTACAGAGATGACAAATGAAGAAACTGTAGCAACATTTTATTCTGGTGTTCCGTTCCTGTAATGGGGTCTGTGGGGGGACTTGATAATAGGGTTTTTAGTAACCCAAATTTTTAAGGGATTTAAAATTAATGATGCCAAAATAAAAAAAAAACTTGTGAAAAAAAATATAATGCTGCAGTGAACATGGGGTGGATATATCTTTTTGGGTTGATGTTTTTATTTTCTTTGACTAAATATCCAGGAGTGGAATTGCTGGATTATATGGTTGTTCTGTTATTATTGTTTAAGGTGCCTCCATATGTAAGTGGTAAGCTCCTTGACATAGGTTTTGGAGATTTAAAAAAAAAATCTGACATCAAAAGCAAAAGCAACAAAAGTAAAAATAAACCAGTGGGACTACGTCAAACTAAAAAGCTTCTGCACAGCAAAGGAAACCATCAACAAATGAAAAGGCTTCCTACTGAATGGGAGAAAATACTTGCAAATCACATATCTGATAAGAGGCTAATACCCAGTATTATACTCATGCAACTCTAAAGCCAAAAAAAAAAAATCCCCAAAAAACAAAAAACAAGTAATCTGAATAAAAAACGGGTAGAAGATCTGAAAAGACATTTTTCCAAAGAAAGCATACAGATGGCCAAAAGGTACATGAAGAGATGCTCTACATTACTAATCATCAGAGAAAAGCAAATCCAAACCACAAAGAGAGATCATGTCATACCTGATAGAATGCCTGTTGTCAAAAACACTACGAGTAGTAAGTGTGGGTGAGGACGTGGAGGAAAGGAGCCCTCATGCACTCTCGGTGGGAAAATAAATTGGTGCAGCCATTACAGAAAATAGTACAGTGATTCCTCAAAAAATTAAAAGTACAACTACCATATGATCCAGCAATTCTACTTCTGGGTATTTATCTAGAGAAAGCCAATGTTGACATGGTGATATGATTAAATAGTTTCTGCTGAAATCAAGGGTATCTTACCTAAAACCTAATAAAAATATCCATACCTCATGTATAGAAAACATAATATATAGTATATTACATAATTATATTAATATTTTAATATAACACCTAATATAATAATATAATATATTACATAACATACTAACATATAATGGTTAAATAGTATTTAATATTATTGAATATTAATGTTATACATAAACTATCATCATATAATAATTACTGACTCAACATACGTTTTGGTTATTTCACTATTTGCAAAAGTGAGTAAGAATTCCTCTAACACTATCTAAACATAATATTCAGATATTTTTAACATCAATAACAAAGACTGGAAAAAGGTGAACATAAATAGTATAATTTATTATATGTGCTCTGATACATGTGTGTTCGAAGTCATGGAGGCAGCAGAGACAAGCATGTTTACTATTTATTTTTACTGAGGTGTCATTGATATACAATCTTATATTGGTTTGAGATACACAACACAGTGGTTCAGCAGTTACCCATATGATTACATCCTCACCCCCACTAGTGCAGTTACAATCTGTCAGCATAGAAGGATGTTACAGAATCATTGGCTATATTCTCCATGCTGTATTTTCCTGATCTTAAGAGGTAAAGTTTTCAGTTTTTCACCACTGAGTATGATGTTGGCTGTGGGTTTGTTATATATGGCCTTTTTTACATGGAGGTACATAACCTCTATAGCCATTTTGTTGAGAGATTTTATCATTCGTGGATGTTGAATTTTGTCAAATGCTTTTTCAGCATCTGTAATAGAGGTGATCACATTGTTTTTATCTTTCTTTTTGTTAATGTGGTGCATGATGATTGATTTATGAATATTGTACCATCCTTGCATCCTTGGAATGAATCCCACTTGGTCATGATAGATGATCCTTTTGGTGTATTTTTGAATTTGATTTGCTAATAATTTGTTGAGGATTTTTGCATCTATGTTCATCAGGGATATTGGTAGATAATTTCTTTTTTTATAATGTCTTTGTATGGTTTTGGTACAAGCATGTTTAATTCTATCTGGAGGGCTCATGAAGCACTTCAACAATGATACCAATGGGACAGACTTCATTTACCAAGAAAACTAGAGTTAATTGAGTCACATAATAATTAAGTATATGAGTTTGATTCCAAATAAGCAAGAAAGTTACCAGCTTACCTCCCCCTCCCCCAAAGAGCACCAGAAGGTAGACCTTCTTGTTTACTATATGCTTGACCTATACCATAAACCAAAGTCTACAATGGTCTTATGCAGTAAGAGTTTCTGTAGTAAGAGTATGTGAGATGACCCCTTGAGCTTCTGAACATTTTTAATTTATAAGATGATTTGATATTTTGGTGTTCAGGTTTATCACAAATACCTGGTAGTGTTTAAATCATTTCGATATATTTGAGAAGAAAACCAGTAATATTTATAGAAAGTATTCAAAGGGTAATTGGCTAAGATACAAACAAATACACTGAAGATAAACTCCAGATATTTCTTGTGTCTTGAAAGCATATGAACCAGAAATCATTACCTAAGTCAAGACGAGATGAGACTTGAGGTCAGATCAGATTGGTGAGACAAGGTGAGATTGAGGCAGACATGGTTTACCTATTGGTCTAATAGGATAATTTCCCAGGTGTCATTACTCAACTGAAGAAGGAGAAAATAGATGGAATTTTTAAAAATCACTTTTGATTTTGGTAGACCGAAGATTTTGCAATTCTTGAACTCTGAGAGACCCTAAGACAAAATCTAGAGGAATATGTTAGAGAACAAAAATAATGTGTTACTCAAAAAGCAAAGGATGGAAAAGGAAATAACAACTCAATTCTAAGAATAATATAAACCAAAATAGTGGTGAAAGAAATGGAGTTAAATTAAGAAGCAGATTATAGTAATAGGATATGAGGTAATTTTCCTGAGAGAGATAGTGGAACATCATAGGCAAAGAAAATCTTAGTGGAATATTGCACACATTGAGTAAAAAAAAATAAATAAATGTAGCAAAAAATGCATATTTAAGTTAAATCACTTGATATCTTAGAAAAAATACGAGCAGTGTGTGCAAGAGAACAGTGCATCAAGTTAGACCTCTTCAAACCTTTAAGAGTCTTGCTGGTTTGCAGCCTTGGGTGATTCCCAGGTGTGATGTGAAGCTGACCCCCATATGTGGAGTTAAGGGAGAGACTGAGGGAAGAGGAAGGCACTCCGGATTGGCAGGTGGCAGGTTTAATAAGCAAGGGAACACGAGAGGCTTACCTTGGCTGGCTACAAGGTGAGTAGAGTTTTGCACCCGACCTCCAGAATCTTAAAAAATTTATAGAGGCGTTACTGGGTTTGTTACCAGCTGAGATGCTGTTTTCCCCAGGATCATGTCTTGGAGGCAACAAAGAATGAAGCCAACAGATAAGAGTACGGAGCAACCAGGGAAGTTTTTAATAAGGAGTGAAAAGGAAAGAAAGAGACTCTTTCTAAACGGGAGGGGCTCCAGGAGTGGATGCCAGGGGAGCTGCAGTGGCTATAAGCCAAAAGGGTTTATAAGCCAAAAACAAGGAAGTTTACAGGATTGGCAGGGGCTTGTTGCTAGAAAGACCCTTTGTTTTTCAAACTGAATTCTCCAGATGTTCAGGATGTGGCCCCTTTTTCTCACACTGAATTTTCTAGATGTCCAGGATGTGGTCCCTTGTTTACTGCAAGGCCTTGGCCCTATTTCCCTCCTGCCCCAGGTTCAGTCACACACACTGCCTGGAAGGTCTCGACATGGTGTCACTATTCATGGCTGTGTCCTTGTGGGAGCTTCTGGGAGTGCAGGAGGTGAGCAGGATGCACGTTCCAAGGAAGGGAAGGGATGAGGAGCCCTCTGATTGCCAGGGGCCAGCTCACAGGGCGACCAGTGGTCATGTTCTCCCAATGATCTCCACCAACAAACATCCACTTCGGAAGAATCCATAGCAGCTCCAGTTCATGGGTCTCTTGAAGGTCACTCTCTGACTGTAACATAGGGATGAGTGGGCTTCTTCTCCAAGAAGCACATTTTATAGGCATAAAATCCCATTGAATGAGTAGTGACAACCACCACTAAAGCAGCAGAGGAAAGTGCCTGCTCGAAGGAAAGGGTGGGAGTTTTGTCATTGGTAAAGTTCACATTCAGTACGATTGGAACACCAAAAATTGTGACTCATGAAAGAAATGGAAGTTTTCAATATTTGATTACTCTTAAGTTTTCTAACTTAGAAAGAATGATGCCACAGTAAGTAAGACCTTGGTAAATGAAATTGGCATTCCTGTAAATTGTGCAGAAAGAGATACTGCAATGTCATTCTCTGAGATAGGAGACAGTGATTGTAGGTAGAGTCCCCCACCCTGGGTGTGGTAAATCATAATGCCATAATTAACTTTAGGATGAAAGATAAATCCTAATTGAATTGAAGCTTATAGGTCATTTTGGCATGAACTCACTATAGAGCCAATCTTTTTTTTTCCCCCTTTTGGCAGACAAGTAACCTTGTAGTTTTCTAATCTTCTCCCTTTATAGTTAACTGTAGTTATATGCAACTAAATTCTGACAAGTATAGTGTGGGCAAAAATTGTGTATGCCACTTTCAGGCCTGTTCCATCAAAACTTCCCTCATGACCTTCAGTTCTCTCTCTTCTCCCTTTGGCTAGGTGGATATGAATACCCTTTGTGACTTTGGGAGCCTTCCAATGAAGTCTATGAGGCTATCCCTATAGGACAGCATATTCTCATCCCACATTATTTTATTTGAGCATGAAATGAAGTACTATGGTGTAAAGCCATTAAAATTTTGCTGTTTGTCTGCTACAACAACTAATGAATACTATCACAGATAGACTAGCAGTTGAGCATGGTTGAAACCAAGAAAATTCTATTCTTCCTTCCTTCCTTTAGCATCACTTATTCTGTGCCTGTGGTTTTGGCATCATTACCTGGATTTATAATGAATCAATACCTGTGTTCATTCTGAGAGCATCATTTTGCTTGAGGCACTTAACAGTATGGACTGAATGTTAGCCTGGGCGATGATCTTTAGTACTCTTTTTAATATTTTTGAATTGTTTACTACAGGACCTCTGAGAGGCTAGTTGAGCATTTGAAGTCCTACAAGAAGCACACTACTATGTGAAAGAGGTCCAGGTTGGAGTTGCTGAAGAGACACCATATCCACATGTGGATTAGAATGTGAAAGTGCCCTGGCTAAAACAGAAAAGGATAACTAGGCAAAGATAAGCTTAAAAATGAATTTCTTTGAGTTTTAACTCTTTGAATTTTAATTTGCAAGATGACTTCATATTTTGATTTTTAACTTCTTTTTAACTTCTCCATAAGAGTATGATAATAGATGAGGATTATATTTAAGATTGAGCCTTTTTTATGTTGCATTTCATTGTTAGCCAGTTTCCTTTTAATCTGTTAGCAAATCATCATTTAAACTATTTGGATGGTGTGATTTGACATAATTAAGAGTAGAGAATAGAATAGGAGGTACATTTTAATCCTTGAGACCAGAGTAAACCAGCAGTTAGTTTAATTTAATGGACTTTCTTGACTAGTTTAGAACCTTGCTGGGGTAAAGGCTGCACTGAGCATGATTCCCAGGATGACATTCCGATGGTCTGAGAGCAGAAGCCTTGTTATGCTGACTGCAGGATCGTGGTGATAGACCACTTTTCAGTAATAAAAGCAATAGTGTATCCTTCCCTCTGACTGTTGCATCTGTTAACCAGTTGATTTTGAACTTCCTCAAGGAAGAGCAATTTTCTGAAACCCTGAAATCACCTCTCTCACTATATACCAAGTACTCTTCTATAGAAAGCAAGAAGTAGTGATGGACTGGAACCAAAAGAAAATAACAGCAAGACAGGGTGCCAGTTTAGGCAGGAGAAGACAAATACCTTCATTTTAATTCCTGTTCTGTTACTAATTGATGAATAAGGGAAAGTGGCTTTTTATGCTTCAGTTATCCAAAAACCAATTTGTACACAATTTATATTTTTCTTTCCTTTGACCAAGGTGGCCATAAAATTCTCTTTCACTTGACTAAACTTTAGACAGATTTCTTTCTGACCATAGACTTCTGACTTCCCTTTTCTTAGGGCATTTACTGAAGAAAACTTGCATTTGTAAATTCTTTCTCTATGAGATGTAAATCTTCTCCTAGCCCTTTGACATTTTTACACCTCAGGAATTTTTCTCAAGGACCTGGGAGCCATGTCTTTGAAATGTAATTCTCAAGAAAGATGACACTCCCTATGTCTCCTTGGGATAGTAGGAACCTAACTTCAATAAATGCTGATTAGCAAACATATATGGCCTAATCACATTGACCATTCTTCAACCCCACCCACTTACACTGCTGTGTCCTCAAGTACTTTCCTAGTAACTCACCCTAGTGCTTTAAAAAAAACCCTCATCTTTTGTGTCAGTAGGGTTGAGTTTAGTCTGTCTCATATATGGCTGTGGACTTAACTTCTATTACAATTGTCTTGAATAAAATCTTCCTTACCTGTTTAACTATGTAAAATGCAGTATTCCTTTGACACCTTCATTCGTATTTTTCACTTGTAACAATCCATGATCAAAGTTACCTATCATATGACTTTTTCAAGAAAACTATTATGTAATTTGTGATATTGTTTGATTGATAAGGTGTACCCAAATCAGATAGTATGGCAAATTGGCACTGAATATGTCAGTTTATAAAGGTAAGTCAGATGGGAATCAGGACCTCTTGCTTTGCCCACACCGTGTTATTTTACTTAATTTCTTAATATTTGGCATCTCGTATATATTTAATCTCTTGTGATATGCTGATGAATCAGAAGTGTGGAATGGTTATCATACATTATCTAATATCTAATTCTCAAACTAAGGAGAAGGCAGAGGTTTTATAACAGAGTTCTCATCTATAGTTGCCAAGATTGAATGTTGAATCAGCTACTAGGAAAATCATATATTCATTCCCATAGTTTTCAGGTTTATTTTCACAGATGTTTGAGTAAATTGAGGAAGAGATTATGACACCATGTTCTTTGGGGAAGATGCTTTATATGTAACCCAGTTTAATCTCTTCGTGTTGCATTTAAAGAGGGAGATGATTCACCATAATTCTTATCTCCTTTGCTTTGTGCATAAAAGTTGGTGAGTGAGTATCTGTTGAATAATAAGTGTTTATAAAAATCATGCTATGAAGTTGTTCAGTTCCATAAAGAAAGCTCACATGCCAGCTTCCAGATTTGATGTCACCATTTATAACTATTTATTATAAGACTTAGGCCAAACGGTATTCATTCATTCATTCATTCATTCAACAAATACATGCAGAGAACTTAGTTTCTGCCAGAAACCATTCCCATTCCTGGAGATAGAGACATATGCAAAAATAAATAGGTTAATAAAAATCTTCACCATTATGAGCTTCATATTTTAGTAGTAGTAGACAGATGATAAATAAAGAAGTTAAATATATGACGTCTGTCTTTGTGAACAAATAAAAAGTAATTTTTAGCATTGGATTTTAAGAAAAATGGATTTCATCCTGCGAATCAATATGTCTAGCTGAAATGAGTACTGCTTTCTGTAAAGGAGGATTTCAGTACTCCTTTCTTAAGAAAAGTGGTCAGGGGTCAGGGAAACAGTCAACTGCACTGAAGTTCATTTCCCTCTTGTTTCTATGCTGTTCCTTAAATCCCCTGACTCTTGCAAATTTGGGGGCATTTAACCATTCTGTAAACTGAGAACACTAAAGTCATATCCCACTTTTCATTATCTTTGAAGCTTTGTGGGAATTTAAAATGAAGTGATGGAATTATAAATATTAATAAGCAAGATGACTGGGCTATATACGTCTTATTAAGTGATTTTGAAATTAATAAGTATGTTTTAACTATATAAATAGACTTAAAACTGCAAGTCATTTAAGCCCAGGCAACTGAAGGTTTCAGATATGGTACTAACCCTGTTTATCAGAGGTTGAATTAAATGACTTCCATGTCATTTCATGATAATTGAATAACACAGGAGGAATGGGTTTTAGGAACTTTCTCTATGGAAAATTAAGTTTTAATACCCTTTCTTATTTGATTTTACTATACAACTTCTTGTTGAAATAAGCTTTCTTTTAAATGTCTAAAATTAAATCAGTATAAAGGCAAGGCAGACATATTTGTCCTTTGAATTTTTATATGAGGAGGTGCTTGAAGATTACTAGGCCAGTCTCTCCATTTCTAGAGATCCAGGAGTTAAGTCTCAAGGCCATTACTTCCAAAAGTAGAACTAAAATACTTCCTCTGTCACTCAGCTCAGTATTTATCCTAGTAACTAGCTGCATTATTTGTTTCATGTTGCCTTTGGTATGCAACCCTGCTGGAGCAGGAATGATTGGTAGCGTACCAGAGTATGTTGGGAATTCAGAATATAGTGTGGCCAGGAGAGATTTTCTTTTTGACACAGGATGACATCTCTTGGGCAAGAAAATACATGCCATTCTTCTATAATATCATTTTAAAAATACTCTTAGAAATAAAAAATTTAAAACAAATTATCTGAGTATATATTCTAATTCTGGCTTTACTTACCATTTTGATATCATATCATCTAAAGTTGGAGCAAAAACTTGCTTATTTTGAAATGGCATGTTCACAATTTCAACAAAATAATATCCTTCATTTTGGTGTAAGTTGTTTATATAAAATATAAAACAATATTCAGTTGACTATAAAACAATATTCAGTTATTTTTGTTTTGAAATACATTTTGTCTGAATCAGCAGAGTAAACTGAATTCAGTGAGGGAGAAACAAAGGTGATCCTAATTATACCACAAATTTGCTTTCCTCAATGTATTCATTTTCCTCTTTGAAAGTTATTACTAAATATCATATTTAATTGATTTTTTTGTTTTATATGAATCATTAATTAATTTAATAATTATAAATTGGGTTTTTTCTATGTGTTGGATACTTGCTAGACTCTGAGGATATGCACATGAGCTGATTCAATCATTAAGCTCAAAAAAGCTGATAGACGAATGATGGTGGAGAGGTGGGCATTAACCGTGACATCATGGGGGGAAGATGGAAAAAGGGGTGATTATTGATGGCATGAAGCACGGGATTGAGAGAACAGATGTAGGGGTCAGGCTTTGTGATGTAGGACAGAACAAAAGAGTGAGTAACAGCAAAGAGGTGCCAGACTGCTAGCTTCTGACCTGGAGGTGTCTAAAATGAGTTGCATATGTAATTATAAATTTTCTAGTAGCTACGTTAAAAAGTCAAAAGAAACTGGCAAAATTAATTGTAACATATATTATTTGGTACATCCTAAATATGTCTATATATAATCAATATGAAATTATAATGAGATATTTTAGCTTTTGTTTTACTAAATCTTTGAAATTATTGTATTTTACAAACGTAGTACATTTTGATTTGGGTAAACCACTTTTCAAGTGCACAAGAGCCACATGTGGCTAGTGGCAACCTTATAGGAGAGTCCACTACCTTCTGTATTTATATATTTTCCATGAAGAGATAGTGGTTTAGTGATCTGGGGCAGTGAGTAAGGGGCAGAGAAGCAAAAATACTGGAGACGTAGAATAACGGCCACTGAAGACACAGGGCAGCTGGCTGTGAGGGGGACCCAAAGGTGTTGCTGCACTTGCCCTTTGGGAGGCATTTTAAGAATCACTACACACTGTCTGTCTGTTCAGGACGTTTCCACTGCTGCCATCACTGACACCTAATATAGCTACTGCTAAGCATCATAATAGCTTATGTAGTTGCATAAGGATAAAGGAAGAGAATTATCGAGTTTGTCCTGACTTAGGGTGAATCTATTACTCACCTTCCTGCTCTGAAGAGCCTGCTGGCTGCAAGAAATGTATAAAGTACAGCTAGACTGTTTATCTCTTCACTCCCAAACCAGAGTGCTCAGTCATAAGCTCTCTGCTCTGTGCATGTTTTAAAATTTTATAAAGACATTATTTTTCTAAGCAGTTGTACGTGTACAGCAAAACTGAGAGGAAGGTCTAGATTTCTGACATATCTCCATCCCCACACATGCATATCCTCCGCCACTATAACATACCCTACCATAGTGGTACATGTTACAGTTGATTAATCTACATCCACATATAATCATCCAAAGTCCATATTCTACCTTATGATTCCCTCTGCTGTTGTACATTCTATAGGTTGGACAAATGTGTAATGACATGAATCTATCATTGTAACATCATACAGAGTATTTTCATCGCCCTAAATATTCTCTGTGAATCTGCTGTGTGATTTATTTTTTATTTTGCTATAATTAATGTACAGTTACATGAGCAATATTATGGTTACTAGACTCCTCCTATTATCAAGTCCCCCCACATACCCAATTACAGTCACTGTCCATCAGTGTAGTAAGATGCAATAGAAACACTACCTGTCTTCTCTGTGTTATACTGCCTTCCCCACATGCCCCCCCAACTCCATTATGTGTGCCAATCATAATGCCCCTTTTTCCCCCTTATCCGTCCCTTCCCACCCATCCTCCCCAGTCCCTATCGCTTTGGTAACTGAGTCCATTCTTGGGTTCTGTGAGTCTGCTGCTGTTTTGTTCTTTCAGTTTTTTTCTTGACTCTTATGCTCCACATATGAGTGAAATCATTTGATACTTGTCTTTTCCCACTTGCCTTATTTCACTGAACATAATACCCTCTAGCTCTGTCCATGTTGTTGCAAATGGTAGGATTTTTTTTCTTCTTATGGCTGAATAATATTCCATTGTGTATATGTTCCACATCTTCTTTATCCATTCATCTACTGATGGACAATTAGGTTGCTTCCATTTCTTGGCTATTGTAAATAGTGCTGCGATAAACATAGGGGTGCATATGTCTTTTTCAAACTGGGCTCCTGCATTCTTAGGGTAAATTCTTAGGAGTGGGATTCCTAGGTCAAATGGTATTTCTATTTTGAGTTTTTTGAGGAACCTCCATACTGCTTTCCACAATAGTTGAACTAATTTACATTCCAACCCGCAGTGTAGGAGGGTTCCCCTTTCTCCACATACTCGCCAACATTTGTTGTTGTTTGTCTTTTGGTTGTTGGCCATCCTAACTGGTGTGAGGTGATATCTCATTGTGGTTTTAATTTGCATTTCTCTGATGATTAGCGATGTGGAGCATCTTTTCATGTGCGTGTTAGCCATCTGAATTTCTTCTTTGGAGAAGTTTCTGTTCAGCTCCTCTGCCCATTTTTAATTGGCTTATTTGATTTTTGTTTATTGAGGTGTGTGTGTTCTTTATATAATTTTGATGTCAACCCCTTATCAGATATGTCATTAATGAATATATTCTCCCATACTGTAAGATGTCATTTTGTTCTACTGATGGTGTCCTTTGCTGTACATAAGCTTTTTAGTTTGATATAGGCCCACTTGTTTATTTTTGCTTTAGTTTCCCTTGCCCAGGAGATATGTTCATGAAGAAGTTGCTCATATTTATGTCCAGTAGATTTTTGTCTGTGTTTTTTCTAAGACTTTTATGGTTTCATGACTTATATTCAGGTCTTTGATCCATTTTCAGTTTACTTTTTGTATGGGGTTAGACAATAGTTCAGTTTCATTCTCTTACATGTAGCTGTCCAGTTTTGCCAACACCAGCTGTTGAGGAGGCGATCATTTCCCCATTGTATATCCATGGCTCCTTTATCGTATATTAATTGATGATATATGCTTGGGTTTATATCTGGGCTCTCTATTCTGTTCCACAGGTCTATGGGTCTGTTCTTATGCCAGCACCAAATTGTCTTGATTACTCTGGCTTTGAAATAGAGCTTGAAGACAGAAAGCATAATTCCCCCCACTTTATTCTTACTTCTCAGGATAGCTTTGGCTATTCAGGGCCTTTTGTTGTTCCATATAAATTTTAGAACTATTTGCTCTAGTTCATTGAAGAATTATGTAGGTATTTTTATAGGGATTGCTTTGAATCTCTAGATTGCTTTAAGCAGGATGTCCGTTTTGACAATATTAATTATTCCTATCCATGAGCACGAGATGTGTTTCCATTTATTGTTATATTCTTCATTTTCTCTCATGAGTGTCTTGTAGTTTTCAGAGTATAAGTCTTTCACTTCCTTGGTTAGGTTTATTCTTAGGTATTTTATTCTTTTGGATGCAATAGTGAATGGAACTGTTTTCCTGATTTCTCTTTCTACTAGTTCACTGTTAGTGTATAGTAATGAACAGATTTATGTGTATTAATTTTGGATCCTGCAACTTTACTCAATTCAGATATTAGATCTAGTAGTTTTGGAGTGGAATCCTTAGGGTTTTTTATGTACAATATCATGTCACCTGCAAACTGGGACAGTTTGACCTCTTCCTTACCAATCTAGACGCCTTTTATTTTTTTTTGTTTCTTATGGCTGTGGCTATGACCTCTTGAACTATGTTGAATAAAAGTGGAAAGAGTGGGCATCCTTGTCATGTCCCAATCTTAAAGGAAAAGCTTTCAGCTTCTCACTGTTAAGCGTAATGTTGGCTGTGGGTTTGTCATATATGGCCTTTATTATGTTGAGGTACTTGCCCTCTATACACATTTTGTTGAGAGTTTTAATCATGAATGGATGTTGAATTTTGTCAAATGCTTTTTCAGCATCTATGCATATGATCATGTGTTTTTTGTCCTTCTTTTTGTTGATGTGGTGGATGATGTTAATGGATTTTCGAATGTTGTACCATCCTTGCATCCCTGGGATGAATCCCACTTGATCATGAAGAATGATCTTTTTGATGTATTTTTGAATTCAGTTAGCCAGTATTTTGTTGAGTATTTTTACACCTATATTCATCAGGGATATTGGTCTGTAATTTTCTTTTTTCATGGTGTCTTTGCATGGTTTTGGTACTGGAGTGATGTTGGCCTCATAGAATGAGTTTGGGAGTATTGCCTAGTCTTCTACTTTTCGGAATACTTTAAGGAGAATGGGTTTTAGGTCTTCACTAAAGGTTTGATAAAATTCAGCAGTGAAACCATCTTGTCCAGGAGTTTTGTTCTTAGGTAGTTCAATGTCTTTGCTGGTAATTGTTCTATTCAGATTTTCTGTTTCTTCCTGGGTCAGCCTTGGAAGGTTGTATTTTTCTGGAAAGTTGTCCATTTCTCTAGGTTATCCAGTTTGTTACCATATAATTTGTCATAGTAGTCTCTCATAATTCTTTGTATTTCTGTGGTATTTGTAGTGATTTTTACTTATCTCTGATTCATTTTATATCTGTAGACTCTTTTTTTCTTGATAAGTCTGGCTAGGGGTTTATCTATTTGATTTATTTTCTTGAAGAACCAGCTTCTGCTTTCATTGATTCTTTCTATTGATTTATCCTTATCAATTTTATTTATTTATGCTTTAATCTTTATTATGTCCCTCTTTCTACTGACTTTGGGGCTCATTTGCTCTTCCTTTATTAGTTTCGTTAATTGTGAGTTTAGACTGTTTATATGGGATTGTTCTTCTTTCCTGAGGTAGGCCTGTATTGCAATATGCTTTCCTCTTAGCATGACCTTCGCTGCATCCCACAGATTTTGTGGTGTTGAATTATTGTTGTCATTTGTCTCCATATATTACTTGATCTCTGTTTTTATTTGGTCATTGATCCATTGATTACTTAGTAGCATGTTATTAAGCCTCCATGTTTTTGTGGGCTTTTTAATTTTCTTTGAGTAATTTATTTCTAGTTTCTTACCTTTGTGATCTGAGAAATTGGTTCGTACAATTTCAATCTTTTTTAATTTACTGAGGCTCTTTTTGTGGCCTAGTGTATGATCTATTCTTTAAAAATTTCCCTGTGCACTTAAGAAGAATATGTATCCTGTTGCTTTTCGATGGAGTGTTCTGTAGATGTCCGTTAGGTCCATCTGTTCTAATACATTCTTCAGTGCCTCTGTCTCTTTATTTATTTTCTGTCTGGTTGATTTCTCCTTGGACTATGTGGTTTGTTAAAGTCTCTCAATATGAATGAATTGCATTCTAATTCCCCCTTTATTTCTGTTAGTATTTGTTTTCCATGTGTAGGTGATCCTGTGTTGGGTGCATAGATGTTCATAATAGTTATATCCTCTTGTTGGAATGACCCCATTATCATTATGTAATGTCTTTCTTTGTCTCTTGTGACTTTGTTTTGAAGTCTATTTTGTCTGATACAAGTACTGCAACACATGCTTTTTCTCCCTATTGTTTGTGAAATATCTTTTTCCATTCCTTTGCTTTCAGTCTGTGTATGTCTTTGGGTTTGAAGTGAGTCTCTTGTAGGCAGAATATAGGTGGGCCTTGTTTTTTTATCCATTCAGTGACTCTATGTCTTTTGATTAGTGCATTCATAGAATTTACCTTTACGGTGATTATTGATAGGTATGTATTTATTGCCATTGCAGGCTTTAGATTCGTGGTTACCAAAGGTTCAAGGGTACTTCCCTTACTATCTAACAGTCTAATTTAACTCACTTTGTATACTATTACAAACACAACCTAAACATTGGTTTTTTTTTGTCCTCCGTTTTCTTCCTCCTCCATTCTTTGTATGTTATGAATCATATTCTGTACTCTTTGTCTATCCCTTGGGTGACATCTATTTAGCCTTAGGAATACTTCCATCTAAGCAGTACCCCCAAAATTGACTGTAGGGGTGGTTTGTGGGAGGTAAATTCTCTCAGCTTTTCCTTATCTGAAAATTGTTTAATGCCTCCTTAAATTTTAAGTAATAACCTTGCTGGGTAGAGTATTCTTGGTTTGAGGCCCTTCTGCTTCATTGCATTAAATATATCATGCTACTCCCTTCTGGCCTGTAAGGTTTCTGTTGAGAAATCTGATGATAGCCTGATGGGTTTTCCTTTGTATGTCATCTTTCTTCTCTCTCTAGCTGCTTTTAAAGGTCTGTGTTTATCCTTGATCTTTGCCATTTTAATTATTATATGTCTTGATGTTTTCTTCCTTGAGTCTCTTCTGTAGGGAAATCTGTGCATCTCTATGTCCTGAGAGACTATCTTCTTTCCCAGACTGGGGAAGTTTTCATCAATTACTTCCTCAATGACACTTTCTATCTCTTTTTCTCTCTCTTCTTCTTCTGGTACCCCTATTATGTGAATATTGTTCTATTTGGATTGGTCACACAGTTCTCTCAATAGTCTTTCATTCTTAGATATTCTTTTTTCTCTCTGTCCCTCAGCTTCTTTGTATTCCTCTTCTCTAATTTCTACTCCATTTACCATCTCTTCTACTACATCTAATCTGCTTTGAAATCCCTCCATTGTATGTTTCATTTCAGATATGAATTTCTTAATGATCTAATTTCTGTCTTAAATTCATTCCTGAGTTCTTGAATATTTTTCTCTACCTCCATAAGCATGTTTGTGATTTTTATTTTGTCTTTCAGGAAGATTGGTGAATTCAGTTTCATTTGGCCCTCTTTCTGGGGTTTGTGAGATTTTGGTCTGAGCCATGTTCTTTTGTCGTTTCACATTTCTGTGTGGTGCCCACTAGTGTGCAGAAACTCCAGTCTCTGGAGCTGCACAGCCCCTAGAGTGAGGTTGAGGGTCATAGGGGAGTGGAGCCGTGCCATGTTTTGTGAGGTGTGCTCTGTTCATGAGGTCTGTATGCAGTATGGTACAGTCTTCTTTCCAGTTGGTGTTTTAGGGTTAGTTGTAATAACTATATTTTCACACTATCTGTGGTTTTGAGAGGAGTTCTCTGTCTCACCTCTCACACCACTCTCTTGCATCTCTCTGCTGTGTGATTTTTATGTGGCTAAAAATATTTGTATTTTCAAGCTCTGGATGCTGTTATAGAGATATTTTTGTGGAAGGATACCAACAGTAGACATTCACTGCTTCTCTTGACAGTGTTCTTAAAATTCACCTGTTGGTCCTTTCTAAACTTCATGGGACAGCTGTAATTCCGAAAGGTCCAGTTGATTATATTTCATAGTTTCGAAATCTATATGTACAATTTTGTAGTAGGGTGCTAGCATTGATGTTTGCACCCTCACTACATCATAAGTTCCTGTAGAGCAGCATTTGGTTGGCGTTCCGGGGTTGTCTTCTGATGTGTCGCCAGCATGGAGAATAGTGCTTAGCCCAGAGCACTCAGTGACTGCTTACTTACTGAATGAATCTTCACAACTGATCTTTCAAGGGCAACACAACGCATTTGAAGTTGGATATAACAAAATTATAGAGTTGTTTGACTTTCCCAAATAATTAAGTCTATATTTTGAGATTATATCTACAAAAGTATGGATGAGAAGTTGGGCAAAGTGGATGTTGGAGACAATAGAGGTCAGATATCAACTAGGCAAAAAAATAAAAAAAATAAAACTCAAATTGTTATGCTGAATTGAATGATTGTTATCGATACAACTCAAATGAAATGTCTTAATCCAAAGTAGTCAGTTATTGGAAGCTGAGGTTTTCACAGAATTGTGTTGCAAGCTTATACTAGACCATGAGCCTCATAATGCTCAGCTCAAGATAACTGTCGGTGTCAGGCAAATGCTTGTGCTCTTCTGTTTGCTGGATATGCAGCAATCTTGTCTTCCCTTGCCATTAAAATGCCTCCTGATAATTTCAATGAGACTCGAATATGAATTTTATAAAAATAAAATTCAATCCTACATACAACCTATAGATGAAAAACCACAGATAACTACAAAGTGGGGAACAGTGCAATTATAGGTATCATTTATTTCACAAAACCTTCAAATCATGCCACATAAAAAGATCTGTATGTCTTATTTTCCTGGGTATCAATGACAGAATTTTCTGTGGATTTAATTGTTCTTTTAACCTGGTTCTTTCCAGTCACCACCAATTAACAACAGCAAAATGATTTTCTTCTTTCTCATTATTCCCCTAGTTACCTTCTTTCCTTTAGCTTCCAAAATCTGTTGTTCTGTACTTTATGCACAAGAGCACCCGTTATTCTTGTAAATCTGTTAGTATCAGTAAAGCATTTAGTAATTCCCTCATATTAGATAATATGCATGGGTTTTGTTCAACCAAATGAATGGATAAACTTTTTATTCTGATTTGACATACATATATAACTTTCACTTTTGAAAGCAGATGTTAATACGAGGAAAAGAAAGCTAGTAATGGTTTATAAGTCATCATTTGTAACTTCCTGTCATATGTAAATACATTTTTCCATTCCATTTAATTTTGGTGTGATGATATTTTCTGTGTGACTTACTATTAGACATTATTATTATTCCTGATTACTTCTTTTATGCTCTCCTTAGAAATATTCCTTTATAGCTTTATTCTCAAATAAGAGAATCATGAAAATCCTACTCTTACCTAAAAAGACAATAGATAATTTACTGACATAAACAATAATTAGATGGTTTCTCCTGTGATTATCAGTTTTTCAGGTCCTCAGATGTGGACCTCATATCTTTCCTCCCCCCAGGCATCAGCTCTGCTCCCCTATGACACACAACCTCACTCTAGGGGCTGAGAAGCTCCAGAGACTGGAGTTTCTGCCCACTAGTGGGCACCACACAGAAATATGAAACGTCAAAAGAACATGGTTCGGACCAAAATCTCACAAACCCCAGAAAAAGGGCCAAATGAAACTGAACTCACCAATCTTCTAGAAAGGGAGTTCAAAATAAAAATTATAAACATGCTTATGGAGGTAGAGAAAAATATTCAAGACCTCAGGAACAAATTTAAGTCGGATATTCAATTAAGAAATTCCATATCTGAAGTGAAACATACAATGGCGGCATTTAAAAGCAGATTCGAAGTAGTAGAAGAGATGGTAAATGGAGTAGAAATTAGAGAAGAGGAATACAAAGAATCTGAGGGACAGAGAGAAAAAAGAATCTCTTAGAATGAAAAAATATTGAGAGAATTGTGTGACCAATTGAAACAGAGCAATATTTACATTACGGGGGTACCAGAAGAAGAAGAGAGAAAAAGGGATAGAAAGTGTCACTGAGGAGGTAATTGCTGAAAACTTCCCCAATCTGGGGAAGGAGATAGTCTCTCAAGCCATGGAGATTCACAGATCTCCCAACACAAGGGACCCAATGAAGATAACATCAAGACATATAATAATTAAAATGGCAAAGATCAAGGATAAAGACAGACTTTTAAAAGCAGCTAGAGAGAGAAAAAAGATGACATACAAAGGAAAACCCATCAGGCTATCATCAGACTTCTCAATAGAAACCTTATAGGCCAGAAGGGAGTGGCACGATATATTTAATGCGATGAAGCAGAAGGGCCTCAAACCAAGAATACTCTACCCGGCAAGGTTATCATTTAAATTTGAAGGAGGGATTAAACAATTTTCAGATAAGCAAAAGCTGAGAGGATTTACCTCCCACAAACTACCTCTACATTGCATTTTGGAGGGACTCCTATAGATGCAAGTATTTCTCAGGCTAAATAAATGTCACCGAAGGGATAAATGAAGAGTACAAAATATGATTCATAACACACAAAGAATGGAGAAGGAAGAGAAAGGAGGAAAAAAAAAGAACCTTTAGGTTGTGTTTGAAATAGCATATGAAGAGAGTCAAATTAGATTGTTAGATAGTAAGGGATTTACCCTTGAACCTTTGGTAACCTCGAATCTAAAGCCTGCAATGGCAATAAGTACATATCTATCGATAATCACTCTAAATGTAAATGGTCTGAATACACCAACCAAAAAACCTACAGTTACTGAATCAATAAAAAACAAGAACAATCTATATTCTGCGTACAAGAGACTCACTTCAAACCCAAAGACATACACAGACTGAAAGTAAAGAGATGGAAAAAGATATTTCATGCAACTAATATGGAGAAAAAAACAGGTGTTGCAGTACTTGTATTAGACAAAATAGACTTTAAAACAATGAAAATCACAGGAAACAAAGAAGGACATTAAATAATGATAAAGTGTCATCCAACAAGTGGATATAACTGTTATAAATATCTGCACCTAACACAGGATCACCTACATATGTGAAACAAATACTAACAGAATTAAAGGGGGAATTTGAATTCAATGCACTCATTTTAGGAGAATTCAACACACCTCTCACTCCAAAGGACATATCAACCAGACAGAAAATAAATAGAGACAGAGGCAGTGAACAACGCAATAGAACAGACGGACCTAACGGACATCTGCAGAACACTCCATCCAAAAGCAACAGGATACACATTCTTCTCAATTGCACATGGAACATTTTCAAGAATAGATCATATACTAGGCCACAAAAAGAGCCTCAGTACATTCAAAAAGATTGAAATTGTACCAACCAGCTTCTCAGATCACAAAATGTATGAAACTAGAAATAAATTACTCAAAGAAAAAGAAAAAGCCCACAAACACATGGAGGCTTAATAACATGCTCCTAAATAATCAATAGATCAATAACCAAATAAAAACAGAGAACAAACAATATATGGAGACAAATGACAACAGTAACTCAACACCACAAAATCTGTGGGACATAGAAAAGGCCATGCTAAGAGGAAAATATGTTGAAATACAGGTCTACCTCAGGAAATAAGAACAATCCCAAACAAACAGTCTAAACTCACAATTAATGAAACTAGAAAAGAAGAACAGATGAGGCCCAAAGTCAGTAGAAGGAGAGATATAATAAATATTAAAGCAGAAATAAGTAAAATTGAGAAAAATAAAACAATAGAAAGAATCAATGAAAGCAGGAGTTGATTCTATGGAAAAGTAAACAAAATAGATAAACCCTTAGCCAGATTTATCAAGAAAAAAAGAGAGTCTACACACATAAAAAGAATTAGAAATGAGAAACAAAAAATCACAATGGACACCACAGAAATACAAAGAATTATGAGAGAATACTATGAAAAATTATATTGTAAAAAATTGGATAACCTAGAAGAAATGGACAACTTTCTAGAGGAATACAACCTTCCAAGGCTAACCGAGGAAGAAACAGAAAATCTCAATAGACCAATTACCAGCAAAGAAATTGAATTAGTAATAAAAAAAACTACGTAAGAACAAAACCCTGGACCATATGGTTTCACTGCTGAATTTTGTCAAACATTTAGTGAAGACCTAATACCCATCTGTCTTAAAGTTTTCCAAAAAGTGAAAGAGGAGGGTATACTCCCAAACTCATTCTATGACACCAACATCACTCTAATACCAAAACCAGGCAAATACACCACAAAAAAGAAAATTACAGACCAATATGCCTGATGAAAATAGATGCAAAAATACTCAACAAAATATTGGCAAACCGAATTCAAAAATACATCAAAAAGATCATCCATCATGATCAAGTGGAATTCATCCCAGGGATGCAAGGACGGTACAACATTCGAAAATCCATCAACATCATCCACTACATCAACACAAAGAAGGACAAAAACCATATGATCATCTCCATAGATGCTGAAAAAGCATTTGACAAAATTCAACATCCATTTATGATAAAAACTCTCAATAAAATTTGTACAGAGGGCAGGTACCTCAACATAATAAAGGTTATATATGACAACCCCCCAGCCAACATTACACTTAACAGCTAGAAGGTGAAAGCTTTTCTTTTAAGATTGGGAACAAGACAAGGATGCCCACTCTCCCCTCTTTTATTCAACATAGTACTGGCAGTCCAAGCCACAGCCATCAGACAACACAAAGAAATAAAAGGCATCCGAATTGGCAGGGAAGAATTAAACTGTCCCTGTTGGCAGAGGACATGATATTCTACATAAAAAAAACCCAAAGAATCCACTCCAAAACTACTAGATCTAATATCTGAATTCAACAAGGTTGAGGGATACAAAATTAATACGCAGAAATCTGTTGCATTCCTATACACTAACAGTGACCTAGCAGAAAGAGAAATCAGGAAAACAATTCCATTCACAATCGCATTAAAAAGAATAAAATACCTAGGAATAAACCTAACCAAGGAAGTGAAAGACCTATACCGTGAAAACTACAGCACACTCTTAAGAGAAAGTAAAGAGGACACTAATAAATGGAAATTCATACCATTCTCTTGACTAGGAAGAATTAATATTGTCAAAGTGGCCATCCTGCCTAAGGCAATATACAGATTCAATGCAATCCCCATCAAAATACCTACAGCATTCTTCAATGAAGTAGAGCAAATAGTTCTAAAATTCATATGGAATAACAAAAGACCCCAAATAGCCAAAGCTATCCTGAGAAGAAAGAATTAAGCAGGGGGAATGACGCTCCCTGACTTCAAGCTCTACTGAAAGCCATTGTAATCAAAACAATTTCGTACTGGCACAAGAACAGACCCATATACTAGTGGAACAGAATGGAGAGACCAAATATACACCCAAGCATATATGGTCAATTAATATACGATAAAGGAGCCATGGATATACAGTGGGGAAATGACAGACTCTTCCACAGCTGGTGTTGGCAAAACTGGACAGCTACATCTAAGAAAATGAAACTGGATTACTGTCTAACCCCATACACAAAAGTAAACTCAAAATGGATCAAAGACCTGAATGTAAGTCATGAAACCATAAAACTCTTAGAAAAAAACAGGCAAAAATCTCTCGGACATAAACATGAGCAATTCTTCATGAACATATCCCCCCGGGCAAGGGAAACAAAAGCAAAGATGAACAAATGGGACTATATCAAGCTGAAAAGCTTCTGTACAGCAAAGGACACTATCAGTAGAACAAAAAGACATCCTACAGTATGGGAGAATATATTCATAAATGACATCCAATAAGGGGTTGACATCCGAAATATATAAAGAGCTCACGCACCTCAACAAACAAAAAGCAAGTAAGCCAATTTAAAAATGGGCAGAGGATCTGAACAGACACTTCTCCAAAGAAGAAATTCAGATGGTCAACAGGCACATGAAAAGATGCTCCACATCGCTAATCATCAGAGAAATGCAAATTAAAACCACAATGAGATATCACCTCACACCAGTGAGGATGGCCAACATCCAAAAGACAAACAACAACAAATGTTGGCGAGTATGTGGAGAAAGGGGAACCCTCCTACACTGCTGGTGGGAATGTAAGTTAGTTCAACCATTGTGGAAAGCAATATGGAGGTTCTTCAAAAAACTCAAAATAGAAATACCATTTGACCCAGGAATTCTACTCCTAGGAATTTATGCTAAGAATGCAGCAGCCCAATTTGAAAAAGACGTATGTATCCCTATGTTTGTCTCAGCACTATTTACAATAGCTAAGAAATGGAGGCAACCTAAGTGTCCATCAGTAGATGAATGGATAAAGAAGATGCGGTACATATACACAATGGAATATTATTCAGCCATAAGAAGAAAACAAATCCTACCATTTGCAACAACATGGATGGAGCTAGAGGGTATTATGCTCAGTGAAATAAGCCAGGTGGGGAAAGACAAGTATCAAATGATTTCATCCATCTGTGGCGTATAAGAACAAAGCAAAAACTGAAGGAACAAAACAGCAGCAGACTCACAGAACCCAAGAATGGATTAACAGTTACCAAAGGGAAAGGGACTGGGGAGGATGGGTAGGAAGTGAGGGATAAGGGAGGAAAAGGGGCATTACGATTAGCACACATAATGTAGCCGGGGTGGGACTTGGGAAAAGCAGTATTTACAGAGAAGAGAAGTAATGATTCTATAGAATCTTACTAAGCCGATGGATAGTGACTGTAATGGTGTATGTGGGGGGGGACTTGATAATAGGGCGTCTGGTAACCATAATGTCGTTCAAGTGATTGTACATTAATGATACCAAAATCTAAAAATATATATATAAAAAAATAAAATGAAAAAATAAGTGTTTGAATTTCTGGGTTACTTAACAGATTTGTTCCCACTAAGCCTGGTATCAACCTCATGAAAATCTCTAGTGAACTGACCTATCTTTTTATTTATCCACATTACCCTGTGCCTTTACCTCACTCCATAGGCTTTGAATTCAGCCTATAATTGAAATAATCTTTTTAAGAGTAATTTAAACCATTGTCTTGATGTCATTTCATTTCAAATATTCATGAACGAATACCATCGCTATTTCACACAATGATCCATTTTTTTCACTTGATGTTTCTGGATGAGTGATTCTCCTTTTGAAATCACAGTTCTGTATAGATTGCTACCACTATATATCCAAGGTCACCAAACCCAGCTGGCTCACAAACACAGCCCTAACATCCTAGGAATACTTTTTTAGACATTTAATTATTTTACTCTTCAATATCAGTTAAGCCTATTTTACTCAGATCTGTAATTTCCTGCCCACATGCCTGTCTCCTCATTTTTCCCTTAGTTGCTGAAGGGTGTTGTTACTTAGAATGTTACAGGGGAGAGTAAAAGCCATCAGCCAGGATATTTCCCAACTCATTACCAGAGCAGATACATAAACCTTCTGCATTTGTGTCTTTCTTTTTTTTCATTCTTGCTGATTGTTAAGGAAGTGTTATACCTCCTACTAGATAAGGTCAATTCTTAACTGGTGCTTTGAATCCCATTAACATCTAAAATTGATGTTCTTGGTTTTACTCTCTTACCTATAAATACCTGTTCTTTTCTTTACTGGCTTATTTCCATTAGTATTTAAACTAACTTATCAATTCTGCTTTAAAAAGCAGCCCTCCTTCCTCTTACTGTCCACTAGCTATCACCTCTGCCTCCCCTTTGGGGCCAACCTTTTCTGTAGTGATCTGTTTTCACAGTCTCTGCTTTCTGTCCTTCCACTTCTATCTCAATTTATTCCCACCTACTCCTGTAATTGTACCTTAATTGCTTTTATTGATGTATTGGAGTTGGAAAATTGAAGTGAATAAACATTTAAAGTAGATATATTGGAGAAATGGAGACAGAGCTGAGTAGGGGAAATAGCAATGGTTTCCTAATGTTGTGGGCCTACTTAAGGTTGGAGACCACAAATATTAAAGGAAAAGAGCAAAGCGTTCTTCCTGGGGCATCATGACAGGCTAACTGGAGAGTATAAATCAGAGCTGGGCTGCACAGCATGAGGTCATGTCATTGCTTTCCTAACATCGCACTAGCTCCATCTCTCCTTCTATGGGCAAAGGACTAACTGGCACTTGGCTATTCACAGAGCTCTCTGCTGGTGCTCTGTATTGTTCTTTCAGAAGTAAGTGTTTTTTGCTCAGGGAGCTGTCTTTGGTGCTCACTAATTCTCTAAACTTTCAAGAGACCAGTATTGCTTTCAATCTTATTTGTAACAAAGTAGAAATACAATTGCAAGCAGAAATGTGAATCCTACTCAGATGATCGGATCTAGTTCCTCAATTTGGGACTGGAGCCATCTCACTGTAGTTGTCGTCTCAGACATTCCTGGCCTCATGAAATTCTCTCATGCAGAATGTGATTCACAAAGTATGTTTTCTGAAAAGGATTTTAAAAGTCTTTTAATCCTGACCCATCATATTGCAGAAGAGGAAACTGCAAAAGGAATGTTACTTAAAACAAAACAAAACAAAAACACTTAGTTTCAGGTAAAGTCAGATTGGTGTCTGGGTGGCCTCCTGTTTTGAGGAAGGACTTAGTTGTTGTCATTACAAACACTTTCACAAATGAACAGTGCATCGGGCAGTTATGAAACAATCAAGTGTGCGGTTAAATTAGATTCCCAGTGCTGTATCTACTTTTTCCTGACTCTGTTACCTTGGTAAATTGCTAGGGTTTAAACCAGTGTTTTCACTGACCTGTACCTCAGCTCCAATGTGACCCAAAGAAATCAAAATATATCCAATTATGTACTTAGTGGTAAATTGAATGTCATTTTCAAAGGATGCTTCTAGGATTCAAGGTGTTTTCTACTATTTCTTGGTTAACTCATATAGTTGAAGTGCCCAGGCCTATTTATATAGTACTTAAAAAATTTTTGTGGCTATCATGGGTCTGAGTGTATTTTACATAATTTTTCTTTTCTTTGCATGTGTAGGTGTATGTATGTACATACGTGTAAAATGGAAATAAAGTAAATGTTATTTAAAAAATGGAAAATATCACTTGTTCAAATTTCTATCTTTCTGAAATGAAATTGCATTTATCATTTTGTCATTACATTATTTTAGAGTGCTAGATATACATATAGATAAACTATAATAAATGACAACTACACTTATATATCCTGCTGAATTTTAAGATACTTTGGGTATAGATGATTTCTAATTTATGTTTATGTTTCCACCAATTATTTGCATAGTGTAAATACAAAAATATTTCCAGAGAACAAATCAATAAAATCATTTACAAAGGTACACAAACTTCTAAGACTCTGAATTAAGTTCCGTAAAACCTCTATAATCCCAGAAAAGCGTATCTAGATCTATCCCTACTTCTCCCCTTATGTGATCAGGATAAAGGAAGCCCTCTTGGCCCAGATGTCTTTGTAACCTCCCACCAACAAAGTTGGAGCAGATTCCTCTCTACTCTGTTTTACTATTTATAAACTGCATGGTCAGATTATGCCTACTTTTGTATGTAGGCGTATGTCTGTGGCCAACATCAAACTGTATGTGAGTTGATCCAGTCTTCATATTTGAGTCTCTTCTGCATTTTTGGTCCAAACGTAGGAGGTAGTTAATTTAATGAACACTTGTGGGAGTGATTCTGTTGGAAGGGATTCTGAAGGAATGGACTCAATTGATAAGAATATGAGGTTAGTCTGTCGATGCAAGATCTTTCCATCTTAGCTAATATTTCATATGATCTGTCATTAGCTCCACAAAAAGTCATTGCATTCGGTGATTGTTCAATGGCCTCCATAAAACAAGCCGGCACATCTCATACTAGAAGTGACATGTGCCCATATTGTGACTGGAATTTCTCTTCATATTTTGTGGTCAGTTTCAGAAAGAAATATTGGATCCTGTGATGGCGTTTACTCTGTATTATATGTAGAAACCACTGACAGTGAAAGCGAGGGAATAAAAGTGAAGTGCCTCTGTGCTGTCCTTTGAAACTCTTAGGATATCATGAGTAAATTCACGTTTACTGTGTTCTGTTTTTCTAGAGATGCATCAATGACTCTAATTTCCTAATGAACATTTTTTTGCCTGTCTTATTAAATACATGGAAAAATCATCTGTTACAGACATGTACACTTGGACAAATGCTTATTATCAATTGTATACTTAACCCTGTACAGAAGTCCTGGAGACAAATAGATTGACAGAAAGAAGAAGGCCCCTGGGAGCCCTCCTGTTAGTAACAACTTAATGGACACTTTCGCTCATTTACCCAATAGTTATTTAAGTAAATGATGACTTTGCTATTAAGAAATTGTAAAGAGCTATGTAAACACCATGGCACAGCTTATTGTGTTTATAAGGGAATTCTTCCCTGTGGAATGATTCACGCATTCACTGAAACTCAAGCGCCAATACAAGCTGCGACACAGAGGAAAAGGAGGCCCTTCCCTTTTAGAGGAAACATTATGCAAATGTACTGAGATGAGCAATAATGTTGCCTTTCCTGAAGGCAAAGGCTCTTGTTATATGCGCTGCTATACACAGGAAGCCGAACAGTTTGATGACTGACTACATCACTGTAATCTGTAAAGAGTCAGAAACATTAGTTGAGGGAAATGGGCAACCAGAAACTACAAGTGCAATTGTTAAAATCATAATGAACCCTTTCCTCTTTTCAAGTTAAAAACAGGGAAATGCTCACAATCCCGAGATCAAGCTGTGATATTATGAAATGAAATTAATTTATCCCTAAACTCCTATAAATGTAACAAATTTCTTTACTCTGATAAAAACATTTTAGCATATAATTGTGTAGAAAGAAAAACAATTATAGAATTGTCTTGACACCGGCAAAAAGCTCCCATTAGATTAGAAGGGTTCTATTTAGTGTCACATAAATTAAGTAACACACTTGCTCAGAACAAAGGACAGAGTCAGGAAAATATGAATGCAAAAGCATGGGTTTTAAAAAGAAAGCATGAAGGCCTAACAAATAACAGGAAACCTCACACTACTTCGTGTGTGGTGGGCATTCAGTAAATACACAAGCAGCATGGAAGTGTGGGAAGAATGTATCTCTATCAAAGTGGTAGTGTTATGTTGGCAAGTCCCTTCCGGCTTAGGACATGGAGCAGAAGTTCTCTGGTTTTTTGTCCTGCATAATTTAAATGAGGGCTTAGATTATTTAAGATTCAAAGTATGGGATCCTTTAAAATTCTCTAGAATTTTGGTTACTGCTTCCTAAAGCAAAAATACTCAGCTTTTATATGTATTTTCATAAATCCATTTTTCATTCTCATATCAAACTATGTCTCCAACTATATTCTATATTTATTCTATATTCTAAGTTCATGAATACCAAATTGAGAATATTGACTCTATTGTGGTTGAAATGATGCATGTGTATTATTGGAAAATGTCAAATAATACAATGGAATTCTCCAGTCCTGGTTTCAGAAGCAACTCTTTTAATCTTTTCTGTTGTTATACTGGTGGGAGCTATTTTCATAATTCTAAATTTTGGTCCTATTATTTTTGATTAATTTGCTCTGAACTTCTATTGCCTTCTTGTCACAAAGCGGGGATAAGCAGCAACCTATGATTGTAAGTGAAGTTTTCTTGGAAAGCACCCAAATCCATTTGCTTTCTTATTGTCCAGGGATGCTTTCACTCTTAACTGAGGGGGTAATGTTGAATAATGAGAGACCATTTGGGCCACAAGTCCAAAGGCATTATTATATCTGACCCTTTACAGGAAGAGTTTGCCAAGGACCCCTGCCGTAAAGGGCAGGATGAGGTGTGGGCACACTTCTAGAAGCTTGTATGTCCCCTTTTACTAACTGTTCATAACTAACTAAATAAAATTCAGAGTATTATTTGCTCAACTATCTTTTGGATTAAATACTTAAACTTCTATTTTAATTTTTAAGTTAGGCAGGTCCTCTTAATTCTGCAATATATAGAAAAAGGTATCTACATTCTCATACTTGCCCCTGGAATCGTCCCACATATCCTTCTTTTTTATCTGGAAATTTGTGGTATTGTATTTTGTGGGGGTCTGTACCATTCCCTCAGCCTGTTACTGAGCCCCTCCCATGTAAGTCCATGGCAGCTCATGCCTACCGGTGATCACGTGCTCTCCTTTGTACACCAGAGCTGACGCGTTCAGTTAGGGTTGGGTGCAGCCATGTAACTAAGCTCCAGCTGATGGAAAATTATTAGAAATGTGGGCCACGATGTACAATATGGTCCTACATTCCATACTTGCATTTTAACCATGTACTAACTGGATTTGGAGGACGTCAGGGACCTAGAAGACCGTGGAGCCACAAGGCAAAAGGGTATCATGTCAACCAGCAGCGTAGTGTGGCGTGAAGGCAAAATCATCCTTTATTGTGTCGAGCTACAAGGTCCTTTTCCACCACCCTTCCCCAACCCAAATGCATTTAGTCCATTTAAATGCGTAATTAAAAGGAATGCTGTTTTTAATTCCATTTGTTTGTTTTTACTGATACCTTTACCTTCTTAGAAAATATCTGAACCTTAAAGCATGTTAATCCTATTTAAAAATTTACTAACGTGTTATTATTGATCTCCTACATTTTAGTACCAAATATTTTAATATGTAAGATAATATGTGAGATGGTGATTGCTCTTTGAAATAGTCATGATTCATTTAGGATTGGAAACAGTGTGCATTTGGATTAGTGTCTTAGGTATTTCCGCTATCGGTGTTCAGTCTGTTAGTGTGGGTCATTGTGACAAACTCTTTCAGCTTGTTAACTGTTTGTGCTTGTGTATCTGTCTGAAAATGGCTTTATTTCACCTGAAGTCTTAAAAATGTCCTGAATATAAAATTCTAGACTGTGTTTATTCCTTTTCATCACCTTAAAAATATGTATTTTAAGATTTTTATTTTCTATGGTTTTAATTTCATGTCTGTGAGGATTTATTTGTTATCAGTTTTATTAGGCCTATGAAAAGAGTGAATGTGGGAAATGTTAAATTGTGGTTCTTCATAAATTGACTCAGATTCTAATTTTTGTTTCTAATTCTAATAAAATATAAGATAGACCTTCTCAATGTATCTTTTAAATCACCTATCCTTTCTTACAGATTTTTAAATTTTTTTGTCTTAGTGCTTCAATCTGGATAGTTTATTTTTAAAACTACCTTCCAGTTCCATAATTTTCTTTTCAGTTATGCCTGCCTTGCCTAAATTTATCAAAAGTTTCAAGTTTGTAATTTATGGCTGGTTCTTTCTTAAATTTGAGGTGGCACTTTTAATAAAATCCAGTACTTCATTGAATACTCAATTGAATTTATCTACATAAGCATATTGAACATGATTATTTTGTAATCTGTATTTGAAAATTCCAGTACCTGTTTTTTTCTATGGATCTATTTTGTTTGACCCTTTTATTTTTTGTTTTGATATTGCCTCTTTATGTGTTTTGCTTCCATGACTATTTACTAGACGTATTTTGGAAAAGTATTTTGGAATTATCTTTTATTCCTGCAAAGAGGATTTTCTTTTCCTTTGCCCATCACCTGAATGTGCTAGCAGTCCAGAGCCATGGATTAAAATTGCTCTGAGATCAGAAATGTCTATTTCTCTACCTACAGAGTGTAGCCATTAGGAGTTCAATCAGAGCAGAGGTTGTTTTCCTGAGGTCTTCATTGTTGGTAGAAACACACAGTACAATTTCCCGGTATTAAGTTCTTCCTTTAAGCAACTTCCCTCAGATCCAAAGAAACACAGCAATTCTTTGATCCTAACAGAAAGTGGAGAGTCTTCAAAGGCGGTAGCCCCATCTGTGGTGGCCCCAAGGTTCTGAGCACTGTCCACCTTGTTTCGGAGTCCTCCGAAGACTGAGCTCTGATTCTCTGTTGTCTTTGTTCTATTGGCAAATGGTCTTGAGCAGAAGCATCTAACTTCATTTTGTGAGGCTCTCAATAATATGATCTTTAATTAGTAATGTGATCTAATTGTCTTTGATGATCAGAAGGAATTTTCTGTTACCTTTTTTAAAACTTTTTTGAGAGGGATGCTTAGTTTGAATAGCTCGTCCTTAACTAACAGAACAATTATTTCCTTGAAAATATTGTCTTTATTTTTCCCTTTTTCTCTCTTTCTGGAACTCTCATTCATTAGGTATTAGAATTTCCATCTTTATATGTCTTACTTTCTGGAAAACAATTTATTTCTGTCTCTCTTGCCCTGTTAGCTGTGTGGTTTTATCATTTTTAACTTCTTTTTCTTCTACTTTAAAAAAAAGACAATTTTATTTTCAAGTAAACATGATTTTTTATTTTCTGTTACTTTTGCTAAGTCCACTGGTATTCTTTATGGTTATAATTATTTCACAAATCTCTCTGACTAGTATGTAATTTCTTAAACATTCTGTCTTTTTCTGTTAATTGTCTGTTTCTTCTAAAGTTACTTGTGCCTCTCGTATATCCTTGCTCTCTATTACATTCTGCTTTAATCATTCAAATGTGTTATACCCTTTGTGCTGCTCCATATTTAAGGATAAAGGAATGGGCAGCTTGCTTATTAGGACCTCTGTGCCTGACTTTCTGGCTGGCAGGCTTTGATGTATAGTGAGTGGAAAGGAAAGGAGTGAAATGTTATGCTACAGGCTGTTTGGCACAGGGGAAGCACCGACATGTCAAATGTTCTTATAAAAGATATAATTAATTCTTGTTTTATCTGCCATGAAGATATAAGGGTACTCCTTTAAGAACAAAACACAGGAGTACGTAGACTAATTTCTCCAAGAAATACTGTGGAATATTAATGGGTAAAGCTTTGAAAGAAATTAGAAAAGCCACTCAAAGCTCATGATTAAAAAAGATTTATATGGAAAGTATACTGTATATTTTGGTGTTTAACAAGATAAGATTTGATTTAAAAATATGGAATCTTAGTGTTGGAATAGCATTTAGTGGTATTCTAGCTAAATTTTTCTTTTATAGTAACTTGCCTTTCCTATGATAGGATAGCCTTTACCCTTAGATCAAAGATCAGAACTCATAATTTAACAAAATGCCATCTTTTATGTTGGACAGACCTAATTGCTAAAAAGTTCTTCCCAGTAAACAGAGTGCCAAAGTTGTGATGTAAATCAAGTATGACAAATATTATGCCTTTATTGAAAGGATTTCATTATGTAGTCTGTAAATATCAGCATATGTTAATAATTGATGGTTTCTGTGAAAATGGAAGGTAGTACTTTGCATTTGTGTGGTCTGTGAACAAAGGAAGTTGACAAATAGATGGGTAGAATAAACAAGGCTTTAGGCATGATGATTAGCGGATCAAAAAAAACTGCTTTCAATATATTTCAAAGAATAACATAAGAGCAATGCAAATGTAATTATCAAAATTCCTGCTTAGGCTGAATAAAGTAGTTGCTGTAATGTAGTGTGTATCATAGTGGCTTAATACATATTTGCAAATACTTTTGTTATTGTCATTAACAATCCATTTTTAGCTATAAATTGAGCTAAGATATCCATTTAGTAAGTCTTAGCATAATTATGAAGCTTAGATTTGGCCTAAAATGTATTCTTCGTTCTTTTCTTACTTTCTGCCTCCGTCCCTCTCTCACAATTGCTTTCTCTTTCTTTGACTTATCTATAGACACACAAATTCAGACTGGCTTTAATAATTTGGCTGAATAAGTTTTGATACTCTGAACCCAGAATTCATTACCATTATTGAATTATGTCTACAGCCATTTCTGAGAGTTCATCTGTTTAAACTCTTCTAAAGCTAATTATAGCCAGAAGTTTTATCAAGCATCACACTGAGTCAAATAACTAGGTCAATTAAGCAACAAAGTTCAGAAACACATATCAAATAAAGTCCGTATTATTTTTTATAAGTTTTAAAATTCAGATTTTGTTTCATTTATTAGTCATGATTGATTTAATATGATGAGGTAATATTTTATTAAGTAAATAAATCACCTTAAACAGAAACTATGTCTATCTTAAAGATATAAATTAGACCTTTCTGAATAGTACAACTTTAAAATTTTCCAGTTGTGAAAATGGTTCCATCATGTGTGTTTGTTTTTTAATTCAGATGATAGGTACATATAGAAACTGTGTGCAATTTAAGATAATAAAATATGTAAAAGGGTTACATATTAACACTTTATTGTATAGTGTATTTGTTTATTATTTACTGTATTGTAACACTAATTGTATACTGTCTCAATTAACACTATATTCTTGGTCATTAACACTGAATTTGTTAGATTTAACTTCTATATTTAACTACACATAATTAACAGAATGTATTTATTGTGAAATACATATGAATCTGGAAAATATATCCCTATAAAGGAAAAACTATTTTTCTTTCCTAAGTAGTGAAAAACCCAGTTTTTCCCTACTGTGTGTTTCTTCCCTATGAGTCTCCTTTACTACTCATACAAAACACTTTACTTCGGGTCACCAAATGTGTGTGGGGTCTTCCCCACACCAAGCAATTTTCTGTGACCCCAACTGGATATCTTAGCATTTAACTCAATTCTGACACCACCCTGAGAAAGCGTCGGATCCCACAGGGTAAACACTCAGCCCCATAGAAATGCCCCCCAAATGCCAGATGCTAGTTAGAACCAACTGGCTGTCATTCAAAGGTTCTAATGGCCCCTTCCTTGAGTTCTATTTTTCTTCTAGAGAAGCTCCCAAAACTCAGGGAAACACTTAACGTTTACCAGGTTGTTAAAGGGTCTGATGCAGATGAACATCCAGATGAAGAGATACATAATTCAAGGTCTGGGAGTGTCCTGAGGGCAGGAGCTTCAGTCCCCATGGGTTGGGGTGCGTCACCCTCCCGTATGGGGACGTGTTCACCAACCTGGAAACATTCTAAACCTCACTCTACGGGGATTTTATGGAGGCTTCCTCAGATAGGCATGACCAATTATTAACTACATTTACAGCCTTTTTCCCCTCTCTTGAAGATTGGGGTGTGGGGTAGAAACTTCCCAGCTCTAATCATGCCTTGGTCTTCCTGGTGCCTGGTCTCCATCCAAGAGCCATCTAGTAGCCACTGATAATCACCTCAGCAGAACAAGAGATGTCCTAGTGCCCTTATTATTTAGGAATTTACAAGAGTTTTAGGAGCCCTGTGTCAGGGTCAGGCTCAGAGACAAATATTAGAAGAGAGGCTCCTAGCGCTCTTATCACTTAGGAAATTGCAAGGGTTTCAGGAGTTCTTACAGGAACCAGGGTTAAAGACCAATATATATATTTTTACTGTTATCTCACAACCCTACACAAACATGTTCTGGGAAAAAAGCTTTTAATGTTAGAAAGGAAAAAACTTTTATATTTGACATCAATACCTTATTTGGTATTTTGAGAGAGAGAAAAAGACTATGTTCACATAAGTTTTATTACAGTATATTGTTATAATTGTTCTATTTTTTAGTTGTCATAGACACAAGTAGGGATTTATAGTGAGAAACATCACTTCCAGAGAATATATAAGGATTATACAAATCTGAAGAAAAGTACTTAGTGCCTTTTGGTTTTGTTTCAAGGTAGAAAATTCAAGACAGAAAGGTGGGTTTAACAATACTCATTGGTCTCCCCTTATCTGGGACACTCATGTATGCTGGTCTCTGTCCAGTTAAGCCAGTGACCAACTCAAAGACATTAAAGAGAAACATAAAGAGATCTTTTATGACTATTAGTTTTTTTACAAGCTTTTGGCTTAGTCATAGATTTCTGAATTATATGATAATGACTGTGAGAAACTCTGTTGAGAAATAACAACCAGATGATTTTACATCCTACTTTTGTCTAATTCAACTCTCAAGAATGTTCTTAAATAAACCCAAGTTTGGCTCTGATTTTTTTTTTTTTTACCTGTACAACTATTGATTGCAATGGATGGCAGACGGAAATACTTTTTCTTTTTCATAAAGACAGTGCATATTTTCTTATAAAAAAGACACTTTGGCCTTGAGTTCAGGCAACTCTTTGATAAAGGAGAGAGAGGATACAATATGCTTTACATGCTGTTATTTATTGACATATTATAAATAATGCTGAAAATGGTTTGTTCAATGCAGTCGAAGGCAAAAAACTAATAAAGATAGGACTTGTTTCCAACTAAGATGGGATAACAGTAATCATAAATTAGTTTCCTGTCTGAAATAAGAACAATAACAAACACAAAATAAAATAGACAGAATATTTGAAACAATGGTTTTTAAGACACTGAACTTCAGGCAGCAAAGCACCGTGACCCCTGAGAAATGGAAAACAAACGGGATGAGCCCCATATATACCCCAACAGCTTACCGCCTTGAGGGAGTATGAGAAGGGGCAATCCAGGTGAAGAGCAGAAGACTCTCTGTCTTAAGGAAACAGACATGACGGACTGGGGAAATTGAGGTGGGTAGAGTGGGCAAGGCAGATGACCAGGGAGAACAAAAGTACAAAAATGATCAGCTGAAGGTGCCTCGTGAATACTCAGTAGAGTACTGGGCAGCACGTGCATTTGAAGAAACTACCTGAGACTTTTTCTTATTCTTTTCAGGCTCTTACAGAAAATACCATAAACAGGTGGCTTACTCACAGAAATTTATTTCTCACAGTTCTGGAGGCTGGCAAGGCTTAAATCCAGGTGTCACCATGTCGAGTGAGATACTGCTGTCTGGCCTGTAGACACCATCTTTTCACTGTCCTTGCAGGGCAGAAGGAATGAGGAGCTCCCTGGGGTCTCGTATGTAAGGGCCCTGATCCCGTTCATGAGGATTCTGCCCTCATGACTGACAGATCAAACACTCTAGAGACCGAGAGATCTTTTAAATCAAAAGGGCTTATTGAGCCTTTACAGATGTAGCCAGATAAGGACTAAGTCGTGGGATGGGAAGTTTCTACTTTACCAGCATCAAGACCTGTTAACAGAAACAATTTGTCTGCCACCCTCAAGAAACAGGGCATATTTGTGAGGGGCTCTCAAGGAAAGAAAGGTTTTTTCAATCACATTGTCTACATATAAGGAAGGTGGGCTAATGTGAAGCAGGGAAAATCCAGGCGTAGGTGATCAGCCCATAAAGAATGCTCATGGTGGTTTGGTTGGTGATGGCAGGTAGTCAGGCACTGTTCACTCCAGACAGGTGAGTGGTTCTGGGGACCTTCTAGATACTTGTTGAGAGGACTTTATTTGGGAACTGGAGTTCCTGGTTATACAGCCCTCAGCTATTGACTGATGACCTTTCTTGTCTCTCTCCCTCATTCTCCAGCCCTTATGTCACTTAATTTAGGATGCTTCAGAATTTTCCATTATCAATACTGTGGTTTTTGTCACTTTATAATATATATAAATTTTCTAAGTTTTTATTCTCAACAACCTGGGTTATCTTTTCATTTGCATACAGTATATATCCCTATTTGTAGTGTACAGTTCAGTTTATTTTAACAAATGCTTAGATACCTGAACAACCAGTTCAGAATGGCTTCTCACTCCAAGAACTCCCTCGATAGCTCCTTTTGTCCCACCGCCCCCCCCCTCCCGAATACCTACGCATGGCACACATCCATCTCTGGCTGTGACTTTTTGTGAATATCATATAAATGAAATCACACCATATGGAGGGACCCTTTGAATCTAGTGTTTTTCACTTAGCAGAATACATTTAAAGTTCCCTCCTGTGCATTAGAGATCATGAGTTCTCCAGTGTTTCTGTTCTTTGTCAGAATTGTTTTGGCTGTTCTGTTTGCTTCACTTTTCAGTGTGAATTTTGGAAACAACTTGTTAGTATCTATAAAATAACTGATTAGTTTTGATTGAAGTTATATTTAATTTATAGATGAAAGGGTGAACTGATATTTTAGTGTCAACCTATCTATGAATATAGTATCTCTCTCTATTTACTTATATCTACTTTCATTTTCTTTGTTAGTGTTCATAATTTTCAGGTAGCTCACTTACTTTGATGGTTTATACCTAATTATTTCATTTTGGTACTAATAAAATATGTTTTTACAAATTTTAAATACCTGTAGCCCTTAATAGTACAGATAGTATAGCAATATGAATGCCCTTTATATTTCTTCCCAGTGACTTTCATCCTCATTAAGCTCACTTATTTGTTAGTTCTTTGGTCTTTTTTTTTCATTCATTCATTTGGATATTCTATATAGGCAGCCATGCTGTCTGCAGATATTGTCAGTTTACTATTTTGCCTTCCAATCTGGGTGCCTTTTATATCTTTTTCTTTCCTTGTTGCTTTGGTTAAGAGCACTATTACAATCCTGATAACTGTGAGAGAGGATTTCATTGTTTTATTCTAAACTTATAAGGAACACATTAAGTTTTTCATATTAAGTTTGATGTCAGGTTTTTTTTGTAAATGCTGTTTTTGTGCTGGAAAAAAAATCCCTTCTCTATCTAGTTTACTAGGATTTTTGATCATGGCTGAATGTTGAATTTTTTTAAAACTCTTTTTCTTCCTCTTTTCATATAATTTTCTTCATAGTCATTAATATAGTGGATTATATTGGAGAGGAAAAATAATTTTCCCTCTATCCTTCTAAGTTCTTGGCTAAGACCCTTCTGTGATAAAGACAGGTTAACAGGAGAAAAAAAAAATTTTGTAGTACAGAAGCCTCACAAAGATATGAGACTCAGAGAGAGCTGGGTAACTGAGGCTCATATGCCACCCAGAGCCAAGAAAAGGTGATAGAGGTTTGGGGCTTCAAAGGGGAGAAGGACGATTCACAGGAAGCTGAGAACAGAAAATGTTTGGTAATAAATGTTTGCCCTGTCATTCAGATAAGTCTCCCAGATGAAAGCATTGCCTCTGGTAATAGCTCTCCTCTGGTACAGGCCCACTCTCTAAATGATTTTAGGCAGTTAAAGGGAAGGTAAAAAGGCTTTCCTGAGTCTGCCGGTTCTTAATCACCTTCAGCTTGGAATAATCCACATGCCAAGTGGCATGTTTTGGGGCGGCATGTCATGCTACCCTTCAATTACATATGATTGATCTTCATATGTCAAAACTGCTTGCATCTCTGGGATGAATTCAACTTGGTCATCATATATTTATTTTTATATATTGTCTCATGTTGATAACTAGTGTTTTTGTTGAGGATTCTTGTTCATTAGGAATATTGGTCTGCCGTCTACCTCTACTTCAATATGTTTGTCTTCTTCACTTGGTATTCAGTCGACACAGGACTCTTCAAATGAGTTAGGAAGTTTCCCTCCTCTTCTGTGTTTTCGAAGCGATAGTGTAAAATTTCCATTATTTCTTCCTTAAGTGTTTGGTAGAATTCACGAGTGAAAAATCTCTACCCATAGTTTTCTTCTTATAGAAAGGAAGCTTGTTATCTACAAGCTTAATTTTTAAATACATAGAAATATTTAGGTTATTTATTTTTGAATTAGTATTGTTGTATGTATATGTTCAGTTCAGCCTTGTTGTCATATTTATGAGCATAAGTTTGTTATATTATTTTCTTCTGTTAATATGTGGAATCTGATATTGGTCATTTGCATCTTCACTCTATCCCTTTCTCCTTTTTTCCTTTGTCTGTCTAGAGGTTTATTCATTTTACTGATATATTCAAGGAATAAGCTTTGGATCTCATTGATTTTCTTGTTTTGGTCACATTGGTTTTCTCTATTTAATTTTATTGACTTCTCTTCTTACCTTTGTTATTTCCATCCTTCTGCTTGCTTTAGATTTAATTTGTTGTGCTTTATTTACTTCTTTACAGTAAAAGTTTAGACTGATGAATTGCCATTTTCCTACTTTTCTAATGTAAGTGTATTATGTAGAATTTTCCTTAAAGCATTGCTTTAGATGTATTCCACAAATTTTGCATGCTGAATTTTCATTTATTAAGTTTTGGGTGGAGTGTTCTATAAATGTCCATAATATCAAGGGGTTATTTGATAGTGTTGTTCAAATAATTTATATCACTGCTTAGTATTTGTCTGCTTATATTAATTACTGAGAGATGTTGAATTCTCCAACCTTAATTGTATATGTGCCAATTTGACCTTCTATTTTTATTGATTTTGCTTCATTGACTTTGAAGTTCTACTATTAAGTTGCATACCCACTTAGGATATTTATGTATTTTCATAGATTTGCTGTTTTTGATTATGGGATGTCTGTCTTTATCCCTAATAATATTTTTTGTTATGGAATTTAGGTTGTCAAATATTAATATAGCTATATAAGTTTCTTTTAGCGAGTCTTTGCATAGTATCTTTTTTCATCATTTTACTTTTGGCCTGTCTGTATATTTATATTTAAAGTAGGTTTCTTACAGAAAGCATGTGATTGGGTGTTGCTTCTTTTATCCATTTGGATTATCTAGTTTTTAACTGGTGTGTTTGAGTGTTCATATTTAATGTAATTAATGATACAGATGGATTGAATCCTATTGTCTTGCAAACGGTTTTCTATTTGTTTAATCTACTCTTTATCTTCTTTGTTGTATTTTGATCTTTTCATGGATTAATTGAGTGATCTCATGATTCCATTATCTTTTGTCTGTTGACTATTTCTACATTTTAAAAACCTTTTTGTTTACCCAGGTGTTTTCAAAATAGGTTGTTAAAAGTGTATTATGTTAGACTATCTGAGACTCTTAAATCTTCTATTGTGGTTGAACGTTCCCTTTGTTGGGGCTGCTGGACAGAAGAGAGGAGTCTCAGGTGCTGGGTTTTAAAGGGCTCTCTGTGCAGGGCTGCTGTGGCGGGACCTTCTGAGGGTGCTGCTTGACCACCTTGGTGTCTGTCTGGAGAGCAGGGAAGCCTCAGGCCTGCAGGGGAGGTGCGTACCTCCTCTGGCCCCTCAGCTAATGTTGCCAGCACTACAGTTAATCATTTTGCAGGTGGTGCTGGGCTCACCTGATGTCAAAACTCCCCTCTGATCTGGGGAAGAATGAGCCTCCCTGAGCTGCCTTGTGTTGGTAGCCCTGCTGCTGGGTTGTACCTCTTAGTCCTGGGGCCCCTAACAAGTGTTTCTTTTTCTTATTACCTTTCAGAGTTCTCCTTTGTTTGTCTTTTAAGTTATATTCAGGGTTTATAGTTGTTTTCAGGGTTCTTTCACCATCTTTTCTAATACAAAAATTAACACTCTCCATCCATTTGAAGCTAAAAATAAATGCATATGGGTCAACTTAAAGAAATATAATTTCAGAAGGGAACTCATTTGCACAACTTCCTTATACTAAAATGAGAAAACCAAAGCTGTAGAAATCTTTTAATAAAATGTGAAATGATACTCATTGGTGGCTATGTGTTTCTGTGAGCTATTAATGTTCTTCTGCAACACTGAATCTGTTAGCTTACCGTTCCATTGTTTACTTTTAAGATACGTGCTCAGACTCCCAGACGTGATTAAACAAAATGAGAAAATTATATTCTAATGCGAAGTAGTGCAAAGGACACACATTATGAGTCTCTGAACAACTGACAAGGTATTCAATATCTAACTTGAAAATATTGCTACTCTCAGGCATTTATATCAGGACATCTCATGGAAGGATTTGTAGTCACCTTTCTTAATAATCAGAAGTTTTCCTATGAGTCCTGGGCATTTGTAGATATAAGTTATACTTAGTAATGACTAATATTTTAGAAACCCTGGCCTGACTTACATATTTTGTTGTTTCTTAATTCATTACTGTCTTAGCATTTTAGTGAAAGTTTGAAAATCAACCTAATTCTAAGCCATACTTTACTTACCCATTCTAGAGTATTCCTATACCTGACAAAGTCTTATACTGTACTTACAGAATAGCACAAGAATACTCAATTTATTATTTTAAGTTCATAGACTTTTAAAAATCCCAGTGATAAAGAATATTTTTATTCCAATGCAAGTCTTTTTAAATGGGAAATAGCCTCTTTAAAGAATTTCCATTGAGTACTTATTATCTAATTGTTATTACATCTATAAAGATGTAAGAGTACAGGATTTTTATATTCCTCAAACATTTAAAAGAATCAAGGCATGGTTCCAAATTATTTATGCATCTCTGGTCATAAGTCACAAAAGAGAAAGGAAATAACAATATGACTAGAAAAAAAATAGAATTCTATGTTATCCTGAACAGTTATTCATAAACACTTCTCTTTTTATTCATATACATATCTCTTCTTTTTCTCATTATTCGTGGGTTGTTTATTACTATACATGTATAATTTAGTGGCTAAATTGAATATTTAATTTTATTTATAAATACAAAATGTGAAACTTAAAGTACTAGAAAGGGAAATCAGCAATAGAAAAATTAAGCAAAAATACACCCTACAAAGCAGTTTACCCAGAGAAACTTTCATTTGACTTACAGATATTTTATTTTGACACATACGAAATCCCCAAATTTCCATCTGATTTCTGTCTCCACAGAAGACATGGCATGTAACTCAACAGAACCAATAACGAGCCTGGATGTAGGAGGGGCAAGTCAGAGAGGTTAAAACTATAGGACACTTCTGCTTTGAGGCATGACAGACTCAGATCCTACTGAATGAGGTCCAAGCAGACACAATAATAAAACATGGACACAACAGGACTTGGGCCACCTAGAGGAACGGGGGATTTTATAGGTGCACACACACTGGTGAGAAGTCCAGTTCTTGGAAGCGGGTCACTGGGGAGACCACAAGTAAATGTCAGGTTTTATCCTAGGCCTAAGCAGCCGCATCCAGCACAGCACAAGTCAGAGCACCGTGGCGGAAATCTCAGCGGTTCCGGCCTGGAGAAACAGAAGAGTGCAGCCCAATAATGTTTAACACTAAGAGACTGAGAAGGGGCATCCAAAACCCTTCCTGCCCTCGCCTCTGACGCCAGAACTGCGTCACTGTGGGACAGGGCCAGAACGGTTCAGCTCTGGACTTGCATCGGAAGTGTCACTGAATAAATAGGCTCAGAAATGAAATGCTGTCATGAAAATTATATGATAAAGAAAGCAAAAGTACAAAAAAACAACAAAAAAACCAAAACTCAAGGGCGAAAAGCATAACTGAATCCAGAATCTCCACAATTAACATTCAAATTGCCCAGGATACAAACAAAAATTACCTGATATGAGAAGAATTAAAACAATGAAACACATTTTTAAAACAGAAGAAATAAGTTAAGGTCAACCCTATGATGAGCCTGGAACTAACAGATAAAAATGTTAAAGGAACAATTGTAACAGTCCTCAGTGATGTAGTACAAAATATGCTTTCAGTGTATAAGAATCTAAGCTGTGAAACGTAAACCATAAAAGGACCAAAAGGAAATAAAATGTTTTAAATTTACGACAGAAGAAAGAGTAAGTTAACTTGAAGACAGTGTGAGAGAATTTATCCAAGGTGAAGATATAAAGAAAAAAGATTGAAATAAAAATGACTGAGCTTCAGAGACCTGTTGGAGGATTTCAAGCAGTCCAACACAGGGAGTATTAAAATACAAAAACAGATAAAATAGGACAGAAACAATATTGTAGAAATAATGGCTAAATACTTCCCAGGTGAGAAAAATAGAACATTTTCAGATATCTGATGTAAAATAAACTCAAAGAAGCACATTTTGCAGTACATTATAGTCAGAGTGGAAAGCCAAAGATAAAGAGCAATTCTTTACACCAAAAAGAAAAAAAAAATGTATTACTTTGCGAAATTTATAACTTTAAATCTTCTTTTAAAGAAGAAAAATCTCAAGTTGCTGACCTATGACTCCCTTAACATTTTAAAAATGATCAAATTAAACCCAAACTAATGGAATGGAAAGATTGTAACAAAGATGAAAATAAAATTAATGAAACAGAAAACAGAAACAGATAGATAAAATCCAGACAACGGGAATAGAAAATAAAAGAGGAATCAACCAAACCAAAAGTGTTTCTTTATGGTTTATAGAAACATCAGTCAAATTGACATTCTTACAAAGAAAGAAAGAGATATATCTATAGATTTAATGCAACTCCATATCTAGTGAAGAAGGCATTGGGTTTAGCATTTTTTTCCCAAAACTCAAATGGAATCTAATATTAAAGAGGCATGTAAACTTTTTTTTTTGTTGTCATTAATATAAAATCACATGAGCAACATTTTGGTTACTAGATTCCCCCCATTATCAAGTCCCCACCACATACCCCATTACAGTCACTGCCATCAGTGTAGTAAGATGCTATAGAGTCATTACTTGTCTTCTCTGTACTTTATACTGCCTTCCCTGTGTGCTAATCGTAATGCCCCTTATTCCCCTTATCCCTCCCTTCCCACCCATCCTCCCCAGTCCCTTTTCCCTTTGTTAACTGCTAGTCCATTCTTGGGTTCTGTGAGTCTGCTGCTGTTTTGTTCCTTCAGTTTTTGCTTTGTTCTTATGCTCCACAGATGAGTGGAATCATTTGGTACATGTCTTTCTCCACCTGGCTTATTTCACTGAGCATAATACCCTCTAGCTCCATCCATGTGGTTGCAAATGGTAGGATTTGCTTTCTTCTTATGGCTGAATAATATTCCATTGGGTATATGTACCACAACATCTTTATCCATTCATCTACTGATGGACACTTAGGTTGCTTCCATTTCTTGGCTATTGTAAATAGTGCTGCGATAAACATAGGGGTGCATATGTCTTTTTGAAAGTGGGATCCTACATTCTTAGGGTAAATTCCTAGGAGTGGAATTCCTGGGTCAAATGGTATTTCTATTTTGAGTTTTTTGAGGAACCTCCATATTGCTTACCACAATGGTTGAACTAGTTTACATTCCCACCAGCAGTGTACGAGGGTTCCCCTTTCTCTGCATCCTCACCAGAATTTGTTGTTCCTAGTCTTTTCTATGTCGGCCATCCTAACTGGTGTGAGGTGATATCTCATTGTGGTTTTAATTTGCATTTCCCTGACAATTAACAATGTGGAGCATATTTTCATATGCCTATTGGCCATCTGAATTTCTTCTTTGGAGAAGTGTCTGTTCATATCTTCCACCCATTTTTTAATAGGGTTATTTGCTTTATGGGTGTTGAGGCGTGTGGAGGCATATAAACTTTTTGACAGTTGCTATGGTGTATGCTATTGGAGGGCAAGTTTTAAAACCTCATCCAAATATCTGAAAGATGAGAGGGGTAATTATAATGGCAAACCACATACTTCAAAATATTACCTATTGCTGAGGTATATTAGCATGTAGTTATGAAACTAATTTCAAAGTAGATTTCATGGCTATATCAAATGAAATACTGTTTAAAAAATACCCTACACACCATAAATCCAAATTCTATTTAGAATGTTATTTATTTGATTTAATTACTGTTGTTTCTTTTTCAATTACATTAATCTCAAATGCTGATTTCTTCATTAATTTCACTTGTTTGGTAGGCCCTCCAGAACTTTCAACAACCAAGCAATTTACCTTCATCTCTTGGGAATCACAAAAAGATAAATCTTAGTTACTAGAGTTCTGCTCATACTAAGAAAAAATATTTGGAAGTGGAGAAATTACCATTAATATGGAAAAACATGGTTATTTAAAAACTTGAGATCTGAAGTTTTCAAGAATCACTGATAAGTTTTGGATTTTACAATGACATTTTCTATAATAGTAGACTAGTGTGATTAAATGATGCATACTATACTGTGTATTAGAAGTGTAAAATATTGCCATAATTCCTGTGTATTCTGAGAATCTGGTCAAGTCACTAAATTCTCCTTATCCTCAGTTTTCTAATAAAATAAAAGTGAGGGAAATGTCAATTGGTAAACCTTCCCAGTTGAAGGATTGTAATTGGACCATGAAAAAATCTTATGAAAACACTCTGACCAGTGTTAGTAGTATAACCAAGATAAAGAATATTACCTAAGTCTTTTCTTCCTTCCTTCCCCTTTCCTCATATTTTTCCAACTTCATTCATTATTAATAGAACTGGCAGTAATAGTATTAAATTTCAACTTAAAATAATGTGAATAATGGCTAAGAAATTTGGATGGAACAGCTCTTGTATCATAAAGCATTATTTGCACTGCAGGTTTAAAGACAAGGCTTATGAATTTTTTGGTTGGAAATTCTTGATTGTGCAGCATTTAAAGATTCTTTTATCTTTACTTTTCCCCAAGAAGGGAAGTGAATAACCAAAGAAAAGAGACATTAACTAATACAACCTCAGCAATACAAATGAAGAAAATGAGGCCAACAGAACAGAGTGAGTTGGAATCTTGGAGTAGAATTGAGAAACCCAGTCTCCCAAAGTTGCTGGTTCTCTACTACACATACCCCTATTGTGAATTTCATTCATCTTAAGAGACGCTTTGTGAACATCATGGTGGATATGATCGTGATGCACCACAACACCGCATTTTGAGACTAATCCCTCCTTTACCAAGCTCCTGGGAACATTGGTCACAACTGATAACTGTATTGAGAATTGTTGTTTAGCTTCACGGAGCTTCCCAGTCAAAATTATGTCCCTTTGAGGGGGGAGGAAATCCTAGTGCAAAATACCTTTGAAACGAAAATCAATCAAAGGGAGAAATAAGTGCGAGAAACCCATTTATTTCTTACAAGCAGTCATCCTGCATCTCTCTAGACCTGGCTGCAGAAGAAGAGAGAGCTCTCCCCAACCTCTCCGGTCCAGGTCAGCCCTGCTTGACCGTGTGAGCACCTGCTGATATGGAAATGGGCCCCTTCTCTCCACCCCTTGGAAACACCTATTGATATGGACATGCACTAAGTCCTGGTGCGAGATTTTGGAAATATTGCAATTTTATGCACAGGGGGTCAACACAGTGTATGACTGATGTAGAATATTAAGGCGCAAACCTCTGGCCATGATTCAGAACAATTCTGAAGAGCCACCCACACTTCACAACGTTTCCTATATGAGTAGCTGCTGCTTCAGTTGCAACCACACTATGGGTCAACTTTGCCCGGTGCTCAATTCCAGCCTTCCTTCCTTCCTTACAGGTGCATCTTCTACAAACATTTCCTGATAAATCCTCTGCACACAATTCCCCATCTTGGATTCTATTTCCAGGGAACTAAAACTAAAACTAAGACAAATATCTGTGGTAATGATACTCATAGACCAATAGCTGTACTTACTGTAGGTGCTGGGACTGCAAATATGGATACAATATTATCAGTATGGTAGAAAAGACAAAGTAATTATTGATGTAATCACTAATTTTTGCTATGTTGAGAGAAGAATGACATTTCTACCTGTAATGCACACGAGATAGGAAACAAGTCTATATATGGGGGAAATTTATGCACCAAGAACAGGAGCTTGTAATTTATACTGCAGATTCTGAAGAGACATTGAAAGGTGTTCAATGAGGTTAAATTGGATGGTAGGCATTGTCGAACTTTTACTCCTACTGTGGATTGCAAGACATATGAAGGGGTAGAACAGAGGTTGGGAGTACTTAGATTATTACAGCATTCGATTGATCCTTCTATGTTACATTTACTGAAAATCAGTGCTAGTATGATCTTTTATTTATATTTTAAAATTGATTTTTACATAATGAAAATTAATTCTCACTTTAAAAATGAAAAAAAAAACCACAAAACCTCACTGAGCAGACATTCATTAACATATTAATTCTTCTGTTTCTGTTGTTTTTTTAATCTATACCTTATATTTTTAAATAAAAGTAGTAATTTCCATTTCTGATGTTCACATTAACAAAATCAACTGTGCAAAAATTAAGGTCATATATTTTACTTCTAGATTCACATTTTTAAAAAAGTGTGTTTTTTAAACGACATACAGGTGTTGAAGCATGTTGATTGGTGTTTTTATTTATTTATTTATTTGTTTACTTTGCTATTATTAATATACAATTACATGAGCAACATTATGGTTACTAGACTCCCGCTATTATCAAGTCCCCACCATATACACCATTGCAGTCACTGTCCATCAGCATAGAAGGATGTTATAGAATCACTACTTGTCTTCTCTGCATTATACTGCTTCCCCGTATCCCCCCCACCACATCCCGACACCTGCTACATTATAAGTGCTAATTGTAATAGCCCTTTTTCCCCCTTATCCTTCCCTTCCCACCCATATTCCCCAGTCCCTTTCCCTTTGGTAACTGTTAGTCCATTCTTGGGTTCTGTGAGTCTGCTGCTGTTTTGTTCCTTCAGTTTATGCTTTGGTCTTATACTCCACATATGAGTGAAATCATTTGATATTTGTCTTTCTCCACCTGGCTTATTTCACTAAGCACAACAGCCTCTAGCTCCATCCATATTGTTGCAAATGGTAGGGTTTGTTTTCTTCTTATGGCTGAATAATATTCCATTGTGTATAGGTACCACATCTTCTTTATCCATTCATCTACTGATGGACACTTAGGTTGCTTCCATTTCTTGGCTATTGTAAACAATGCTGCGATAAACATAGGGGTGCATCTGTCTTTTTCAAACTGGGATGCTGCATTCTTAGGGTAAATTTCTAGGAGTGGGATTCCTGGGTCAAATGGTATTTCTATTTTGAGTTTTTTGAGAAAACTCCATACTGTTTTCCACAATGGTTGTACTAATTTACATTCCCACCAGCAGTGTGGGAGGGTTCCCTTTTCTCCACATCCTCGCCAGCATTTGTTGTTGTTTGTCTTTTGGATGGCAGCCATCATAACTGGTGTGAGGTGATATCTCATTGTGGTTTTAATTTGCATTTCTGTGATGATTAGTGATGTGGAGCATCTTTTCATGTGCCTGTTGGCCATGTGAATTTCTTCTGTGGAGAAGTGTCTGTTCAGCTCCTCTGCCCATTTTTTAATTGGCTTATTTGCTTTTTGTTTGTTGAGGTGAGTGAGCTCTTTATATATTTTGGATGTCAACCCCTTGTTGGATATGTCATTTGTGAATATATTCTCCCATACTGCAGGAAGTCTTTTCTACTGATGGTATCCCTTGCTGTAAAGAAGCTTTTTAGTGTGATATAGTCCCATTCATACATTTTTGCTTTTGTTTCCCTTGCCAAGGGAGACATGTTCATGAAGAATTTGCTCATGTTTATATCCAAGAGATTTTTGCCTAAGTTTTTTTCTGAGAGTTTTATGGTTTCATGACTTACATTCAGGTCTTTGATCCATTTTTAGTTTACTTTTGTGTGTGGGGTTAGACAGGAATCCAGTTTCATTCTCTTACATGTAGCTGTCCAGTTTTGCCAACACTAGCTGTTGAAGAGGCAATCATTTCCCCATTGTATATCCATGGCTCCTTTATCATATATTAATCTACCATATATGCTTGGGTTTATATCTGGGCTCTCTATTCTGTTCCACTGGTCTATGGGTGTGTTCTTGTGCCATTAAAAAATTGTCTTGAGTACTGTGGTTTTGTAGTAGAGCTTGAAGTCAGAGAGTGTAATTCCACCTGTTTTATTCTTCCTTCTCAGGATTGCTTTGGCTATTCTTGGTCTTTTGTGGTTCCATATGAGTTTTAGAACTATTTGCTCTAGTTCATTGAAGAATGCTGTTAGTAATTTGATAGGGATTGCATTGAGTCTGTAGATTGCTTTAGGCAGGCTGGCCATTTTGACAATATTAGTTCTTCCTAGCCAAGAGCATGGGATGAATTTCCATTTATTAGTGTCCTCTTTAATTTCTCTTAGGAGTGTCTTATAGTTTTCAGGGTATAGGTCTTTCACATCCTTGGTAAGGTTTATTCCTAGGTATTTTATTCTTTCTGATGCAATTGTTTCCCTTATTTATTGTTCTGCTAGTCTGTCATTAGTGTATAGGAATGCAACAGATTTCTGTGTATTAATTTTGTATCCTGCAACTTTGCTGAATTCAGATATTAGACCTAATAGTTTTGGAGTGGATTCTTTAGGGTTTTTAATGTACAATATCATGTCATCTGCAAACAAGGACAGTTTCAGTTCTTCCTTACTGATCTGGGTGCCTTTTATTTCTTTGTATTGTCTGATTGTCATGGCTAGGACCTCCAGTACTATGTTGAATAAAAGTGGGGAGAGTGGCATGCTTGTCTTGTTCCCGATCTTAAAGGAAAAGTTTTCAGCTTCTCACTGTTAAGTGTAATGTTGGCTGTGGGTTTGTCGTTCTTCTACTTTTTGGAAAACTTTAATGTGGATGGGTATTAAGTCTTCACTAAATGTTTTCATAATATTCAGCAGTGAAACCATCTGGTCCAGGCATTTTGTTCTTAGGTAGTTTTTTGATTACCAATTCAATTTCTTTGCTGGTAATTGGTCTATTCAGATTTTCTGTTTCTTCCTGGGTCAGCCTTGGAAGGTTGTATTTTTCTAGAAAGTTGTCCATTTCTTCTAGGTTTTCCAATTTGTTAGCATATAATTTGTGGTAGTGTTCTCTCATAATTCTTTGTATTTCTGTGGTATCCGTAGTGATTTTTCCTTTCTCATTTCTGATTCTGTTTATGTGTGTAGACTCTCTTTTTTTCTTGATAAGTCTGGCTAGGAGTTTATCTATTTTGTTTATTTTCTCAAAGAACCAGCTTCTGCTTTCATTGATTCCTTCTATTGTTTTATTCTTCTCAATTTTATTTATTTCTGCTTTAATCTTTATTATGTCCCTTCTTCTTTTGACTTTGGGTCTCATCGGTTCTTCCTTTTCTAGTTTCATTAGTTGTGAGTTTAGACTGTTCATTTGGGATTGTTCTTCTTTCCTGAGGTAGGCCTGTATTGCAGTATATTTCCCTCTAAGCACAGCTTTCACTGCATCCCACAGATTTTGTGGTGTTGAATTACTGTTGTCATTTGTCTCCATATATTGTGTGATCTCTCTTTTTATTTGATCATTGATCCATTGATTATTTAGGAGCATGTTATTAAGCCTCCATGTGTTTGTGGGCTTTTTCATTTTCTTTGTATAATTTATTTCTAGTTTCGTACCTTTGTGATCTGAGAAGCTGGTTCGTACAATTTCAATCTTTTTTAATTTACTGAGGTTCTTTTTGTGGCCTAATATATGATCAATTCTTGGAAATGTTCCATGTGCACTTGAGAAAATGTGTATCCTGTTGCTTTTGGAAGGAGTGTTCTGTAGATGTCTGTTAGGTCCATCTGTTCTAATATGTTGTTCAGTGCCTCTGTCTATTTACTTATTTTCTGTCTTGTTGATCTGTCCTTTGGAGTGAGTGGTGTGTTGAAGTCTCCTATGACAAATTAATTGCATTCTATTTCCTCCTTTAATTCTGTTAGCATTTGTTTCACATATGTAGGAGCTCCTGTGTTGGGTGCATAGACATTTAAAATAGTTATATCCTCTTGTTGGACTGACCTTTTTATCATCATGTAATGTCCTTGTTTGTCTCTTGTGACTTTCTTTGTTTTGAATTCTGTTTTGTCTGATACAAGTACTGCAACTCCTGCTTTTTTCTCCCTATTAGTTGCATGAAACATCTTTTTCCATCCCTTTACTTTCAGTCTATGTATGTCTTTGAGTTTGAAGAGAGTCTCTTATAGGCAGCATATAGATGGGTCTTGTTTTTTTACCCATTCAGTAACTCTATGTCTTTTGATTGGTGCATTCAGACCATTTACATTTAGGGTGATTGTTGATAGGTATGTACTTATTGCCATTGAAGGCTTAAATTTGTGGTTACCAAAGGTTCAAGGGCAATTCCCTTACTATCTAACAGTCTAATTTAACTTATTTTGTGTACTATTACAAACTCAACCTAAAGGTTCTTTTTATTTTTATTTTTATTTTTTTCGTCCTTTTTCTTCCTCCTCCATTTTTTCTATGTTATTAATCATATTCTGTATTCTTTGTCTTCCCTTGAATGACATCTGTTTAGTTTTCGGAATACTTCCATCTATAGGAGTCTCTCCAAAATGCCCTGTAGAGGTAGTTTGTGGGAGGTCAATTCCCTCAGCTTTTGCTTATCTGAAAATTGTTTAATCCCTCCTTGAATTTTAAGTGATAATCTTGCCTGATAAAGTAATCTTGGTTCCACGCCCTTCTGCTTCATTGCATTAAATATATCATGCCACTCCCTTCTGGCCTGTAAGGTTTCTATTGAGAATTCTGATGATAGCCTGATGGGTTTTCCTTTGTATGTGGTCTTTTCTCTCTCTCTAGCTGCTTTTAAAAATCTGTCTTTATCCTTGATCTTTTCCATTTTAATTATTATATGTCTTGATGTTGTCTTCCCTGGGTTCCTTGTGTTGGGAGATCTGTACACCTCCATGGCCTGAGAGACTATCTCTTTTCCCAGATTGGGGAACTTTTCAGCAATTACCTCCTCAATGACACTTTCTATCCCTCTTTATCTCTCTTCTTCTTCTTCCGGTAACCCTATAATGTGAATATTGTTGCGTTTGAATTGGTCACACAGTTCTCTCAATATTCTTTCATTCTTAGAAATTCTTTTTTCTTTCTGTGTCACCTTCTTTGTATTCCTCTTCTCTAATTTCTATTTTATTTACCGTCTCTTCTACTACCTGTAATCTGCTTTTAAATCCATCCATTGTATGTTCTATCTCAGATATGGTATTTCTTAATGATTGACTCTTCATCTTAAATTTGTTCCTGAGTTCTTGAATATTTTTCTGTGCCTCCATAAGCATGTTTATAATTTTTATTTTGAACTCTCTTCTGGAAGATTTATTTGACCCTCTTTCTGGGGTTTGTGAGATTTTGGTCTGAACCATGTTCTTCTGACATTTCATATTTCTGTGTGGTGCCCACTAGTGTGTGAAACTCCAGTCTCTGGAGCTTCTCAGCCCCTAGAGTGAGATTGGGGGATGTAGGGGAGTGGAGCTGGTGCCTGGGGGGAGGAAATATCTGTTTCACTCTTCCCGTCTGTAGTGCCTGTTTCTAGTGTCAGAGGCGGTTGGCCAAGCACACATGGGTAATCTTCTGTGCTTTGTGTCTCTAGCTGTTGTAGGCGGGGGCCTTCCTCTGGCTGGCTCAGTGCCTGCGCAGTGACTGCGGGTTTGTAAGCAGGTGTCTGCAGGCTAGTAGAAAGGCTTGGCAGGCTGTGCGTCACAGTGGGAGGCTGCGGAGCTGAGTAGGCAGCCAGGAGAATGGAGCACCTGAAGCTCCCCAAAGTTCCCAACCAGCTGGGCAGGGCGCACCCAGGCAAACCTTGTCTAGCTCTCCCTTCTCCTGCACAGCAAGCTCCGTGCAAACCCCACCCCTTTAGTAGCCCTCTGGCTTCAGGAAGCCTCTCAGACTCCCTGCCTTTCCTCTGACACAGAGCAGCCAGGTGTGGATCCTGTCCTCCACAAATGGCCGGAATTTCAGTTTTGCAAGCACTCTGCCTGTCCGAGCTCCCCAGTGCCCAGGGCACCACATAGTATAGGATTCTGCTGACAAAGCACATCTCCAGGGCTAGGTGCTCCGCAGTCCCAGGCTTCCACCCCTTCCCCACTCCATTTCTCTTCCTTCCGCCAGTGAGCTGGGGTGGGGGAAGGGCTTGGGTCCCCCTGGATTAAGGCTTTCCTACGTTACCTTGTTTCTTGAGGTCTGGTCTCTTTGTGAGGTCTGTATGCAGTCTGGTTCATCCTTCTTTCTTGTTGCTGTCTGAAGGTTAGTTGTATTTATTAACTATATTTTTGTACTGTTTGTGGTTTTGGGAGGAGCTCTCCATCTCACCTCTCATGCCGCCATCTTGAATCTCCCTATGCTTGGTGTTTTTTTATGAAAAATAATTATTGGCATCATTTCCCATGCTAACTTTATGAGTTGTTGGGCTCAGACACCAGGGGAAATCTTTTAAATGTACACAGAAATTCTGGAAGGGGTGTAACATCAAACTACAAATTATACTCTCTATCCTCAGATGGCAGTCAGAACATGATATGGTAGGAAGAGCAGAAACCAACTGAAAACAAGGATTGTACTCTGAAGCTTATGAACTGTGTGATGATGAACATTCCCTTTCACCTCCTGTTTTGTGGAACTGGGAGACCGAGTTAAATGGTTGTTGCATTTCAATCTTGAATGTTCTTCAATCTGGCATAACATAGAATGTTCTTTCCTTCTTTTTTTCCTGTCTTTTTCAGGGTTGATGCAAATCTCTTAAGATTGGCCCCTTGCTCTGCTTGCTTAGCAAGCACACACCCTGTCACTATCTTTCTCTTAGTGCTCAGAGAATGAAAGAATGAGGTGTTACACAAAACGGTGCTTTGTTACAATGCAAAATAGCAAGTGTTTCTATTAGCAAGCAGTTTACCTACATGACATAACTGTTTCCAACTGTAGAAAATACATGCCTTGGGGATCATGAATCTTTAACAGGTTTAGAGTTTTAAAGACACTGGGATAAAAATAGACCCTGGAACTGTCAAGTAATGTTGATTATGCATTAAATTCTGCCCTGTGTCAGAAGGATAATATGTTTCTATGAATGCCATTTTTATTTCTCATTATCTGCATCCTACATCATTAACTTTTAATGAGTCTGCCCTTTATTTGGTGTCCTAGCATTGGAAACTTAGATTTTTCTTCTCCAATGCCTAGCATTTTTGAAGAAACAAAAAAGAGTATTTTCTTTTGGTAAACATTAATATTTACATCTGGGTTTTATTCTTGAGTTTGTTACAGCTGAAAATAGAAGGAAGTACAGTCCTTGGTACAAAATCTCCTCAAGAATTTGCCATTAAACTATCATTTGCTCACTGCTAGAGCAAGATTTTATTTCCCCATGAAAGCCAAAGAGATTATGTCCTGACATCAATGTCCTAATGCTCCAAAGAGAGAGATTAGAACAGTGTGTTTCAAAATGTTATAAGCTGAAGGAATTATTCTCAGGTATTATGCCATATATTTAGGACAGGGGTCTATTTCATTGATTGTTACCTTATGCCAGACAGTGGCTTCTTTATAACAGCCATTCATAAACTACATCTGCCTCAATCTGATTTGTGAACAGTGAGCATCTGATTCAAATTGAAGTTCACAGTGGCGTGGTGTCTGACCTATTGAAATAGGCAAAGGTAAATGGAAAAATAATATTGTGTCTCTCCTAGTGTTAGAGAGGTGGTATAAAAAGGTCATTTCCAAGGGCCTGGGACTTGATTTCATATATGAAGAAGGTAAGTATCACATCCCTACTGTGACCTCTCACAAATCAGATCCACCCATGTGGTTCTGGCTTTTATCCATCAGTGATTTCTACCCCTGAGAACCAGGGAATCCAGAGAATTTTATTCAGTTCTTTCATCTGGGTTGACTGGGGAGGCACTTTTCTGTCAGTTCAAGCCATGGATACTTAGGGATGAGCTAGGATTTTTTTCACATATTACTTTGCTGCTCACAAAAAATTCTCAATCAAACCTTCATGGCTACACTTCTGCTTTTAGTCTAGATGTCTTCACAGTGTCGTACACAGAATCTGAGTGGTTCCACATAGAATCATCAGGAGAGATCAGGGAAGGTGAGGGACAACTCTGTCATTATTATCTGCTCCACATATTCTGATTCCTAACATCAACCTTCAGTAAAGGATTAACTAACTGCAAAAAACTGGGCAGTGATGGTTTTAACTTGATTTCTCTTTAATGCTATACAAGACCTCTCCTCTATTAAGTTATATTCTCTTTTTCCTCAGGTATCATTGTGCCCTGTTGAGGCTTTGCTCATTTAATGCAAGGCCTCAGGTTGTGAAAGCCATGGGGATACCCTGACACTTCCTTCTTACCAGGGACGTCAATCCTTTAACATCCAGTCAGCTGTTTCTCCAGCTCAATCACATAAATATCCTGCATGCATGAAAAAAGCCTTCCCCATCCTTACCAACAGGCATTAAAGAGACTCAACTCATTTGTTTTCTCAAGCAGATAAGGTACCAGAATCAAGACTCTTGCTTTCTCCAAATGGAGATTGAATCATAGTGTTCAGACTTTATAAAGGAGAATCTATTTCATATCTCTAGGTTAAAAATAAGCATAATCTTCTCAGTGTACATACAAATAGACCATGGTATTACTGGCAGAGTATATTTGGTAGGATTTAGACATTTGGATTTTGATGACAAAGTGGTATCCTCAGAAAGATTATGCAACAAATAGTTATTCCACAGGCAGCCAAGAGAGTCCCCACCAACCCTACTTCCTCCTGAACAGCCCTCCTTGCTCTCTAGTGTGCTGACCCATCTCCCTATGTGTTGCTCTTCCTCCATTCTTAGAAGTACTTCAGTGCATGCTATACAGAAACCAGAATGTCATACCAGGCACCATTACTTCGAAGCTTTTTAGAATCACCTATTGTTTTTTTCAAACAGTTGTTTATTTTGGTAGCATCCTCTTCAAACTCCAGAAGAAATGGCAGGAATCTGTGATTACATATAATAACCAATGGAATCCTCTCATCACCCCTTGAATGTAGTACATAGGTACATTAAGGAAATCCTCATCTTTGTAGATTGTGTGGCAGGGTTAAGTGAATATGGCCTAACTTAGTGAGGGATTGACTTCATGATTGGCTATTGAACAACTGAGTGACCTTGGACAAGTCATCTACCATTTCTTTGCCCAAAAATACAATGATCTTAGGCAAGGATTTGGACCAGCAACATCAGTCATTAGACAAAGCTTTGCTGTTGTCACAGTGCATAACTTCTTGCAAATCATTTCACTTCTCAGGCACTCAGTTTCCTCAATAGCAAAGGGAAATGCTATTTTGTTAAAGGTTTTTCTGGACCTAGCTTTTGTTTTGTTTGTTTTGTTTTAGGAGTCAGGTCCTGTCTATTTGTTTATTTATTTTTATTAGGGTATTATTGATATACAATCTTACTAGGTTTCACATGAGCAACATTGTGGTTTCAACATTCACTTATATTATCAAGTCCCCCCCCACCCCATTGCAATCACTGTCAGCGTAGTAAGATGCTATAGAGTCATTACTTGTCTTCTCCATGCTATACTGCCTTCTCTGTGACCTACCTATATTGTGTGTGCTAATTATAATGACCCTTAATCTCCTTCTCCTTCCCTCCCCACCCACCCTCCACAACCCCTCCCCTTTGGTAACCACTAGTTTCTTGGAGTCTGTGAGTCTGCTGCTATTTTTGTTCCTTCAGTTTTTCTTCACTGTTATACTCTACAAATGAGGGAAATCATTTGGAACTTGCTATTCTCCACCTGGCTTGTTTGACTGAACATAATAGCCTCTAGCTTCTAGCACCATCTATGTTGTTGCAAATGGTAGGATTTCTTTTCTTCTTATGGCTGAGTAGTATTCCATTGTGTATATGTACCACATCTTCTTTATCCATTCATCTACTGATGGACACTTAGGTTGCTTCCATATCTTGGCTACTGTAAATAGTGCTGCGATAAACATAGGGGTGCATATGTCTTTTTGAATATGGGATCTTGTTTTCTTTGGGTAGATTCCTAGGAGTGGAATTCCTGGGTCACAGGGTATTTCTATTTTTAGTTTTTTGATGTACCTCCATATTACTTTCCAAAATGGTTGAATTAATTTACTTTCCTACCAGCGGTGTAGGGGGGTTCCCCTTTCTCTGCATCCACACCAGCATTGGTAGTTCCTTGTCTTTTGGATCTTGGTCATCTTAACTGGCGTGAGGTGATAATCTCATTGTGATTTTAATTTTGCATTTCCCTATTAATTAGTGATGAGGAGCATCTCTTCATATGCCTGTTGGCCATCTGAATTTCTTCTTTGGAGAACTGTTTCTTCATATCCTCTGCCCACTTTTTAATTGGGTTATTTGCTTTTGGATGTGGAGGCATGTTAGCTCTCTATATATAATTTGGATGTCAACCCCTTAATGGATAAGTCATTTACGAATATATTCTCCCATACTGTAGGATACCTTTTTGTTTTGCTGATGGTGTCCTTTGCTGTACAGAAGCTTTTTAGTTTGATGTAGTCCCATTTGTTGATTTTTGCTTTTGCATCCCTTGCCTGAGGAGATGTGTTAAGGAAAAATTGCTCATGTTCATATTCAAGAGATTTTTGCCTATGTTTTCTTCTAAGAGTTTTATGGTTTCATGATTTACACTGATGTCTTTGACCCATTTTGAGTTTACTATTGTGTATGGAGTTAGACAGTAATCCAGTTTAATTCTCTTAGGTGTAACTATCCAGTTTTGCCAGGACCAGTTGTTGAAGAAACTGTCATTTCCCCACTGTATATCTGTGGCTCCTTTATTGTATATTAGTTGGCCGTATATGTGTAGGTTTATATCTGGGCTCTCTATTCAGTTCCATTGGTCTATGGGCCTGTTCTTGTGTCAGTACCAAATTGTTTTGATAACTTGGCTTTGTAGTAGATCTTGAAGACAGGAGCATAATTACCCTGATTTGTTCTTCCTTCTTAGGATTGCTATGGCTACTTAGGGTCATTTGTGTTTCCATATGAATTTTAGAACTATTTCTTCTAGCTTGTTGAAGAATGCTCTTGGTACTTTGATAGCGATTGCATTGAATCTGTGGATTGCTTTAGGCAGGATGGCCATTTTGACAATACTAATTCTTCTTATCCACGAGGATGGGATGTTTTTACACTTATTGGTGTCTTCTTTAATTTCTCTCATGAGTGTCTTGTAGTTTTCAGGATATAGGTCTTTCACATCCTTGGTTAGGTTTATTCTTAGGTATTTTTTTTTTTGATACAATTATAAATCAACTTGTTTTCCTTATTCCTGTTTCTGTTAGTTCATTGTTAGTATATAGAAATGCAACATATTTCTGTGTATAATTTTGTACCTACAACTTGCTGAATTTAGTTATTAGTTCTAGTAGTTCTTGGGTGGATTATTTAGGATTTTTTATGTACAATATCATGTCACCTGCAAACAGGGACAGTTTAACTTCTTCCTTGCCAATCTGGATGCCTTGTATTTCTTTGTGTTGTCTGATTGCTGTGGCTAGGACCTCCAATACTGTGTTGAATAAAAGTGGGGAAAGTGGGCATCCCTGTCTTGTTCCTGATCTTAGATGAAAAGCTTTCAGCTTCTTTCTGTTAAGTATGATGTTAGCTGTGGATTTGTCATATATGGGCTTTATGATGTTGAGGTACTTGCCCTCTATACCCATTTTATTGAGAGTTTTAATCATGAATGGATACTGAATTTTTTCAAATGCTTTTTCAGCGTCTATGGAGACGACCATGTGTTTTTTTTTTCTTTTTGTTGATGTGGTGGATGATGTTGATGGATTTTTTAATGTTGTACCATCCTTGCATCCCTGGGATGAATCCTACTTGATCATGGTGTATGATCCTCTTGATGTACTTTTGAATTCAGTTTGCTAATATTTTGTTGAGTACTTTTGCATCTACATTCATCAGCGATATTGGTCTGTAATTTTCTTTTTTGGTGAGGCATTTGCCTGTTTTTGGTATAGAGTGATGCTGGCTTCATAGAATGAGTTTGGAAGTATTCCCTCCTCTTCTATTTTTTGGAAAAATTTAAGGAGAATGGCTGTTATTTCTTCTCTATATGTCGGGTAGAATTCAGATGTGAATCCATCTGATCCGGGGGTTTTGTTCTTGGGTAGTTTTATGATTACCGATTCAATTTCGTTGCTGGTGATTGGTCTGTTTAGTTTTTCTGTTTCTTGCTTGGTCAGTCTTGGAAGGCTGTATTTTTCTAAGAAGTTGTCCATTTCTTCTTTGTTTTCCAGCTTGTTAGCATATGGATTCTCATAATATTCTCTTATAATTCTTTGTAAATTTGTGGTGTCTGTCATTATTTTTCCTTTCTCATTTCTGATTCTGTTTATGTGTGTAGATTCTCTTTTTCTCTTAATGAGTCTGGCTAGGGGTTTATCTATTTTGTTTATTTTTTCAAGAACCAGCTCTCGGTTTCATTGATTTTTTCTATTGTTTTATTCTTCTCAATTTTATTTATTTCTTCTCTGATCTTTATTATGTCCCTCCTGTTAACTTTGGGCCTCATTTGTTCTTCTTTTTCCAATTTCAGTAATTGTGTCTTTAGACTATTCATTTGGGATTGTTCTTCCTTCTTTAAATAGGCCTGGAATTGCAATATGCTTTCCTCTTAGACCTGCCTTTGCTGCGTCCCACAGAAGTTGTGGCTTTGTGTTGTTGTTGTCATTAGTCTCCATATATTCTTTGATTTCTGTTTTGATTTGGTCGTTAACCCATTGATTAATTAGGAGAATGTTGTTAAGTCTCCATGTATTTGTGAACCTTTGTGTTTTCTTTCTAAAATTTATCTCTAGTTTTATACCTTTGTGATCTGAGAAGTTGGTAGAATTTCAATATTTTTGAATTTACTGAGCTTCTTTTTGTGGCCTAGAATGTGGTCTATTCTGGAAAATGTTCCATGTGTACTTGAGAAGAATGTCTATCCTGTTGCTTTTGAGTGTAAAGTTCTGTAGATGTCTGTTAGGTCCATCTGTTCTAGTGTGTTGTTCAGTGCCTCTGTGTCTTTACGTATTTTCTGTCTGGTTGATCTGTCCTTTGGAGTGAGTGGTGTGTTGAAGTCTCCTAAAATGACTGCATTGCTTTCTATTTCCTCCTTTATTTCTGTTAGTATTTGTTTCACATATGCTGCCACTCCTGTGTTGGGTGCATATATATTTATAATGGTTATATCCTCTTGTTGGACTGACCCCTTTATCATTATGTAATGTCCTTCTTTATCTCTTGCTACTTTCTTCGTTTTGAAGTCTATTTTGTCTGATACAAGTACTGCAACACCTGCTTTTTTCTCCTTGTTGTTTGCATGAAATATCTTTTTCCATCCCTTCACTTTTAGTGTGTGTATATCTTTGGGTTTGAGGTGAGTCTCTTGTAAGCAGCATATAGATGGGTCTTGCTTTTTTATCCATTCAGTGACTCTATGTCTTTTGATTGTTGCATTCAGTCCATTTACACTTAGGGTGATTATTGATAAATATGTACTTTTGCCATTGCTGGTTTTAGATTCATGGTTACCAAAAGTTCAAGGTTTGCTTCTTTACATCTAACAATCTAACTTAACTTTCTTGTTAAGTTACTGTAATCACAGTCTGATGTTTCTTTATTTCTCTCCCTTCTTATTCTTCCTCCTCCATTCTTTATATACTAGGTGTTTTAGTCTTTGCCTTTATTTAGTATTTGGATGGTCTGCTTTCTTTGCTATGATTTTATTTTCTCTTGTGACATCTTTTCAGCCTCAGGAGTGCTTTCCTCTAGAGCAGTCTGTTTAAGATATCCTGTAGTGGTGGTTTATGATAGACAAACTCTTTCAACTTTCGTTTGTCTGGAAATTGTTTAATCCCTCCATCATATTTAAATGATAATTGTGCTGGATACAATATTCTTGGTTCGAGGCCCTTCTGGTTCATTACGTTAAATATATCATGCCATTCTCTTCTGGCCTGTAAGGTTTCTGTTGAGAAGTCTGATGATAGTCTGATGGGTTTTCCTTTGTAGGTGATCTTTTTTCTCTCTCTAGCTGCCTTTAATACTCTGTCTTTATCTTTGATCTTTGCATTCTTAATTATTATGTGTCTTGGTGTTGTCTTCCTTGGGTCCCTTGTGTTGGGAGATCTGTGAGCTTCCGTCGACTGCGAGACTATTTCCTTCCCCAGTATGGGGAAGTTTTCAGCAATTATTTCTTCAAAGACACTTTCTATCCTTTTTCCTCTCTCTTTTTCCTCTGGTACTCCTATAAGGTGAATATCATTCCATCTGGATTGGTCACACATTTCTCTTAATATTCTTTCATTACTAGAGATCCTTTTATCTCTCTCTGCCTCAGCTTCTCTGTATTCCTGTTCTCTGATTTCTATTCCATTAACAGTCTCTTTCATCTTGTCCAGTCTTCTGCTAAGCCCATTGATGGCTTGTCTCATTTCTGCATTGTCTTTCCTGACTTCTCTCGCTTCCTCCCTCAGCTCTTGCATATTTCTCTGCAGATCCATCAGTATGGTTATGAGTTTTATTCTCAATTCTTTTTCAGGAAGATTGTGCATTTCCATCCCTTCAGACTCCCTCTCTGGTGTCTGGGTTTGGATAAGCTTTGTTTGTACCATATTCCTCTGTCTTTTCATGGCAATAGAAGTGGTCACTGGTAGGTGCCACATATGTCAGCTGGGCTCTTTAAGACTTTAAAAAAAGGGAAGAAGAGGAAGAAAAGAGAAAGAAAAGAAAAGAGAATAAAAAACACCAAAATAGAACAAAAAGACGCCCGCCGGGAGTAGATTTTGTGAGGATGCTGTAGGTGGTGCTGTTACTCCACTATTCCGCAGCCACGGTTGCACCTCTCCATGGGGCCCTTTGTGGCTCTGGCCAAGGATGGAACGGATGGGAGGCTGCTGATCTCTGTGGGAAGTCTCAGTGCGGTTACATTTTCCCAGTCGCCAGCCAAGGGGTCAGAAATTCCCCAGGACTCCAAGCCTGCTGGGCTGAGTGCGCTGGGACGATCCTGCTCCTCTATTGGGTCCCTATCTCTTTAAGACCACTAAAAAAAGTGCATGCTTTTCTTTTGTCCTGGGGAGCCAGCTGCGGGGACCTGGTGCGTTCCCCGGCTCAGATCCTGCAACCTTTGTCTCTCCAGTCTCCGATACACTGCACGAAGTGTGTCAGTTCTCCCGGCGCAGATCACCAGGGCTGGTTATTTCACAGGCCTGTACTTACACTCCCTCCCGGCTCTGAATCCTCTCCTCCCACTGGTGCGCTGGGGTGGTGGAGTGCTCGGGTCCCGCTGGGTCACGGCTCCCAATCTTACCTGCCTCGCGGGGTGCTGAGTCCTCTCAGGTGTAGATGCAGGCTGGGTGCTGTCCTGTATCTTCTGGTCTCTCTTTTAGGAATAGTTGTATTTGTTGTATTTTCATAAATATATATGGTTTTGGGAGGAGAGTTCCGTCGCCCTGCTCACGCCGCCATCTTCCCAGAACTTGATCATATGGTATATATCCTTTTTGTTGATGTGGTGGATGGTGTTGATGGAATTTCTAATATTGTACTATCATTGCATCCATAGAATAAATCCTACTTGATAATGATGGATGATCTTTTCTATGTATTTTGAATTTGGTTTGCTAGTATTTTGTTTATATTTTTGCATCTTTGTTCATCAGGAATACTGGTCTGTAATTTTCTTTTGTTGTGGTGTCTTTGCCTGGTTTTGGTATTAGAGTGATGATGGCCTCATTGAATGAATTTGCAAGTATTCCCCCCTTTTCTACTTTTTGGAAAGCTTTAAGGAGGTTGTGTTAGGTCTTCTCTAAATGTTTGATACAATTCATGGGTGAAGATGTCTTGTCCAGGAGTTTTCTTCTTAAGTAGTTTTCTGATTACCAATTCAAGTTCATTCCTGATGATTTTTCTGTTCAGATTTTCTGTTTCTTCCTGTGTCAGTCTTGGAAGGTTGCATTTTTCTAGAAATTTGTCCATTTCTTCTAGCTTATTGAATTCATTAGCATTTAATTGTTCATACTATTCTCTAGTAATTCTTTGTATTTCAGTGGTATACATAGTGATTTCTGATTCTGTTTAAGTGTGTACACTCTCTTTTTTTCCTTGATAAGTCTGAGTAAGGGTTTATCTATTTTGTTAATTTTCTCAAAGAACCAACTCCTGGTTTCATTGATTCTTTTTATTGTCTTATTCTTCTTGATTTTACTTATTTCTCCTCTGATATTTATTATGTCCCTCCTTCTACTGGCTTTGGACCTCATTTGTTCTTCTTTTTCGTAGTTTCACTAATTGTGAGTTCAGACTGTTCATATGGGATTGTTCTTCTTTCCACAGGTATGTATATTTTAATAGAGGCCTCTTAGCATGGCCTTCACTGCATTCCACAGATTTTGCAGTGTTGAGTTATTGTTTTCATTTGTCTCCACATATTGGTTGATCTTTGTTTTCATTTGGTTATTGATCCATTGATTATTTAGGAGCATGATGTTAAGCCTCCATGTTTCTGTGGGCTTTTTTGTTTTCTTTGCATAATTTATTTCTAGTTTCATACCTTTGTGATCTGAGAAGTTGGTTGGTACAATTTAAATCCTCCTGAATTTTCTGAAGCTCTTTTTGTGGCCTCATATATCATCTATTCTTGAAAATGTTCCATGTGCACTTGAGAAGAATGTGTATCCTGCAGCTTTTGGGCAAAGTGTTCTTTAGATGTCTGTTAGGTCCATCAGTTCTAATGTGTTGTTTAGTGCCTCTGTCTCCTTACTTATTTTCTATCTGATTGATCTTTCCTTTGGAGTGAGTGGGTTGTTCAGCAATTACCTCCTCAAGGACACTTTCAATCCCCTTTTCTCTCTCTTCTTCTTCTGGTACCCCTATAATGCAAATATTGTTCCTTGGATTGATCACACTGTTGTATCAATATACTTTCATTTCTAGAGATCCTTTTTTTCTCTGTGCTTCTGCTTCCTTTTATTCCTGTTGTATAATTTCTGTTTCATTTACCAGCTCCTCTACTTCATCATTAAATCTCTCCATTGTATGTTTCATTTTGGGTACTGTATTTTTTCAAAATTTCTATCTCTTTCTTGAATTCCTCCCTAAGGTCTTGAATATTTTTTTGTAATTCCATGAGCATATTTATGATTTTTATTTTGAAATCTCTTTCAGGAAGATTGATGAGTTCAGTTTTACTACGACTTCTTTCGGTGTTTGTGGGAGTTTTGTTTGAACCAAATTCCTTTGATATTTAATATTTCTAGGTGGTGCCCTCTAGTGTCCAGAAGCTCTACTCTCTGGAGTTGCTCAGCCCGTGGAATGATGGCAGGGTGGCATGCGAATGGTTCTGGTGCCTTCTCTCCTGCTTCCTGGCTGCAGTGTATGATTCCACTGCCGGGCCGGTGGGCTGACCATTCTGGATGGAGTCTCTGTTCTGTGCCCTTGTAGCTGCTGTAGGTGAGGCCGCCCTCTGGCTGGCTTGGTGCAGTGGCAGGGGCGACAGGTTTGGGAGCCAGTTCCTGCTGAGAAGGAGCAGCAGGCTGCATATTGTGGTGCAGGGCCTCAGAGCTGCGTTGCCAGCCAGAGGAAGCTCCCGAAGCTCCCGAAATTTCCAAACCTGCTGAGTTGAGTGGGCCAGGACAATTTTGTCTACCTGTTTTTCTCCTGAACAGCAAGCTCTTTGCAGTCCTTGCCTCTTTAGCAGCCCTCTCACTATTGGGAAGTCTCTCAGAGTGCTTGCCTTTCTTTTGTCCCAGAAAGACCAGTTGTGGGTTCCTGTTCTCCATAAGCAGCTGGCATCTCAGTGTCTTTGAGTATTCCCCCATCTTAGCTTTCCAACTCCACTAATCAACAGAGCAGCATGTAATGTAGGTTCATGCTCCCAGAGCAGATCTCCAGGGCCTGATGTTCATCCCTACTAGCCTCCAACCCCTCCCCACTCCATTTCTCTTCCTCCTTCCAGTGAGCTGGGGTGGAGGAATGGCTTTGGTACTGCCAGATCACAGCTTTGGTACATTACCGTTTTCCAAGAGGTCCACATTTTTCTCCAGATTTAGGCAGTCTGTCCCAGCATTCTTTCCTCTTGCTCTTTCAGGATTAGTTGTATTTGCTATATTTTCATAATATATGTAGTTTTGGGAGAAGATTTCTGCCTCACCTCTGATGCTACTGTCTTTTAGCCAGTCTGATAGCTATAATTTTTAAAAGTATTATTGATGCTTGACCTTTTTTTAAGTACTGCAAGGGAAAATGTGTAGAAAAAGTGAACATACAATGATAAAAATAAATAACTAAATCAGTTTTATTTACAATCAAGCTAGAAAATTGCTAATGAGATAGTGTACAAACTTTTGGCTTCAGACATATCCCAGTTAATATCTCAAATCGACCCCTTATATGCTATAAGAATTTTGTAAAATGATCTGAAAATAAGAAGGCTAATCAAAATATAGGTGTCAATTTTATATCCATTTTTCTACTGTCCCATCTCTTAGATTTCCCTTGACTTTTCCATTGCTTTGGCCGATGTGGGTTGCTTACTTGGAAGAATAGTCTACATTGAGCCGACGGTAGTCTGTGCACTTAGCTACTTTACCCTTTGTCCTTGTGGATACAGTTGGTGAAACTGACCATTTCCATGTCATGCTGAGCACTGAAGCACAAGAAAAAGCCTGACGGGTCCCCTGGGGTAAAATTATCCCCATAAACACTGTTGAGATAATCAGAGCAGATTATTAGTAGTATTGCTCTGTTCTGTGCTTGGAGTTCCCCAATTAAAAAGCCCCATATAGCAATGTGCTATCCCCAGTTTGCAGTTCAATGGATACTTTATTCCCTGGCAAGAACCGTAGCTCCACCCACTCCCAGGAAGCAGGAACAATAATTACCTGATAGAGCCCAAGATTTTGAGAATGAGAAGTACAAATTCCTTACGTGGATAAATGGGAGTGATTGTGTGAAATGTTGATCCACTTCTACTCCTTGATTGCTGGACCACTATAGTCTAGTGGGGACACTGAGCTCTGTATAAATCATGGATTTAGTACATAAGCTGTATCTTGTAGAACACTGCCCCATCCCACAGATCGTTGTCAACTTGGTGCACCTATTAAACTGTCAGCACTCCATTCCAGCTGCAGCAACCCTGTTCAACCAGGCTGGCTGATTCCTTGTGCTGGAGTACTTGGTATGACGAGTGAAAACCAGAGTTATAAACCCATTGTCCCAGTTCTGTTTTCATAAAGGTCAGAGGTAATATTGCATGGGATACAAGCCTATAGATTAGGCATTCTGTTAGTCTTTAGACAGTATCTGGAGTAACTGTGCACTATCAGGCCTGCTCTGGTGCTTCCGTCACCGCACACAGGCATTAATGCCAGTTTAAGTATAGATTCTAGTATGGTTGTGTTTCTACCTTTGCTAGAATGGATGGAGTTTGATGAAACTGGCCACTCAGTTTTTGGATAGCTTATATCCCTGAAGAATGGTGCCGTATTGACATTTCAGCTTTGGTCTCGTTGCTGGTGTGTCGGATATTCAATAGTGGCCGTAGCTAGCACATCTTTAGAGAAGGGGAGGCCCTTTTTCTGGGCTTATGGATATATTTCATTCTTTCCTCAACGGTTACTTTGTCTTGGGCATGTTGTTCAATACTGGGTTGATAAGGAGAGTTGGACTGACCACCGGATGAGTTGTCCATGCCATGTGCAGTTCTTGAGGAACTGGATGGTGGTGGATAATCTCTGTTGACCAATAATAGGAGACAAAAATGTTCTGCATTTTTTCTTCTTAATTCCATAGGTTCATCTAGGTACATTCTCCTCAGGTAGCTTTATTTTTGAATCTTGTTACTGAACTATGCAATCCTGTTTTATTTTAGACCTCTAATAATCAATGCAGCCATTCTCTGCTACCCAAGGTTTAGGGTATATCCATAACCTCAGATCTTCTCTCCAGCCAAATAATGGGTATTACTTCATTATTGTGTTTTAGATCACCTTGGGGGAGGAGTTGAAATTCAGTAAAAAGTTTTCTCCCACTAGTGCCAACATATTCATCTTTTTCTCCCGCTAGTGCCAACAATGATCATCTATAAACCAGTCCTGTGTCCATTCCTCCCTCATGAGGGAGTCACATAAACTACAGTCATAAATTGAGGGTGAGACGACAGGTTAACTGAGACAGATGGCAGGGGAATCTAGACTTCCTCACTATGTAATTTATTTCCCTTTCCGTATCTGCTCAAATTCAATTTCATGTGAACCACTGCCGTGATAGGATGAATCACGTCTGGGCCTACCCCATCCTGTGACTGGATGGGAGAGACAACATCCTGGATACATAGTCTCTTGCTGTGTAATGATCAGATATTTTGTCTTTATTCGGTCCAAACAGGGAGTATCTAAAGTCAGGGTAAGTGCATATGTCCATAAGGTTGCTGGAAATATTTTTGATGGGATTTTTTTTTAATGTAAAGTTTCATTGGTGCTTCCATGTAATGCCCTATATTCCAGATACAGAAACAGATAAGCAAAGGCCAAGAAACAGAGGAAGTCAGAAAGAAGAATCAGTTTCTAAATGTCTGTAGCTTCCCTATGTTTGGAATGCAGTAATAAATATTACAAGATTTACTATCTTATGAGCACTAGAAGAGAGAATAGAAGAGTTTTTTTTATTATATTCAGTACTATAATCTTTTAGGAGAGAAGATGTACACAGTCATAATTTCCTTTTAGTGCTAAAGGAAAAATCAATGAAAAACATACCATTGTTCAAGTCAAAATGGATTACTTCATGTTATTGAAGATAATGCCAGTGCAAACTTAAATACAGTGCTAGAGAAAAGGCTGAACTGTCAGAATGAAATAGTTGTACTTAAGATAAGTCACAAATAGAATTAACATATACTTCTGCAGTAAATCCTAACTTATTTGGAAATTGAGGCTTGATTCAGTAAAAAATAAGACTTACAGTATACTTTTATGGGAGTAAAATATGACTAACATTAGCATAATATTCTTGTACTTATAAAATGTTTTCATATATATTATTTTAATTTTAGTACTTGTAAGTATTTACAGTGAGTTAACAAAATGCTAACAACATCCTGCCAAGTAGAAATACTGTTGAGTCTAACTAACTGAAAGAAAATATTGTAATCAGAATGTTATTAGTAGAGTTTGTATAAAATACATTTCTTACGCAGTTTTCTTGCATAAACTAAATCAACTCCCTCCAAAATTTGGGTCTTATAATTTTAATTTGCATATAGATCTCCATTTAACAAATGTCATAAAATAAAAAAATTAACATAGACTTTCACAAAAACTAAACATTTTAGTGTTCTAATGTATATGAGATGATATCAAGAAATATACACCTTACATTTTAATTACTCATTAAACATTCTGGGTATGGGGAATTTTGCAATATTCAACTTATATTATAAAACAGATACACATGCAAAAATGTAAGCCAAATTTATATAAGTTAACAGGCAAATCAGATTTCTTTAAAATTCATAGAATTAATAATGAGAGATATATGGGCCATAGAAACAATTATGAACTAATAGCTTCTTTCTGGAACACAATGGTATGGATATAAGAGCACTTGTACACTAGTTACATGAAAAGTCAAGGTTTCCCTTATCATTTCTGTCTCCTGGAATTTACTGGCTATCTGAGTGGTTTCTTGGGACATGGGGTTTTCAGTGCTAAGACCAAGACAGTCCCAGCAAATAGATTAGCCACTCTAACGACTGGACACATTTGCTTGGGGTAATGAGTAGAGGCAACTTAAATGCCTTTTGGGAACATTCCAGTAATCTCAAACACTCTTTTTGGTGTCCTTACAATATGATCACTCCCAAAAGGCTCTGAAGTACTTGTCTTACTTAAAAAGAAAGAGGAATTTTCAGAAAAGTAAGAAATTACTCTCAGGTCATCCTTACTAAATTCCCAACAAATAAATCCAAAATTTTACTTTCTCTTTTCACTTGTGGAATACCTGCTATCATATTCTTTATATTAAGTTCATTTTTTAACACTAAAGAATACTTGAAGTAAATGACAGACAGACATCATAACATCCTCCATGCTTTATCATGTGTCCTAAGTATTAAAACACTTTTCATACATGGCCAAACATGACATGCCCACACTTAACAGAAGTTACAGAAATTCCATACATCATCTAATGTGCGGCCGTATTCAGATTCATCCAGTTGTGTGACCTAATCCAGGATTGTACATTGTATGTTGTTGTGCCACTCTGGTTCCTTATAATTTAAAACAGTTCATGTACATCTACCTTCTTTTAAAAGTATCATTCCTTGACAAGCATGCACCAATGTTTATTTATTTTGTTTTTAATTTTGCTGTTGGAAGCCAGTATTTGCTGGTCTTTAACCATCCTTTGACATCAACTTTTCTTACGCTGGATTCCATGTCTATAACCCTAATCTGTGACTTTACATGTTTACTTGAAATCGACAATGAGATGGAGGAACTTGGCTTCCCACTGTGTACTAAACTCAGTATTTCAAACATAAACCCATTAGGTCCACCCCCTTCCAACCACAATGAGATAAACCCTTTTTCTGTTCCTTTTATCAGTAAGCCCAGAATAGAAATTTTGTTTTGCTTTTGCATAACCCCCCAATTTTTTGGTGCTAATTCAGAGTGAATTTTTCAGTATTGTCTTCTTATTGTAAATTCCACCTTTATGCATATCCAATCTACAAACTATGATGTTACTTTAGTGACTATTCTTATGAATCCTAACATGTCTAATTTGTTCTTTTTTTATCTGTTTTTTATCTTTCATTGATCTGTTTTCTTTCATATACATCCGTTGGTGATTCATATCTTATTATTTGTGCTTATAATATTTTCTGCCCTGATCATGTTATTATAATAGATGTCAGTACTGAGGACTTATCTGTCTGAGGAATTAAAAAATATATATTTTAACATGACAATTCAGATATGCATTTTTGCTGAACATAAATTTAGGTCCTCATTTTTGCAAATGTTGGCCATCAATTTGAGTGATAATTCCTGTCATTTATTTTGAAATTTTCATTCTCAGGCTTATCCTCAACGAGATTAGTAGGACGCACTCCTTGATGATCACACATCCCATATTTTGGATTCATACTTGTCTTCAACTGCCTTTCTGAGGAACCTGCTGATGTTGGAGCCAGCTTAGCTCCAGCTTGGCCATGTGCTTTCTCTCAGTTGTGTTTATTTCTTCCCACCAACCAAAGCAAGGAGTTGTACACAAACCTTACACAGCTGGACTAGGTTTTTCAGACTCTGTTAATAGATAGGGAGCCTGTGGTTTCACAAGGAGAGCCAGACTTTGATCCTCAATAAGGCCTAAGGTGTTTTTAGACCCTGTTATCTAGGAACTCAGACTTCAGACGCTCTCTATACGGATTCAGCCACTGGTCCCCCCAGCCATACAGCTTCGGCCCCGGCTGGCTACTGTGTGTTCCTGTTCATCTTCTGGTCCGTGGAAATGTTGTTGTTTGTGGTTCTGTCATTTCATTTTATTTCATTTTTACTTACTCTTAACATTGTCATTTTTGAAGGGAAGGGGACATTTAAATGCATGAACTATAGACTTATCTTGTCCAGAACCCCCAGTTCCTCTCCCAGATTCTATCATTAGCTCTTATCTATGGCAGCAAAATATATACAACACTTTCTGTTTCGTCATCACTCGTTCACTTCCCAACAGCTTGCAGTCTGTAGTCAATTCCCAACATTTTATAGAAACTACTCTGAGAAGAGTTGAGGATGGTCTCTGCACCGCCCAATCCAACATGATTTTTTCCATCTTCAATCTCTGCAGCAGCGGGTACTTGCCAATCTCCTGCTCCAAATTGCTTTTGCTCATGTTATTTCCATACTTTATGCAAGTCGTTATTCTAGTATAAGTGTATGCGTGTCAAATCTAAACAAATAGATTTAGGCCTCCTCTTGTGTTCATACAGAACCCTTGCTTTATCACATTGAAGATTCAGGATAAACATTCCAGACCAAAACTTTCAAATTAGTCAGTGGCTTTCTACAAATTGTGTGGCGCAAAATTAATCTTATTTTCTGAAAAGTCATGTAGGATTTTTATTTCACTGATCTTTTCCTGCCCATAAGCAGAAGAGAAAAGACAAGTGGAATAAAAAGCAGTTTTTAGTTCTGTTTTGCAGAGATGCTCTAGAGATGTTATGGAGGAGCATTTGTGTCCTATAATTTTATTGTCTACCATGTAAAGAAAAGTTTGTGTAAATTAAAGCAGTGAGCACATTGCTCAGGTCTCACTATAGGGACAGTATTAAACTCTTGGTGGCATAACATAGAATATACTATTTTTAATTGAAATGTTATTGAGATACTTATTCATTCACTTGCTCTGAATATCCCCTTTCTTACAATAGTAGTGCAGAAAATAGAGGTTCATGGGACATATAAAAAGTTGTAACTGTTCATATATGGACGATGAGCCAGACTGTCAAATATCTAAGCTATTTGTTTTAATTGTGCCAGAATCGTTCTTTGTACAGTCATGTGTTTTATAACTCATTATGGGACATTGCCATAATTTATTCTGTGTATTTATTATGCAGTGCCCACACAGTCTTGTTCCAGTTATTATTCCCAGATTTACCTCTCACCGCATCTCCATCTTCACATGTGACTTAGTTTACTTATGTCAGGAATAGCTTTGTCCCAAGCAGGTGCCAGGCAATACTTTGATGGTAACTTGAGTGAAAACAAAGTGAATGAAAGGTGTGGAGAATATTTTTGAAGAGATACGTTTCTGCACGTATTTATTTGTTTTTCATGATAATCCTCTTTTCTGAATGTCTAGCATAAAAGCCACTGTTTCACAGTCAGAATTGTTCACTAGCAAGTCTGCTACATTTGATTATGAGTTCCTTGACGGTTGTGAGCTTTATGTTGTATCCTCAGTGTTTGTTACAGTCTCTGGAAAAAATGATTGCTATCATTGAAAAAAAAGACACCTTAAATATGAGTAATTTTAAATATGTAATAGTTTTTGAGTGATGAAATTCTACTCGTCTTTCTGGAGATTGATTTGCTAATACAATGAAACTTTAACATATACATCTACTTTCCTTCCAACAATATCACATATAGGGATTTTTCCTAGGAAATGGTAAAAGATCAACAGCAAAGACAAATACCTATATGTATGGTTCTTCTTCAAATTTATATTTAGAAAAGAGTGAACATATTAACATACCTAAGAGTAGAAAAATGGTTAAATAATGTCAAAACACAGCCATTGCAATCATAATGCAGGATATGTAATAATATGGCACACTGCTGATATTCTAAGTGAGTGAAAATCATAATCTAAACAATTTGTTATAAATTGTAGTTTTAAATCATAAAAGTTTATATACATATAATATCTGTTATTTTTTTCTGGCTGGTAGAATTAAAGTTTTCATTTTCTCCTTTGTACATGCCTGACGCTTTAATTACAAACAACAAAAACTTATAAATGAGTATAAAATGTTCTCAGAGCTATATTACAGTTTGGTTGACCTGATAGATCATGGCCCCTAGCATCCCTCTGGTTTGGTGTGCCCGTATGACTTAATCATTCAGCACAGGTGCATTACTGCAAGGATAGTGGACAATTTCCAAGTATGGGGCCTCAGTGCCTGGGTAAATGATCTTTTTTGGAAGTGTACATGGTTTACTTCCAACAATAAAACGAAAGGAGCCTTTCATGGAAGTGTACATGGTTTACTTCCAACAATAAAACGAAAGGAGCCTTTGTCCTTGAAAAGCCATCAGTGTGGATTGTTCAACTGAAACTGTTACATTAATTAAATTAATTAAGCATCTGTGTTGAATCATTGTTTTTAGAGCTCTCTTTTTGCAATAGCTTAGACTCATCTATCATAAAAACTAGTACCAAAAGTAGGCCACTACTCTAATAAACCCAAAATATGCGACATCTACTTAGCAATAGATGGCAAACAACGACACATGTTTTGCAGCTAGTTAACACGTGACTCGTTATACTGTGGCATAATACATATGATAAAACAAATGATTAAAGTGAATGGATATTGTTCAGATATTTGTTGCCTTGCAGGTTTGAAAAAGCCAGCTTTTTGTATATTCCAAATGCCAGGAAAGAAGTCTGTCACTCAGAGGGTCTCTGAAAGGCCTTTATGATTATCAGAAAAAAAAGGAAGGCGTGTATAAATGATCAGACTAAAACATTACCTTCCCACCAAGCCTATTATTGATTGATCTAAGTTGATCTAAGGCAGGTGTACCTAAAATTATAGAGATAAAGATAGGTTCAGATCAGAACACAGGATATAAATTTGTTTTAAGAAATACACTTAACAAAAACATGAAACTGTCTAGTGTTAAATGGAGCAAAAAACCTGCTAATTTCTTGGAGAAAATAGATTGGTAAATATTCCACAAGACTGACTCTAGAGCATGCATAACATTTGTTTTTTGTTTTTTTTAATTTTTCTCTTCTCTTCTTATTTTTTGGTTAGCTGCATTAATATAATAATGTACAACAAAATTCACCAGTTTTAAGTGTATAATCAGATAAATTTAGAGAAATGTATGAAGCCATGCAAATCCAGTATCATATCAGGGCACAGTACATTTGCATCACCTCAAAAAAGTTACCCTGTGCCTCTTCCCTGTTACCACTACCCGGCAACCACTGATATGCCTTCTCTCACTATAATTTTGTGTTTCATTAAAATTTCATATAAATTTTATAAGATTCCATATAAACAGTGTATCTTTCATATCTCAGTTATTTGCTTAACATAGTGTGATTGAGATTCTCCATGACTGAGCATAAACCAGTAACTCATTACTTTTTATTGTTAAATAGTATTCTGTTGTGTGTATCTATCACAATTTGTTATCCACACATCATTGATTATCACTTAGTTATTATACATTACTTTGTCCATACACTTTCATTTCTCTTGGTTAAATACCTAAGGGTGTAATTGTTTGGCCATATGGTAAATGTATATCTTATATTTTAAGAGAACACCAAACTGTTTTCCAAATTGGCTATATCATTTTTTATTCCCACCAGGAATGTAAGAAAGGTGTAGGTGTATCGTATCTTTGCAAATGCTGGGTATTGCCAGTCTTTTTCTGTTAAGCTATTCTAGTGCACATATAAGTGGTACTTCATTGTACTAGTTTTAAAATATGTTCACAAATTTTGGGGAATTTTCCCTTTAAACAGAGGGTGCTGGTGTTTTAATTGGGCATTCACTGAATCTATCAATTTTAGGATAAAACATATATAAATTTTATTCAGACTTCTGGACCATGAGCATGGTGTATTCTAGCTGCCTAGTTGGGACATCTTAATTTTCTCACCCATGTGTTGTAGTTTTTGCATATTTTTAAAATTAAAACTTATATTTAAATATAGTTTTGAATCTCTGATGTTATTTTATTTTATTTTATTTTATTATAATTTATTTTGGTATCATTAATCTACAATTACATGTGCAATATTATGGTGATTAAACTACCCACTTCATCAGGTCCCCCCCACCAACCCCATTACAGTCACTGTCTCAGTGTAGTGAGATGCTATAGAATCACTACTTGTCTTCTCTGAGTTGTACAGCCCTCCCCATGCCCCCCCCAAATTACATCTGCTAATCATAATGCCCATTTTTCCCTCTTATCCCTCCCTTCCCACCCATCTTCCCCAGTCCTTTTCCCTTTGGTAACTATTAGTCCGTTCTTGGGTTCTGTGAGTCTGCTGCTGTTTTGTTCCTTCAGTTTTTTTTCTTTGTTCTTATACTCCACATATGAGTGAAATCATTTGATACTTGTCTTTTTCGGCTTGGCTTATTTCACTGAGCATAATACCCTCTAGCTCCATCCATGTTGTTGCAAATGGTAGGATTTGTTTTCTTCTTATGGCTGAATAATATTCCATTGTGTATATGTACCACATCTTCTTTATCCATTCTTCTACTGATGGACACTTAGGTTGCTTCCATTTCTTGGCTATTGTAAATAGTGCTGCGATAAACATAGGGGTGCATATGTCTTTTTCAAACTGGGCTGCTGCATTCTTCAGGTAAATTCCTAGGAGGAGAATTCCTGGGTCAAATGGTATTTCTATTTTGAGTTTTTTGAGGAACCTCCATACTGCTTTCCACAATGGTTGAACTAATTTGCATTCCCACCAGCAGTGTAGGAGGGTTCCCTTTTCTCCACATCCTCGCCAACATTTGTTGTTGTTTGTGTTTTGTATGTTGGCCATTCTCACTGGTGTGAGGTGATATCTCATTGTGGTTTTAATCTGCATTTCTCTGATGTTTAGCGATGTGGAGCATCTTTTCATGTGCCTGTTAGCCATCTGAATTTCTTCTTTGGAGAAGTGTCTATTCATGTCCTCTGCCCATTTCTTAATTGGATTATTTGCTTTTTGTTTGTTAAGGTGTGTGAGTTCTTTATATATTTTGGATGTCAACCCCTTAACAGATACATCATTTATGAATATATTCCCCCATACTGTAGGATTTCTTTTTGTTCTACTGATGGTGTCCTTTGCTGTACAGAAGCTTTTCAGCTTGATATAGTACCTATGATGTTGGTTTTTTATTTTGCTTCTTTTTTTTTTATTTACAATTTATTTTGGTATCATTAACCTACAATTACATGTGCAATATTATGGTGATTAAACTACCCCCTTCATCAGGTCCCCCCCACCAACCCCATTACAATCACTGTCCATCAGCGTAGTGAGATGCTATAGAATCATTACTTGTCTTCTCTGAGTTGTACAGCCCTCCCCGTGCCCCCGTATATCGTAATACCCGTTTTACCCTCTTATCCCTCCCTTCCCACCCATCTTCCCCAGTCCCTTTCCTTTTGTTAACTATTAGTCTGTTCTTGGGTTCTGTGAGTCTGCTGCTGTTTTGTTCCTTCAGTTTTTTCCTTTGTTCTTATACTCCACATATGAGTGAAATCATTTGATACTTGTCTTTTTCGGCTTGGCTTATTTCACTGAGCATAATACCCTCTAACTCCATCCATGTTGTTGCAAATGGTAGGATTTGTTTTCTTCTTATGGCTGAATAATATTCCATTGTGTATATGTACCACCTCTTCTTTATCCATTCATCTACTGATAGACACTTAGGTTGCTTCCATTTCTTGGCTATTGTAAATAGTGCTGCGATAAACATAGGGTGCATCTGTCTTTTTGAAACTGGGCTGCTGCATTCTTAGGGTAAATTCCTAGGAGGAGAATTCCTGGGTCAAATGATATTTCTATTTTGAGTTTTTTGAGGAACCTCCATACTGCTTTCCACAATGGTCGAACTAATTTGCATTCCCACCAGCAGTGTAGGAGGGTTCCCTTTTCTCCACATCCTCGCCAACATTTGTTGTTGTTTGTGTTTTGTATGTTGGCCATTCTCACTGGTGTGAGGTGATATCTCATTGTGGTTTTAATCTGCATTTCTCTGATGTTTAGCGATGTGGAGCATCTTTTCATGTGCCTGTTGGCCATCTGAATTTCTTCTTTAGGGAAGTGTCTATTCATGTCCTCTGCCCATTTCTTAATTGGATTATTTGCTTTTTGTTTGTTGAGGTGCGTGAGTTCTTTATATATTTTGGATGTCAACCCCTTATCAGATGCATCATTTATGAATATATTTTCCCATAGTGTAGGATGTCTTTTTGTTCTACTGATGGTGTCCTTTGCTGTACAGAAGCTTTTCAGCTTGATATAGTCCCACTTGTTCATTTTTGCTTTTGTTTCCCTTGCCCGGGGGGATATGTTCATGAAGAAGTCACTCATGTTTATGTCCAAGAGATTTTTGCCTATGTTTTTTTCTAAGAGTTTTATGGTTTCATGACTTACATTCAGGTCTTTGATCCACTTTGAGTTTACCTTTGTGTATGGGGTTAGACAGTAGTCCAGTTTCATTCTCTTACATGTAGCTGTCCAGTTTTTCCAACTCCAGATGTTGTTTTAAATAGTATTTTTTACTGAAGTATAGTTAATGCATAATACTATATTAGTTTCAGGTGTATAACATAGTGATTTGATGATTCTGTACACAATGAAATGCTCACCACAATGTGTAGTTACCAACTGTCACCATATAAAAATATTACTGACTAAATTCCCTGTGCTATATTTTTCATTTCCATAACTTATTTATACTATAATTAGAAGTTTGTACATCTTTATCCTCACCACCTGTTTTGCCCCTACTTCATACCCTTATAGCAACCACCAGTTTATTTTCTGTTCATGAGTCTATTTCTGTTTTCTTTGTTTTATTTTTTAAGTAGTACTTTTATTTCGAAGTCTATGTGTTGATTAGGGTATAGTTAATATTTATATTGATTTTTTTTTCTGTGACTTAATGAACTTACATGTTAGTTCTAATATCTATCTTCAGATTTCTTAAGATTTTCTACCTGGAAATTATATCTTTTTGAAAAAAGACTATTTTACTTCTCTCCAACCTATATTACTTTTATTTTTATTTCTTTTCTTAACACACTGGCTATAATGTCCAGTAAAATGTGGAGCTGATATGGGAAAAGTAAACATTTTTTCTATTGTTAACAGCAAAAACATGCAATCTTACACCATCATGTATAATGTGAACTATCATTTTTCATAAATACCCTTATAACGATAAGGGACATTTTTAAAATTCAAGTTTGTAACCTGTTTACCACAAATGGAATTTGGATTTTATCAAGTTTTTCTACAGCTGTAGAGATATTTATGTTTGTTTTTGTTCTTATAACTTGATGAATTAGATTGAGTTCCTAATGTTAAATGAATTGGAATTCCTGATATAAACTCTACTTGGAAATGAAATATTATCCTTATGTGTTTTTGGATTCAAGTTAGTAATATTTAAAGGCACTTCTACACATAAATCACCTTTTCTAAATCTGTGATCACTCTTCTAAATCTGAAGAAGTTGCAATATAGGTCGAAAATAACCTGCATTTTAAAAAGAAATTTTTGATTGCTATAGAGTTCTTGTTTGACAGTTTTGTTTTGATGTTTGTTTTATTTTTAATTACAGTATTTGAAAGGTACAACCCATGTTCCTCAGATTTGCTTTGCTTCTGAATAGATATCTAGTGGCATTATCTTTATTCCTCTGTGAGTTTTTGCTGACTGCTTTTTTTAAGGATTTAATTTCTTCAAAGCAGTTTTAGGTTCACACAAAACTGTAGGAAGATACAGAGATTTTCCATATACCCCTCTTCTGCAACACATGCAAAGCTTCCTGAATTACCAACATCCCTGGACCAGAGTGATAACATTTGTTAAAACTGACTAATTTATGTTGACACACCATAATCACCCAAAATCTGTACTTTACATTACACTTCAATTTTGATGTTGTATATTCTGTGGATTTGGGCAAAAGAATAATGACATATATTCAATTTATGGTGTCATATATTTGCACTGTTTCAAAGAATTCCTGTGTGCTAAACTTATTCATTCCTCACCCACCCCAACCTCTGTCAACCACTGATTTTTTCGGTTTCCATAGTTTTGCCTTTTCCAAGGAATCATATAGGATGTAGCCTTTTCAGATTGGCTTCTTTCACCTAGTAATATGCATTTAAGTTTTCTTCATATCTTTTTGTGGCTAGATAGCTCACTTCTTTTTAGTGCTAAATAATATTCCATTGTGTAGATGTGCCATGGTTTATCCATTCCTCTACTGAAGGCATCATGGCTGCTTCTGCTTTTTTTGAAATTATAAATAAAGCTGATGTAAACATCTTTGTGCACAGTTTTGTGTAGATGTAAGTCTTGAACTCCTTAAGCTAAATACCAAGGAACACAGTTGATGGATCAAATGGTAAAATTATATTTAGTTTTATGGGAATCTGCCAAACTCTCTTCTGAAGTTTCTGTGTCATTTTTCGTTCCCATCAACTATGAACAAGGGTTCCTGTTGCTCCATATCCTCTTTAACATTTGATGTCAGTGTTCTAGATTTTGGCCATCCTAAGAGGTGTGTAATGGTATTTCATTGTTTTCATTTGCATTTCCCTGATGACATAAGTTGTGGAGTATCTTTTCATGTGCATATGTACCACCTATATGTTTTCTTTGGTGAGGTATCTGTTAAGGTCTTGGGTTCATTTTTAATAGGATCATTTGCTTTCTGATTGTCGAGATTTAAGTCTTTGTATATTTTGGATAACAGTCCTCCCATTGTGTGGCTTGTCTTCTCATTCTCCTGACATTTTGTTTTGCAGAGCAGAAGTTTTAAATTTTAATGTAGTCCCGATTATCAATACTTGTGCCTCTGCGATTGTATCTAAAATGTCATCATCATACAGAATCACGTAGGTTTTCTCTTATGTTATATTCTAGGAGTTGTATAGTTTCAAATTTTAAATTTAGGTCTGTGGCCCATTTTGCATTAATTCTTATTAAGTGTATATAGTTTTCACATGCATATCCAGCTTTTACAGCACCATTTGCTGAAAAGACTACCTTTTCTCCACTGTATGGCCTTTGCTCCTTTGTCAAAGATCAGTAGATACATTCATGTAGATGTATTTCTGGGATCTCTATTCTGTTCCATTGATCTGTTTATTCTTTGGTCAATACTGTAATGTCTTTACTATAGCCTTATTGTAAATCTTGAAGTTGTGTAGTAGTAGTTCTCCAACTTCGTTCATTTTCAATATTGTGTTGGGTATTTTGGGTCTTTGTCCCTCTATTTAAACTTTAAAATCAGTTTGTTGGTACCCATAAAATTACTTTCTGGGATTTCAAATAGTATTGCACTGAATTTGTAGATCAAGGTGAGAAGAACAGACAACTTCACAATACTAAGTCTTTCTTTTTTTATTTAATAGTTTTTTTATTAAGGTATTATTGATATACAGTCTAATGAAGGTTTCACATGAAAATACAATGGGGTTACTACATTTACCCATATTATCAAGTCCCCACCCATACCCCAGTGCAGTCACTGTCCATCAGTGTAGTAAGATGCCACAGATTCACTATTTGCTGTCTCTGTGCTACACTTTTTCCCTGTGATTCCCCACACCATGTGTACTAAACAAAATACCCCTCAATCCCTGGCTCCCTCCCTCCCTACTCACCCTCTCACACCCGTCCCCTTTGGTAACCACTAGTTCCTTCTTGGAGTTTCTGACTCTGCTTATATTTTTGTCCTTCACTTTGTTGTTATACTCCCCAAATGAGGGAAATCATGTGACACATGTCTTTCTCCACCTGGCTTATTTCACTGAGCATAATATCCTCCAGCTCCATCCAGGTTGTTGCAAATGGTAGGATTGTTTCTTTCGTATAGCTGAATAGTATTCCATTGTGTATATGTACCACCTCTTCTTTATCCATTCATCTACTGAAGGACACTTAGGTTGCTTCCATATCTTGGCTATTGTAAAAAGTGTTGCAATAAACATAGGGATGCATCTGTCTTTTTGAATCTCAGAAGTTATATTCTTTGGGTAAATTCCAAGGAGTGGGATCCCGGGTCAAATGGTATTTCTATTTTGAGTTTTTTGAGGAACCTCCATATTGCTTTCCACAATGGTTGAACTAGCTTACATTCCCACTAGCAGTGTAGAAGGGTTCCCCTTTCTCTGCATCCTCGCCAACATTTGCTGTTCTTAAGCTTTTGGATGCTGGCCATCCTTACTGGTGTGAGGTGATATCTCATTGTGGTTTTAATTTACATTTCCCTGATGATTAGTGATGTGGAACATCTTTTCATGTGTCCGTTGGCCATCTGAATTTCTTCTTTGGAGAACTGTCTCTTCATATCCTCTGCCCATTTTTTAAACGGGTTATTTTATTTTTTGGTGTTGAGGCATGTAAGTTCTTTATATATTTTGGATGTTAACCCCTTGTCAGATATGTCATTTACACATATATTCTCCCATACGGATGGATGCCTTTTTGTTCTGTTGATGGTGTCCTTTGCTGTACAGGAACTTTTTAGTTTGATGAAGTCCCATGAGTTCATTTTTGCTGTTGTTTCCCTTGCTTGAGGGGATGTGTTCAGAAGAAGTTGCTCATGCTTATATTCAGGAGATTTTTGCCTATGTTGTCTTCTAAGAGTTTTATAATTTCATGACTTATATTCAGGTCTTTGATCCATTTCGAGTTTACTTTTGTATATTGGGTTAAACAATAATCCAGTTTCATTCTCTTTCATATAGCTGCCCAGTTTTGCCAACACCAGCTGTTGAAGAGGCTGTCATTTCTCCATTGTATGTCCATGGCTCCTTTATCAAATATTAATTGACCATATATGGTTGGGTTTATATCAGGGCTCTCTAGTCTGTTCCATTGGCCTATGGGTCTGTTCTTGTCCCAGTACCAAATTGTATTGAGTACTGTGGCTTTGTAGTAGAGCTTGAAGTTGGGGAGCATAATCCCCCCAGCTTTATTTTTCCTTCTCAGGATTGCTTTGGCTATTTGGGGTCTTTTTTGGTTCCATATGAATTTTAGAAGAATTTTCTCTAGTTCGTTGAAGAATGCTGTTGGTATTTTGATAGGAATTGCATTGAATCTGTAGATTGCTTTAGGCAGGATGGCCATGTTGACAATATTATTTCTTCCTATCTATGAGCATGGAATGTGTTTTAATTTCCTGGTATCTTCTTTAATTTCTCTCATGATTGTCTTGTAGTTTTCAGGGTAGAGGTCTTTTACTTCCTTGGTTAGGTTTATTCCCACGTATTTTATTGTTTTTGATGCAACTGTGAATGGAATTGTTTTCCTGATTTCTCTCTCTTCTAGGTCATTGTTAGTGTATGGGAATGCAACAGATTTCTCCGTATTTTTTTGTATCCCACAGCTTTGCTGAATTCAAATATTAGATCTAGTAGTTTTGGAGTGGAGTCTTTAGGGTTTATTATGTATAGTATCATGTTATCTACAAACAGGGACAGTTTAACTCTTCCTTGCCAATCTGGATGCCTTTTATTTCTTTGTGTTTTCTGATTGCCGTGGCTAGGACCTCCAGTACTACGTTGAATGGAACGGGGGAGATTGGGCATCTTGTCTTGTTCCCAATCTTAAAGGAAAAGCTTTTAGCTTCTTGCTGTTATGGATAATGTTGGCTGTGAGTTTGTCATATATGGCCTTTATTATGATGAGGTACTTGCCCTCTATACCCATTTTGTTGATAGTTTTTATCATGAATGTGTGTTGAATTTTATCAAATGCTTTTTCAGCATCTATGGAGATGATCATGTGGTTTTTGTCCTTTTTGTTGATGTGGTGGATGACATTGATGTATTTTCGAATGTTGTACCATCCTTGCATCCCTGGGATAAATACTACTTGATCATGATGGGTGATTTTTTGATGTATTTTTGAATTTAGTTTGCTAATATTTTGTTGAGTATTTTTGCATCTATGTTCATCAGGGATATTAGTCTGTAATTTTCTTTCTTTGTGATGTCGTTGCCTGGTTTTGTTATAAGAGTGATGCTGGTCTCATAGAATGAGTTTGGAAGTATTTCCTCTTCTACTCTTTGAAAAACTTTAAGGAGGATGGGTATTAGGTGTTCACTAACTGTTTGATGAAATTCAGCAGTGAAGCCATCTGGTCCTGGCATTTTTTTCTTAGGTAGTTTTTTGATTACCAGTTCAATTTCGTTACTGGTTATTGGTGTGATCAGATTTTCTGTTTCTTCCTGGGTCAGCCTTGGAAGGTTGTATTTTTCTAGAGAGTTGTCCATGTCTTCTAGGTTATCCAGTTTGTTAGCATATAATTTTTCATAGTTTTCTCTAATAATTCTTTGTATTTCTGTTTTCCTTCATGATTTTTCCTTTCTCATTTCTGATTCTGTTTATGTGAGTAGACTCTGTTTTTTTCTTGATAAGTCTGTCTAGGGGTTTATCTATTTTGTTTATTTTCTTGAAGAACCAGATCCTGCTTTCATTGATTCTTTCTATTGTTTTATTCTTCTCAATTTTATTTATTTCTTCTTTAATCTTTATTATGTCCCTCCTTTTGCTGACTTTGGGTCTCATTGTTCTTCTTTGTCCAGTTTCGTTAATTGTGAGTTTAGACTGCTCATACGGGATGGTTCTTTCCTGAGGCTGGCCTGTATTGTAATATACTTTCATCTTAATACCACCTTCGCTGCGTCCCACAGATTTTGCGATGTTTAATTATTGTTGTCATTTGTCTCCATATATTGCTTGATCTCTGTTTTTATTTGATCATTGATCCATTGATTATTTAGGAGCATGTTGTGAAGCCTCCATGTGTTTGTGGGTTTTTTCATTTTCTTTGCATAATTTATTTCTAGTTTTGTACATTTTTGATCTGTGGAACTGGTTGGTACAATTTCAATCCTGTTTAATTTACCAAGACTGTTTTTGTGGCCTAGTATATGATCTATTCTTGAAAATGTTCCATGTGCACTTGGAAAGATTGTGCATTCTGCTGCTTTTGGGTGTAGAGTTCTGTAGATGTCTGTTACGTCCATGTGTTCTAATGTGTTGTTCAGTGCCTCTGTCTCCTTACTTATTTTCTCTCTGGTTGATCTGTCCTTTGGAGTGAGAGGAGTGTTGAAGTCTCATAGAATGAATGCATTGCATTCTATTTCCCCTTTTACTTCTGTTAGTATTTGTTTCACATATATAGGTGCCCCTGTGTTTGGTGCATAAATATTTATAATGGTTATATCTTCTTGTTGGACTGACCCCTTTATCATTATGTAATGTTCTTCTTTGTCTCTTGTGACTTTTTTTGTTTTGAAGTCTATTTTGTCTGATACAAGTACTTAAGCTCCTGCTTTTTTGTCCCTATTAGTTGTATGAAATATCTTTTTCCATCCCTTAACTTTTAGTCAGTGTATGTCTTTGGGTTTAAAGTGAGTGTCTTGTATGCAGCATATAGATGGGTCTTGTTTTTTTATCCATTCAGTGACTCTATGTCTTTTGATTGATGCATTCAGTCCATTTACATTTAGGGTGGTTATCAATAGGTATGTACTTATTGACATTGCAGGCTTTAGATTCGTTCTTACCAAAGGTTCATGGTTAATATCCTTACTATCTAAGAGTCGAACTTAACTCACTTAATATGCTATTACCATCACAATCTGAAGGTTCTTTTTTTTTTTCTTCCTCCTCCATTCTTTATATATTAGGCATCATATTCTGTACTCTTTGTCTATCCCTTGATTGACTTTGGAGATAGTTATTTTAATTTTTGCATTTGCCGAGTAGTTAGCTGTTCTACTTTCTTTACTGTGGTTTTATTACCTCTGGTGACAGCTATTAAACCTTAGGAACACTTCCATCTATAGCAGTCCTTCAAAAATACACTGTAGAGATGGTTTGTGGGAGGTAAATTCTCTCAGCTTTTGCTTATCTGGGAATTGTTTAATCCCTCCTTCAAATTTAAATGATAATATTGCTGGATAAAGTATTCTTTGTTCAAGGCCCTTCTGCTTCATTTCATTAAATACATCATGCAACTTCCTTCTGGCCTGTAAAGTTTCTGTTGAGAAGACTGATTATAGCTTGATGGGCTTTGTATGTAATCCTATTTCTCTCTCTGGCTGCTTTTAATAGTCTTCCTTTATTCTTGATCTTTACCATTTAATTACTATATGTCTTGTTGTTGTCTTCCTTGGGTCCTTTGTGTTTGAAGAGCTGTGCATCTCCATGGCTTGAGAGACTACCTCCTTTGCCAGATTGGGGGAGTTTTCAACAATTACCTTCTCAAAGACACTTTCTATCCCTTTTTCTCTCTTTTATTCTTCTTCTGGTACCCCTATAATGCGAATATTGTACCGTTCTTGGTCATAAATTTCTCTCAATATTCTTTCATTCTTAGAGGTCCTTTTTTCTCTGTGTGCATCAGCTTCTTTGTATTCCTCTTCTCTAGTTTCTATTCCTTTTATCGTCTCCTCCACCATATCCAATCTGCTTTTAATACCCTCCATTGTGCTCTTTAACGATTAGATCTCCCACCGGAATTCGTTCCTGAGATCTTGAATATCTTTCTGTCCCTCCATGAGCATGTTAATGATTTATATTTTGAACGCCCTTTCAGGAAGCGTCATGAGGTCAATGTCATTTAAATCTTTCTCAGGAGGTGTATTAATAATTTTACTCTGAACCAGATTCCTTTGGCGTTTCATATTTGTATAGTGTGCCCTCTTGTCCCCAATGCTGTACTCCCTGGAGGTGCTCATCCCCTGAAGCAATGTCAGGGTCGCAGGGAAGTGGTGTTGGTGCCTGGGTAGAGGAAAGAGCTGTTTCCTGCTACCCAGCTGCTATGCCTGTCTCCACTGCCTGAACCAGTGGACCGAGCACACAGGTATAAGCCTCTATGCTTTGCTTGTAGTTGCTGTAGACAAATCTTCCCTCTTGCTGTCCTAACCTCATGGTAATGTTTGCCGGTTTGCAAGCCAGGTGGGGGCTGGGCAGGAGAAAGGTGCAGTAGACTGTGTATCACTGAGGGGGTTCTTGGAGCTGTGTAGGCAGCCAGGGAGCTGGAGCATCTGAAGATCATCTATGGAGGATGATTTCTTTTTCCTCCTTAAATATGAGAGTCTATATGGCAAAGGTCCTAACCTTCTGAGCAGAGTGCACCTGGACAATTTTGTCTACCTGTCCTCTCTCCTGAGCAGTAAGCTCTGTGCAATCTTTGCCCCTTTAGCAGCTCACTTGGTAAGGGCTTCCTTGTTAGGAAGTCTCTCAGACTGCCTGCCTTTCTTTTGTCCCAGAGCAGCCAGATATGGATCCATGCTTTCCACAAGCAGCTGGAATCTCAGTCTCTCCAGGAATTCTGCCTGTCTTAGCTTTCCAACCCGTGATCATGAGAGTATCATGCAAGCACCATGAAATGTAGGTTTGAGCTCCCAGATCAGATCTCCAGAGTTAGGTATTCAGCAGTCCCAGGCCTCCACTCCCTTCCTGCTTGGTTTCTCTTCCTCCCACCCCTGGACTGGGGTGGGGGAATGGCTTGGGTCCTGCCCGGCCAGTTTTGGTAACTTACCCTGTTCTGTGAGGTCTGCTCTTTTCTCCAGGTGTATGCAGTCTGGCGCAGTTCTCTTTCCTGTTGCTCTTTCAGGAGTAGTTGTATAAATTATATTTTCATATTATATGCGGTTTTATGAGGAAGCCTGTGTCTCACCTCTCACGCCACCATATTTAATCCCTTCCGATCCACTAAGTCTTTCTTTTCGTGAACATGGACTATTTCTCTGTTTATTTAGTTCTTCAGTTTTGTTCACTAGAGTTCTATTGTTTTATTTATATAGATTTTGTCAGATTTATACCTCATTATTTCATTTTGGCAGGGTACTAATGAAAATGGTATTGTGTTTTCAATTTCAAATTCCACTCATCCATTGCTACTATGTAACAATATAATTAATTTTTGTGTATTAACACATGTATCCTGTAACCTGAGTATAATTATTTTCTTCAGGATTATTTTGTTGATGCAGATTTCCTACATGGATGATTATGTCATCTGTGAACAAAATTTTTATTTTTCCCCCTTCCCAATCTTTATACCTTTTACTTCCCTTTTTTATTACATTAGCTAATAATTCCCTATAATGTTGAAATAGAGTGATTATAGGGTACATTCTTGCCTTGTACCTGATCTTAGTGGAAAAGGTTTAAGTTTCTCACCGTGTATTTTGTTAGCTCTTCTTAATCATGTGAGGAAGTTTCTCTCTCTCATTAGTATTTAAAAATGGTTGCTTCTCCTTTTCTTCTGCTGAAACCTGAAGGAGTTTTTCTCTAGTTTTTACTGTGTGGACCTGATCAGACTCCTGGGATATCTCTCACAATATCACAATATTGTGGAGCCACCCCCATCCCCCGACATGATGAAATTTCTGGAGTTTTAAATTCTCATGTGTCTCTGCTACGGTTAGCCACAGCTTCTTGTATTCAACTGTTCATCTCTCCAGTGTTTGGGTGCAGTGATTTGCTCTGTGTCTTACCCATTCTTGTGTATCCAAGAAGAGTTGTTGTCTTTTCAGTCTATTTAGCTTTTTACATTTATTGTTAGGACAGTGTGGTGCCTTTCAAGCTCCTTACATGTAAAACCATAAGCTTTCTGGTTGCTTTTAAGATTTTCTTTTTCTTTTTCTTTATTGGTGGATTTCAGTGATTTGCTTTTGATGTACCTTGGTGTTTTTTTTCCTTATATTTTCATGCTTAGCGTTTATTTAGCTACCTAGACCTTTAGGTTTATAATTTGTAGAAAATTTGGAAAAATTCTAACCATTATTCCTTCAAATAATTGTTCTGGCTTCTTTTTCCCTCTCTTCTGCAACTGCTGTTAAAATTATGTTAGGTTGACAGATACTGTCTCATAACCCATTATTCCCAGTTCATTTACTCTTCCCTGTAGTGTTCCTTTAGATAGTTTCTATTTCTGTCTTCAAGTTCAGCACTTTTTTCTTCTTCAGTATCACCGTAACAAATAGAATAATAAGGAAATTTTTTTAAATATTGTGAGAATTACCAAAATGTGTCACAGAGAGATGCCCAGAGCTGGTAAAATGTTATTTTTAGATGTGTCTATGTAGGTATATCTGGAAGAGGTTAGCATTTGAAACAAAATACTGAGTAGAGATCTGTTGTCACCAATGAGGGTGGGCATTATCCAATCTGTTGAGAACCTGGTTGGAACAAAAAAAGTGGAGAAAAGGTGAATTCACTCTCTTTGAGCTGAGCCATCCATTTTCTTATGCCCTAGACATAGGCACTTAATGGTTCCTGGGCTTTTGCATTCAGACCAAGGCTCACATCACAGGCTCTCCCTTCTTCTCAAGATTTCAGACTTCAGCTCTATCAGACCACTGGCTTTCCTGGTTCTTGTTGGGACTTCTTGGCCTCCAAAATCACATGAGACAACTCAAAATATTTCTTTTTCTCGTTCTCTCTCTCTCAAAGGTACATGTATATCTTCTATAGGTTCGGTTTCTTTGAAGAACCCTGCTTAATACACTATCATTGTATTTCTATTTGTGTTTAGCCAATACATAACTATTGACCATATATTTAGAAAAATGGTAGATGGTTTGTGTTCTTCGTGTATTTAAACCTAAACCAATGGTGTCAATAACCCTATTAAAACTTCAAATGTTATTATTTAATCTTTAAATCTTAGAAAGCAAGCAGGAGCTATTTTATCAAGCTGTATGTAATGTCCTTTACATATTGCAAGTTCTTTTACTTTTTTAAGGTAGGATAGAAACTCCATGGTGTGCATGTGCATGTACATGTGTATACCATGTATATTCATCTACTAATGTAATGGTGTTGGACAATTTACATGTGCAAGACACTGCTCTAGGTACTGAGGACAAAGAGGTGAACAGGCTAGATGAATATTTTTCTCTCAGGATGTGGATACACTAGTGTGGGGAGATAGATAATATAAACATAAGCAGACAAAACAAATGCATAACAGTTGATGTTTTTTCAAATAATAATGACTTCTATAAAGCAGAAACAGAATAAGAAGTCAACGGCTACATGGCTTGGAAATCCTACCTTATATAAAGGATGGGGTGGCAGGGGAAAGTGGTTGAGCAAGGTCTTAAATGATAAGAAGAAGGTAGTAATGTGGGAATCTGGAGCACAGATCTCACACAGAGTAATTTATTGAGTAATACGAATTTTGCTGAGGACTGGAGGACTAGAGTTATGTTTCATAATGTAATCAACATTTCATAGTGTTGATTAGCAACTCAATAGCAGAGCCAGAGACACTACTAAGAAGGCACACATCCCAAAAAAAAGGAATAACATTTTTAGACACTATTTTTCTCTAGAAGTATGCTGTAGATGTGAAGGATCCGCACATATTAATTAATGAGTACATCTTCAGAAAGTGTTCATACTTTATTTGCATCTGTGATGCAAAGTAAATGATATATGTGGTGCCTACAATATTTATGTAAGGAAAAGTACCTACTTTTCTAATGGAGGAATATTCGTAAAACTTGGAATCAGAATGAGTTGTTTTGAATTTTAACTTTGCTTTTCAGTGGTCATGTCCTTTACAAACAGTTTAACTCAGGGCCCCACTTATCATTTTTTAAGTGGGACTTTTAACAGTTTATCAAAGGCCTATTGGATAAAATGCATGAGATATGCATAAAAGAAACTTATTCCAATGTCTGGCTCATTACTTGGTGGTTAGTAACAGTGGTGGGGAAGTATTAGTATGAAAAGCATCACAGAACTTTGTAGTATTACTTATTGGAAGATAGGATCTTACAGGTATAGGTGAAAATGTACCCTCACTAATTTTCCATCTGTAACAGATATGTGCTCCTTCTGTAGTTATTTTACCTGACACCATTTGTATCTACAATTGTAGAAAGGATGTTGGTGCTCAATATACACTGCATTATATGCTAAGTTCACTGATTTTCTCAAATGTATAAATTGTTTAATTAGGTTAAAATATATAGAGAACATGAAAATATGAAAGGGAAAAACCTTTCAATATAGATTAATATTACTTCATTAAAAAAGTGTGGATACATTGGTAGCCCCAAAACTCAACATAGGCCAACAATAAGGAAGAACACCTGTAATCTCATTCTTCATTAATAAAAATAATGCTTGGATTTTTAATATTTTATTATATTTTTAGTAGATTTATCATTTTCTGAATGATACTGCATTGCAAAAACTCACTACACTTTCTGAGGGAAGCAAGGATGGCAAAGAAATAGAAAACCACATCTGAAGTATGTTTAATGATATCGCACAAAAAATTCAAACATGATTGGAGGGCATGACAGCTGGCTACACATTTGTGAGAATACAACAGAGAAAATGATTGAGATTATTTTATGTATCTCTACAGGTAAAATTATTATCAACTGAAGGAAGCCTCAGGAAAATATTGGTAATAATTAAAGATAGATGATTACAAAACCGTGGGCTCCAGAGGCTTTCAGAAATCAAATCCTGGATGTGTTTAATAAGATAGGATATACCATCCATTCAGAAAGTCATAATCAGACTTCTTCATATAGGTTCTATATTGGACTATGTAACACTTATGACCCTTTCATATTAAGAAATAATAAGATGTACTCAATTAATGTGAGCTCAGACTTCTTCATTCTTTGATTGTATCTTGGGAAACCTAAAAATCTTCTGGACCAGTCAATCTGAAGTAACATAGAAGGGGAAGTGTAGTAGCCCTCTGGTTCCTGTGTTGTGTACCCAGTTGTTTTCATCTGAAACAAGAAAGAGACAGAGGAGAAAAGGTCCCTCTCTACTGTCTCCGATGAGTTTTTCCAACAAGCTTAGCATTAATTTTAACTAGGAAAAAATTTATTGGAATTACTGAAAAGTCATCTTACTTCCTTTCAGCATTAAACGACAATGACTTTGTCTTCACCAGTTGTAAAAACTAGATAAATATCTGAGTCTCAAATCACTTCTCTTTTATCAGCTAGTAAAGGTACCATTCAAGCTCAGTGCAGATAATGCAATTCTAAAGGGAAATTTGTTTTCTTTTTCCCAGTATTAAAGCTTAGAAAAATAATAGAAAATTAATGATTTTAGAGTGAATTACAACCTAAAATCAGTATTTCTTATTTCCTATTATTTTTTAAAATCACATAATTTTCTTAGAAAAAAAGAATGAGAGTATATGTGAGTCTTTTTATCTGTTTTGAATGCCATTTCCAGTGAAAATCCATGGCTATTTCTTCCTGTAGCTACCTGGATATATAATAAAACATCAGGGCTGGACTTACTTTTAAATATAAAAATTATTTACTGTACTGAAGTTTATTAAAAACTAATAATTGTTTTTGCTGAAGAGATAATTGAATTCACAAGTTAAAAAAAGAATCAATATTTGCTACTGCTAATGTAATAAATTGATTTTCAAAAAGAAAGGGGAACAGTTTAAATTATTCTCCTTCTGTCAGTGTTGATTCTTAGACCGTCCAACCAAATATATCTTGTGGACAATAAAATAAAAACTCCTAAATAGATGATTTATATTGATTTTATTATAGTGGGTGAAACTATTAAAATAATTGTAGTAAAGTGATAATAATACAAACTTTCAGAAACATAGTCATGACAGAAACAATAAATATGAATATAATATATGCATATACATGAGTGGGGTAAATGGCAGAATTTCCAGAATCTCCCATCTGGCCTTAGTCTATTTACGTACCAATAGGTGTTTACTGCTGCAGTCTCCTGCAGCCTCTCTGCAAGGGGTAGAGAGAAAACAGCCATTTTCTCCTTTCCCCTGTTCCTGGCAGGTAATTGGTCTGGTGTTCACTGGTCACCAAGGACCCGCCCATGGATCCTCCCAGAAGGGGCAGGTGGGGGAGTAAAGAGCACGCCATGGCCGCAGGGAAACAGGGCGTGAGGCGGGCTTTGTTGGGGGGCCTGGGGAGAAAGGACTTGGTGAGAGCGTGGGCCCGCGCGGCGGTAGGAGGTGGGAGGTGCTGAGCCTGGCCAGTGAATTCGAGCAAACTGTGAGCGATGAATCGGTGTCTCCCAACCCGCCCTTCGCCTGCCTTACTTTGGTTCCACCAGATTCACAGGGGAATTTGCCCCGCGTTGGGGACACCCTTCCCCCAAGAGCTACAACATGTAGATTGGCAAGTCTGAAATTGTTGCGATCCTGCCATTTGTGACAACATGGATGGACCTAGAGGGTATTATGCTAAGTGAAATAAGTCAGGAGGAGAAAGACAAATACTATATGATTACAGTTATACGTAGAATCCAAAATCAAAACAAAACGAAAATGATCAAAACAGCAGTAGACTCAGACACTGAGAAGTGACCAGTGGTTACCATGGAGGAGGGGTGGGTGGGTGAAATAGGTGAAGGGGATAAAGAGGCACAAAATCTCAATCATAATATATAAATTAGTCATGGGGGTGGAAGTGTAGCATAGAGAATATAGCCGATATTTCCGTAACTCCTTCCTGGAGTTTTTTCCCTGCCTCTTGGCAGTCGCAGGCAGGGCCTTGTAGGAACTAGTCCGATATCAGTAGTAACAATACAGCTGAGACATTTTATATTTCATCTTGGATAATTAAAGATAAAAATACAGGATAAAATGCAGTACCATTGTGTTTTTACATTGTTAGGTAGCCCAAGAAAACGATGTATGTAGGGCTGGAATTTCTCATCAAATGCTGGACATCTGTGAATATTATTTCAACATCCAAGTCATGGTATTCAAATTCCAATTTGTATTGATGCCACCGTCATAAGAATCTTCTCAACTTATTTTAATATTTTAAGGTCTGCTTAAATGTTTTACTAAGTAATTTGATTTGTGTTCTGCTATAGCAACTACAGGCCCAAGAGGGTTTTTCCTGTGTTCCTGTTCATTTAACACACAAAGTTTCCACTGTTTCCCAGTGAACACCATCCATACTTCACTATAAATACTGTTCTTAGTGTGAAATAGAGACTTAGGAAACACCATGTTTTAGGCTTAAGCCCACATAAGTTAGGATCTGGGTTAAGGAAGTAGTTTAGTATCACTCCAATGACAGCAAATGTGCTTAAAGAATCCATCTTCTCCCAAATGAGCAGTTCATTATGTAGCAATATCCTTGTCAGGGGTGGGTAGTGATCAAAAATCCTTAAAAAACAAAAAAAAGCAACAACAACTCGTGCAGCCTTATACAATTGTCCTCAAAGACAGGAAGATCACTGTTCACTAAAAAGGATCAAATATGGAGAGGCGAGGAAGTTAAAAGTAACAAGCATGGGTTAATTAAATGCCATTTGTAAGTGAAATAGAGTCAATTACATATTTTAGAAAGGACAGGGACTAGTGATCTAGACACAGAAATTTAAATCTCAGCTCTGTGTAAACTTGGAAAGTTATGTAAAGTTTCATTGTACTCGAACATATTTGAAGCTATGTGTGTAAAGCACTGATTACCATTCCTGATAAATAATAAGGGCTCAACGATATTAAGCAAAGGGGCAAGGTTGATAAAGACAATGGTGATTTTGCTAAAGACAAAAAGGTGGAGACTACTGAACCATCAAACTATTCTGTCCTCAGAACTCAAAATTAAGACTAATATGGTCTAACAAAATCTGTTATCAAAATTCTACTTTGAATTGGGAGCCCCTTTAGCACTGTCTTGATATGCGTCCCTGACATTCATATTTATCATATAAAAGGAAGTTCTTTCTGCAATCTCTTTCTTGAGCTCTCATTTTTATCATTTTTTTGGCTTTCTTTTACCATCTTCATAATATTTCCATCCTAATACTTCACATATGTCTTCTGGAATGGTCACATCATAGAAAACAAATTCAACCCCCATTCTCAATCTTATTCAGAATATTCAGTCTATGTCTTGGTATATCCAACTTATAAAAAACCTAGTTTATCCTTAAAATTAAGTAGAAGGAAAATATTTTAACCACTAAGATTTTTAAAAATTCAAGAAAGAGATAGAATTGAACATTGTTTCTTTATATAGGAGACTGAAAACCATATAATAAGTGACCTGAATTATATATCGTATGTGATATTTTAAATATCTCAACATCATAAAGTGACTGTTACTAGGGAGCATAAGAAATTATCAAAATGAAGTTAAAGAGGTCATTGTCTCTGGGGAAATAAAAGAATAATCAAATATTAAGCAAACTAGCTAGAGTAATATATATACTTGGAGTAAACAAAGCATGGTAGCATAGGAGACATTTCAATCATCTCCGGCTTTGTAATCACCAATTTCTCTGAGATTCTGCTCCTTAAAGATGTCATTTCTTTGTCACATTTTCTCATGGATGAGTGGAAATACTATAGGGAAAAAGTGGTGGAGGAACCAAATTAGGGAAGAAGTCAGATCTATTGATTACTAAGAGGATTAGCTTATCTAAAATCATGGGACGGATTACTCAAATAAGGATGTACCATCTAAAGTCCTAGAAATTCTAAAAAGAGAAGTGTTAAGATTCCAGGTGCCATGGAAAAGAATAAGAAATGCATTAGGAAAATAATATACTGGAAAGGATCTGATAGTCTCTTTTCAACTAATGATTTATAAGAAAATGTCATTTAAAACATCTTTGATTTATAATTCTTTTGGTGCCTATTAGCAAGATTAATGTTTATCTATCATTTTGGATCCTGTATATACACAGTGGGACCTATGGGTTCTTAGGTCATTGGAGTTAAATTATTACCTAAACAAGTCAGCTAAAAGTATGTCCTAAACCAAGTGATAATCAGGTCCAATTTAGAATACAGAAAATAAAATCTTATACCCTAACCCATACATTTAAAGGGGTTACTATGGTGACACCTTTAGTGTAGTTAGCCTGAATGATAATTATACAGAAGGAGTTATTTCCTTAGCATTGTACAAAATGATCTCACATTTGAACAGTAACAACAATTTCATGGAAAATTGCTTTTCAAAATACACAGAGAGCCAACAATAATATATTACAAATGTACAAATTACCTAAGCTGTCTCCAGTTGCCTTTTAGATACATTTGAAAAGAGGCATTTGTTTGCTTGTGATACTAAATAGTCTGTTAAATTAGCTGACACCTAAACAAATATCTTCAGTTCACAATGACTTACCAGAAGCACTGGTAAGAATTTTTGGAAATTATTCCAATTAACAGATGAGAAAAACAATAAACAAGTGATACATTTTTTTTCCAAGAGGAACTGAAGTTAAAAAGAATAAAGTAGCTTTCATAAAGCATGTTATTTGAGAAGTCTGACTTTGGGGCATTCCATTATTTATTCTGTTTCTCTCTTAGCTCCAGCTCCTATCATATGTGTAGAGAAAATTAGTTTCCTTGGTCTGAAATAACAAACAAAACCTGTCATATTTATAGGAGTTCATGCATGCTGATACTTATTTGAAAGAGAAGAATTTCTGAGAATAAGGCATTTAAAAACCTATTCACCTGTCTAGCTCTCAGGCTGAGGGACTCGGAATGAGCATGAGTCCCTTTTTCTTCTAATAAGTGTAAACATGGCTTCCTCAAGAGGATACCATCAAGGTAATATGGATAAGGATAAGGTGTTATACTCCCATAAGAATTCTCTGAAAGAATGCATCCCAGGAGAGAAGTATACTTTCCTTAGGAAGTGAAATACTTAGCTATGGACTGCTATATATTTGTAGTAGGAAAGCAAATTGTTACTAACTTTGAGGACATTGCATTGTTAATTTATATAAAAACCATAAGAGTGTATTTAGTTTCAATTTAGATGTTTTTAAAAGTCTTAAAATAAGCATATTCCTTGGCTCAAATATACTACCTCAGGGAAAATATCTGAAAAGGTTAATAGTATAGTTTTTATAAACTTATGCATAATTATTCATTGCAGTATACTTTATATGAGCAAAATAAGACCAACCAAAATGGCCAACAAATGATTTATTAACTATATTATCATATATCCATAAAAGTTACTTTTATTAAATTAATTCTAGTATAGATACACAGTTATAGACACATAAAGTTTTTTTCAGTATATTCTTGACTGAAGAAACCAACTGAAAAACCAGTATGCATAATATGACTGTATGTCATAAAAATAAATTATCCTTCACATGCAAAGGTTAAAAAGCTGTAAGATTAACAGCAAAAAAAGTAATGGTGTTAAATCTGGATTTGAGGTTATAGATAATAAATATTTCTGTTATCTCCATTACCTTTTTTGATTGCAATAAAATCTATATTATTTACAACATAAAAATATTTAAACAAAAAAATGAAATCAATTTCAGAACTGTTAAAAATAAATAATGAAGCCAGCATCACTCTAATACCAAAACCAGGCAAAGACCCTACAAAAAAAGAAAATTATAGACCAATATCCCTGATGAACATAGATGTAAAAATCCTCAACAAAATATTAACAAACTGAATTAAAAATTACCAGAAGTATCATCCATCACAACCAAGTGGTATTTATTCCAGGGATGCAAAGATGGTACAATATTCATAAATCAGTCAATGTGATATACTACATTAACAAAAGAAAGGATAAAAACCATATGATCATCTCAATAGATACTGAAAAACCATCTGACAATATTTAACATTCATTTATGATAAAAGTGGGTATAGAGGGAACATATCCTCTCAACAAAATGGGTATAGAGGGAACATAACTCAATATAATAAAGGCCATATACAATAAACCCACAGCTAACATCATACTCAATGGTATGCTTTTCTTCTAAGATCAGGAACAAGATAGGAATGCCCACTCTCACCACTTTTATTCAGCATAGTACTGGAGGTCCTAGCCATGGCAAGCAGATAAGATGAAAAGATAAAAGGCACCCAAATTAGTAAGGAAGAAGTTAAACTGTCACTATTTGCAGATGACATGGTACTGCATATATAAAACCCTAAAGAATCCACCAAAAAACTATTAGAACTAATAATTGTTTTCAGCAAAGTTGCAGGACACAAAATCACAATAGAGAAATCTATTGCATTCATGTATACTAACAACAAACTAGCAGAAAGAGAAATCAGGAAAATAATTCCATTTATGATTACATCGAAAAGAGTAAAATACCTAGGAATAAACTTAACCAAGGAAGTGAAAGACCTGTTCTCTGAGAAATGTAAGACACTCATGAGAAAAATTAAAGAAGACACAAATAAATGGAAATCTCTCCCATCCTCATGGAAGGGAGGAATTAATATTATCAAAATGGCCATCCTGCACAACTCAATTTACATATTCAATGTAATCCCTATCAAAATACCAATGACATTTCAATGAACTAGAGCAAATAATCCTAAAATTCATATGGAACCAAAAAATGCCCCAAATAGGAAAGCAATCTTGAGAAAGAAGAACAATTTGGGGGTGTTGTGCTCCCTGACTTCTAGCTATACACTACAAAGCTATGCTAATCAAAACAGTATGGTACTGGTACACAAAAGATCCATAGATCAATGGAACAGAATAGAGAGCCCAGAAATAAATCCACACATATATGGTCAATTAACATATGATAAAGGAGCCATGAATATACAATAGGGTAAAGATAGTGTCTTCAATAACTGGTGTTTGGAAAACTGGACAGCTATACGCAAGAGAATGAAACTAAATTACTGTCATCAAACTTCATACACAAAAGTAAATTTGAAATGCATTAAAAACCTAAACATAAGACATGAAACCATAAAACTCTTAGAAAATAATAGGCAAAAATCTCTTAAACATAAGTATGAGCAATTTTCTGTGGATACATCTCCCTGGGCAAGGTTAACAAAATAAAAATTGAACAGATGGTACTACATCAAATTAAAAAGCTTCTGTACAGTAAAGAACACCATAAAAAACAAACTCCAAAAATGCAACTGACAATATGGGAGAATATGTTCATAAGTGATTGATCTGATTGGGGATTAACATCCAAAATATATAAAGAACTCATATGCCTAACACCAAAAAAAACCCAAATAACCCTATTAAAAAAATGAGCAGAGGCCCTGAACAGATATTTTTCAAAAGAAGAAATACAGATGGCCAACAGGCATATGAAAAGATGCTCCACATCACTAGTCATCAGGGAAATGAAAATCAAAACCACAATGAGATACCATCTCACAACTGTTAGAAATGGCCACTATCCAAAAGACAAGAAATAGCAAGTGTTGATGAGGGTGTGGAAAAATAGGCACCCTCATACACTATTGGTGGGAATGCAAACTGATGCAGCTTCTGTGGAAAGCAGTATAGAGGTTCCTCAAAAAACTAAAAATAGAAATACCATTCAACCCAGTATTTCCACTTGTAGGAATTTATGCAAGGAAAACAAAATCCCTGATTTGAAAAGCTATATGCATCCCTCCTTTTATTGCCACATTATTTACAATAGCCAAGATATGGAAGCAACAGCTCTATTGGCAAAAGTAGACAACTGATAAGTGTCCATCAGTAGATGAATGGATAAAGAAGCTGTGGTACATATACACAATGGACTATTATTCAGCCATGAAAAAGAAAGAAATCCTGCCACTTGCAACAACATGGATATAAAGGGTATTATGCTAAATGAAATAAGCCAAGTGGAGAAAGACAAATACTATATGGTTTCATTTATATGTGGAATCTAAAAACAAAACAAAATAAAATGAACAAAACTGCAGCAGACTCAGACACTGAGAAGTGACTGGTAATCACCATGGGGCGGGGTTAAGGTGGGTGCATCAGGTTGGTGAGAGTTATAAAGGGGCCCAGAAATCTCAATCTTAATATAAGGTGGTCACTGGGATGGAAGTGCATCATGGAGAATATAGTCAATGATTCTGTAACATCTTCCTGTGTTGACAGATAGTAACTACATTAGTTGGGGTAAGGACTTAATGTGTGTAACTGTTAAATCACCATGTTGTATACTTGAAACTACTGTAATATTATCTTCCAACTATACTTCAGTAAAAATGTATACTTAAAAGAAGTAAATAATATCAGGGAAAAATTTCAAGAATATAAAAATAAACACAACTTATTCCCCTCTCAACCAAGGAAAAATAAAGAAAACATAGTCAATAGGAACAGGATATCAAGCAAATATATTGTACATCTAATACAATAGAATATAAATATATATAGATAGATAGATAATATTAAGCAGCTGGGGAAAAGAGGGGTGAATGAGTCTTTGGGGTAGTTGGCATTTGTCTGGAGGAGTGACAGAAATGCTTGTGAGGGCCATGCTCTGAGACACAAGCCCACTAAAATACTGAGATTTGATCAGAGGACTACAGAGTACAGCCCTTTTTTATGCTCTACTCTATCACAGCAGCAACAGAGCTCCAGAATAACAGTGAATTATAGCTGGAAGTGCCACAAGGTGCAGACTCAGAGCAAGTGCCCTTATGGACGTCCTAAGTCAAGAAGCGAGGTGAAATCCAGGACATTAGAAGAATTGAAGTCTCTGCTACCAACAGCTACAAGAAACATTAAACATAGCTCAACTCCTAGCCAGACGAATATAAATTCTCATACCAAAAGCCTGTTTAATTCAGTTCTGCTGATACAACATATCTGGCTTCGAACATGAAATTGTAAGTCATAAAAAACGGCCAGAGAAAAAGTCTGCAGAGACAAAGCACCACCAGAACCAGACGTGAACACGATGCAGTGTTGGAGTTTTCAGCCATGGTTTTAAAATAACCGTGATTAATATGTAATGGCTCTATTGGCCAAAGTAGACAACATGCAAAACGAGATGCGTCGTGTCAGCGAGATATGGAAATGAGAAAGAATCAAAGGCAATGTAGAAACAAGCTCTTAGAATGGAATAATAAGGAAATGTAAACAGTGCCATTGAAAAGTGGGTAAAATATCTGAACAAAACTGCACCGAAGAAAATGTACAAATGGAAAATAAGCATATGAAAAGAAGTTCGACATAATTTTTCATAGGAAAAAAGCAAATTAAAACAATGAAATATAACTACACACTTATCAGAATGGCTAAAATTTTTTAAAAATGAAAAATCAATTGCTGTCAGCAATAAAAGCAACAGAAAATCTCATTAATTGCTCATATTATGCAAAATCATGTAGCCAGTTTGGAAAAGTTTGCATATAAAGCTAAATATAGTCTTACTACACAATCTAGCAATAATACTCCAAAGGTGTTTATCTAATTGATTTGAAAATTTCTGTACACAAAAAAGGCCTGCATGCAAATAGTTTTTTTAACAGCTTTATTCAATATCACTCCAGAATGGAAGTAACCAAGATATTCTTCAATAGGTAAATGGATAAACTGTGGTACATGCATACTTTGGAATATTATTAAGTGATAAAAATGAACTATTAATTTATACAACAAGGCGGATGAATTTGAAATGCATATTACTAAGTGAAACAAGTCAAACAAAAAATGTTACAAAATGTAGGATTCTGTTTACATGACACTATGGAAAAAAATAACAAAAACAAAAAAATCAAAGTGGCAGAGTTTGGGAAGGGTAGGAAGGCTGAGTAGGTAATGTGGGGGGATTTTTTTGGAGTAGTGAAACTGTTCTATATATTGTTTTAGTGGACACTACATATTTATCACAAGCCATAAAACATTACAGCCCTAAAAATATGCCATATGTATAAAATAAAAATGAAAAAGTAGATCTATGAGCCCATGATGGAAGGCAGACTATGACAAAATAAGCTAATCGTATGACAAATGAATGACAGCCTCACATGAATGTGTTGTGGATAGAAATGCTAACCTAAGAAATGTTGAAAATGAGTGGGATTATAAAACTAAAGGCAAAAGAAATTGCACATTAACATTGTACTTTATTTAGTACATATTTTGCCCCAGGTACAGGTTAATTATCCTGAAACCATACTTCATGTATATTGAGGTTGAACAAATGAGTAAAAAGATGACAAATATTGGGAGTCCTGTTTCTCACTATTGTAACAGAAGTTTACAGATAAGCAAGGGAGAAGGTTAGAATTAACCGTTTGATACAGGATGAGAGCTGGAGATATAGAAAAGTAAATATAGAAACAATCATAGATAAGTGTATATACTTGGTTTAGTGTATGCACATATATTTCTAGACTCCATCCACTGAGAAAGCCTAGACACAAAGACGTTGCAGTAACAATAAAAAGAACCAACACCCAGAATTTGATTTCTTCATTCTCTTATATAAGGAACAGGGTCTTCTTGGACAAATGGCTGATTGTACAGCGCGGTAAAAAATACACAAGAAGAGCCTGGAGCCACATCTAGTTCCAAAAGATAAGAAAGTGCTAAAAAGAAAAAAAAAAGGGGCCATTAGAGCAATAGAGTAAAGGATATGCAAACAATAAAAAAATGTACTGTTGGACTGTAACTCAAGTTATATCCATGCTTCCATATCCATGCCAAAATAAATATACATGCTCCCATAATGATTTAAATTAATGGCAACATGAATTTTGTAAAACAAATAGAGAATAAGGAAATCTCACATATTAAAAAATTCAAAGTAGTTTATGTACATATCCTCCCTTAAGACAAAGCAGCATAATTTCCACCCCTTAACTGAGGTCTGAACATGACTTCCTTCCAAAGAGTACAGTATGGAAAGGGAGAAACAGTGTGACTTTAGTCTGGAATAACCTTTCAAACACTACCTCTGGTAGCTGACCAAGATCCATATCAACAGGATAAGTCATGTAATCACAAGGACCTTTGACATCATGTGATGAGAATGGCCCTTAATATTTGTGGTCTTCCTCCTAACAACCCCTAACTTCAGTCTAATCATCTGAAAAACATTAGCAAAACCTAACTGAGAGACATTCTACAAAATATCTGACCAGTAATCCTCACAACTGCCAAGATCATCACAAAAAGTGAAATCTGAGAATTTACTCCAGTGCAGAGAGCCTAAGGAAATGATGACTAAATATAATGTGATTTTATAGATGGGATCCTGAAACAGAAGAAAGGACATTATGGAATAACTAACAGGACTCAAAGTATGAGTTTTAAATAATAATATATCAATATTAGTTCATTATTTGTAGCAAAGCATCATGTCAATGTAATATGTTAACAATAAGGGAACTGAAGTACACTGAAATCCTCTGTACTATTTTTGCAACTTTTCTATAAATTTCAATGTTCTAAAAAAAGCCCTCTTTAAAGCCAAAACAATTTTCCCTAGAAAAATTCCAAGATATTCCACAGTCAGATTTCCCTCATTATTTATTGCCTTACATTTGTAGTTAAGTCTTGCTGTTGAGATAGTTTTTATCATCTGCTTGCTGGAAATTCTGAGCATAAGGCCCCTAGCTCAGTCTATCAGGTGCTGCTCACCTGGCTAGATTTGATGGGAAGTGTGCACCCAGGAGTCTATTCCTTGAGGCATCGTTTATTTATCAAGAATATCTGATGCAGTCCTTTTTGCTGAGACCCTAAGGCTGACTGTCTTTTCTGTCTCTTTCCACAGGACACTATTTCTGGCCAAAGGCTCTTCTCCCTGGGCTTGAGGCAAACATGAAGGGAGAGCAGACATCATCTCTTGCCTCCAAGTCTGACTGTGTCAGGTTAGTTTATCACAGAAACTGAGATAATCAGAATGTGAGGAAGTTGAATCCCTTTTTTGGAGATTATAGAACACGAGGGCCCAGGCCTACCCTTGATCATTTCGTAAGGACTACGTCAATGATTTCCCTGAAGGGGAGAATGAATTCCAGGAAGCAGAGGCATGAGACAAATTTCTCAGCTTTAAAATCTGTCTTATGAGGGTATGTGCAACCAGAAATAAAATCTTAGATTAAAAAAGAAATCTTAGAGTGGAGAAACAGAGAGTAATTTAGTTCCCACCCTATCTCCATTCATATTGCTTTATTCACCTCATCTCCTTAGTCCTAGAGGTATATACTTTTATTTGTTTATACACTGTTTTAGTGTTTATGAAAATACAAGTAAGCGTAAATAGGTATTCCAGCATTCTTACATAAGGATAACATAGTATATGCTCTCTTTAGTATATTCTTTTTGCTGAGCTCAATGCAAAGTAGAGGTCTGCTAATTTGCACTGCTAGGGCGTGTTCTGTAATGTAGCCATTTACCTCCTGTCCTTGCTTCTTCAGGGTCTCCTCTGTGTTCTCTCCTTCCATGCCTGATGCACACTTTCTGTCTCCTGGTACCATCTGTTAATACTACTGGAAGTACATCTGGCTTATTTAAAGACAATTGCCATTGTCCACATTAGAATGGTGCCTTTACACCAACCACTTTATAACCACGGAAGTCTCATCTTTTTAAATCAGCTCTCGTCAGATTATTGGCATTGCTTGGAAGCAGCTTGGTCATTCTGAAAAAAAAAAGGTATCAGCCAGAGATGCTCCCTGAAGAGAGGCTGTGGGGCTGGCTGTTTTCATCAGTAGGGTGGTGCGCATGAGAAAAACCTGATTGGACAAACTTTGTACGTAACTAAGTTGTCTCTATCTTTTATTACGTGTCAAAAAAAGAGAGAGAGAGAGATTCACATGACTTCCTAGGTTTTTTGGAACTGGTTTTCTAGCTCCACTTCTTAAGGTCTCACCTGAGAACTAGTTCTAACTATGTCAGTATAACAAATCCCATTCCCTGAAGATAATCATTTTTCTCATTCTTTTCCCTTACTTCTCTTGCATGTGTATTACCATGAAATATTCCCTTTTCTCCTGAATCAATATCAATTACTCTTTCATAGGCGAACACAAAGCTCCACATTTTTATTTCTATTTAATATAGACCCAGAGAAGTTATAAGCAAAGAATGATATAATGAATGTATAGAACATGACATATGTAAAGGGTTAACCTGGTTCTCTGAACTCATAAGAGCAGATAAATACTGCTGATCATTTGCTTCTCCCACTGACACTCATCAGGGAAGTGTAGGAATAAATTGCGTATGAATATGTCTGTAATGACTTGCATATTTTTTTCATTGGCGTTACTACCTGAAATCATGGACTAGGTAGGAACAAAAATTAAGTACCCTAGTGCCTTGACTAGGTTAGCCAGGGCTTCTGTCAGCTGCCTAAGTTTGCTTTCCCTGCTGTTATTATTTGTCAGGAGATTTGAAACCAAAATGAAGAAGGAGTATGAAAGTAGGTCAGTAAAGCATTCATTTCTCTTCTTCTTCTTAAGTGCAAAGGGGACATATATTTATGCAAATAAATCACCAGAAACAACTCAATTCTGGAATGACAGCCATCTAGAAATGACTACAGCTTCACATTTCTACCTTTAGAACCAATTTCCAGTTCACTTTACTGTCGCTGAATACCAAATTGCTTTATTTCTCAAGGAACTAAAAAATGACTGCCATGTATTTTAGTAGTATAGTCTGCAAAAATGTTACTTTCAGTCTATTCAATTTCTACTTATAGGGCCAGGTTTAAAATTTCAAGAAAAATTAATGAGAGCATGTTTTTTTAATGATGATATAATCCAACTTCCAAAGAGTTAATCTGGTTATTTTAGCCTTTTAAAAAAAGTACTTTGAATACCATGCATTCATCCTGAGCAGTCGTTCAGCAGGTCAGGGACTCTGCATTGAGTGTAGCACTGTGAAAACTGCCTAATGCAGGGTAAAATTTCAGGGAGAGTTAACCAGATGTTGACTCAACTGGAAATGATATTGGGTTCTAGAAGCCTAAAGCCAACATAAGGATGCCACAATCAGAAATTTTTTTTTTTCCTGGGGACAATTTGTAAAGCATCTGTGTCAATGAATATAATGAAAGACTGTTTTTCAGACTCTGAGCATGTGACGTGATGAAGACTAATTCTGATATGAAAGCAATTCCAACTGATGCACACACTTTTATGTTTAATTTTACTGACATATTAACATGGACTTACCATGAACTTTGAGAACCAGTACTTTTATAAAGATGAGAGATGAATAACTGATTTGGGCACTTGAATTTTTCACCTCTTTTTCCTCAAATGCCAGAGAGGGAGGAATCAAAGGAAGAAAGAAAGGCAGGGACGGAGGCAAGGAAGACGAGATTCTTTTATTCTGTCCAATAGCTAAAACTGAAGCAGAAATATGTTTTTTGTAGTCTACAATGTTGTATGCTAATTATTTCCTGTGAACACAGTTCTTGAGATATATGTAAAAAACTCATCTGAACTGTCATTTTTTATGTGCTTGTTGCCAGAATTCAATAAGAATGTATTCAGATTTTTAGTATGTTAGTTACAAATCTGAATTGAATATCTATAGCAATACTCATTTTTAAAAATTATTTTCAATGATGTTTACACTCTATTTTAATTGGCTACCATTCAGATGAATAACATATTAAGGCATGTTTTTTTTCTTTAGTCTTCATGTATATTTCACTGCTCTATTATTCCCTGAGAGCTTGACTTAAAAAAAAAATCGTGTTGATGTGGAGACAGAGGAAGCAATGTGTGAGTTGCAGACACTGCCCTGCCAGGGAATATATCCCTTAACCTCCTCTGCAGTACTCCTTTTGAACAGGTAAATTATAAAACCCCTGGAGTGGAGCTTGAGAGAGGGAAAGGAATTCTCTCCCTGAATTCTTTATTCTACACTGATAATACCAAGAAAAGTGTGCAGGTCACACTGTTCACCTAGAGGCAGAACACAAACCTTATTTAATCCTCATTTTTATCCGTTTTATGCCAAGGCATAGATTAAGCTCTTAATGAGTGTTATCTTATTACCTCATATTAATCCTACAATGTTAGCATTTATTTTCACATCCTACAGAAAAATTAGTTGGGTTTATGATAAGCAGTGTTATGTATCTGAGATCACTCCTGTGCCCCTTTTTCTCTAAGAATATCATTATAAGTCACTGTAGACTCCTTGAATCATGTGACTGGAGAGAAGATCAAGCGGGAAGGAAGGGAACTCCCTATGGATAAAGTGGGGGTTTTTCTCCCAGCCACGGGGTCCCTTGACAAGGTCTGACCCAAAAGCAACTCTGTGAGTCTGGTAAATTGATTAATCGTGACAGGACTTGGATTTATATTCTGTATAAAAATGGAAACATTTAAATATTTGTAGTAAGGTTAATATGATTTAAAAAAACAAATGAAAAGTAAGAATTGGAAGAATGGTTGTTCTTCCTAGACTAATGGGAAATAAAAAGAGTTTCATGTTTCATACCTGAACAGGTTATAAAGGTGAAGCAATATTGCAAATGCAGGAAATCTTCTTATGGAAACTCTTAGTAAAGGAAAAGGGAAAGACAGCCAAGTATATCTAAGGACTTGGAAGAGTTCTATGGATCACTTAACAGCCATCATAAATGTACTTTCTATAAATTAAGTGCAACACTTCAATTTAGAAATATCCTCCTCTTATAAAATTAAGCTAAACATTATTTTGTGAATGATACAACAATCTCAAGCAACCAGGATTGAAACCTGGATTTATCTTTGATCTCTAGTCACCAAGGCTATTTTCTTATCATACCTTTCAATTATTTCTTGTTTTCTGTTTCTTCTACCATCAGCTCAAAACATGGGCTAATCACTATACTCTGGCTGCTTTCATGTCTTCCCAGCTAGCGCATGTCCTTGTCCATTCCAGCCTATATACCCCATAATCTTTATGCTCTAACCTCTCAAATCTTCTGACTTTGGTCTCTCCCTTCCCTTAAAACTACGTTGTTAACAGAACACATAGGAAAAAAAAAAACTTTCAGAAAAATTTAATTTAGTCATAATAAAGTCACTAGATCTGATTACCAATATTAAAGAAACACAGGAATAGATGAACATGGTACACACACACACACACACACACACACACACACACACACACACTCACACTGAAATGCACTAAGCAAAGCCCAGACTCTGAGAAACTCTACAGACAAACAAATTTCGTTCAACAATTCCACTGCATGGAAGACAGAGTGAGAGAAAAGACCCTAAAGTAAGGGAGTAAACATAAACTGAATACCTGTAATAAGCATATTCAGCCAACTTCAGTGCAGACAACTTATGTAGATCCTGATTCAAGAATATAAACTTAAAATATGTGAAATAATGTGAACACTGGATATATATTGATATTAAGAATGTATTGTTATTTGTACTAGGGGTCTTGTTTATTTAAGGCAGAAATCAAAAGATGTATAAATATGTATAAAATGTGCATCAAACTAGCAAGAGAAGGCTGTCTGTGTGAGTCTAGATGAATGGTTTTCAAGCATTCTTATGCATAAGAATCACTTGTTGGGTGATCGCCAGGCGCCTTCCCTGGGCTTCATGGTTGAGTCGGTCTGGAATAGAGCCTGATGGTCTGCATTTCCGTTAAGTTCTTGGAGATACTGAGGCTACTAGCCCTAGCCGTCACATTTTGAGAATCATTTGACAGATGAAACATTGTCGGTGAGCTGATAATTATTAAAGCTGGGAGGTAGGTATATGGTGGTTCATTATGTCTTTCTTTCTACCTTTGTATGTGTTGGAAATTTTCCAGGTGTTTGAAAAGTGGAAAAAATATCCAAAATGTATTTGTAGGTCTTAAATTCAGGATACTACTTAACTGAGAAAGAGAAAGGAGGTGTGACTGGAAGGGGCTCAGCAAGAACTTTTGGATACCATTTTGTTCAATTTGTTGACCTGGGAAATGTTTATATGGGTGTCTTCACTTTGTGATAATTCACTCTTCCTTGGGTTATCCTGTTATTCTTTAATAAAATGTCCTTTAAAATAGAAATCCTATAGGCATTCATCTCTGTCATTTTTTTCTGGCACGATAGGTAGATAGATACATTTACTGTGATTTTTTTCTTAACTGAGATTGAGTGCCTCTGAGGGAAATTGGGAAGCGCCACTTAACTGGGAAATATAATCCAAGTTCATCTAGCTTTTGAGAGTTTAGCATCTTGGAGCATATCTCTGCATCTGCAGGTTTTGGAGTGAGCATGTAAATGAATTTCCATATTTATAAGAAAACATTAACAACAAAAAATGCGCCAGCCAGCACTGCATCGCCCTTCTCCCGTTTACAGCAAACTACCTCAGAAGAGTTGTTCATAACACCTGTGCTCTCTCATACCTCTCCTCTCACTTTCTTAAATTCTCCCCGTGCGTATCATGCCACTGAAATTGCTCTTGTCGAAGTTAGAGCGCCACGTTACCAGTCCTAATGGACATTTCTCAGTCTTCCCCTTACTTGACCGACACCCACATTTGTCGGAAGCATCCCCTCCTCTCTGGAGATACACTTTCCACTTGACTTTAGGGGCACTTCTTGTCTCCCCTTGGCCCTCGCTGGACAATCCATCCTAGAATCGTTTTGGTAGTTTTCTTCATCTTTGAAGCTCTGACGTTTGGAGAATACCCTGAGATGAGACCCTGAACTTTTTATTTTCTCCTCACTTTATTCTGGTGGCATATTTGTTCCCATGACTTTGAAGTTCCATCTGCATGCTGATGACTCCAGTACATATGTCTCCACGGCTTCTCTCTCTTCTGGGCTCCAGGCTCCTACATGCAAACACCTACCGTCAACATTTCTGATTAGATTCTCAGGGCTAATCTCAAATGCATCCTGTGAAAAACAAGTTTTGACTTTTTTAACATCAAAAGTGTCCTTCCCTCAACTTCCACATTAGTAAATGATACCACTAACTTTCTCAAGTGTCAAGTCAGAAACCTAGAATTTATCCTTGATTTCTCTTTTCATCAGCAAAGCACTATAATCAATTCTGTTAGAAAGTTTTACTTTGATGCATGGAACAGAGCTGCTAAAAATGACCCTAGGCAGTCACTCTGCATATCCTGCACCAAGGGCTATATGGTGATGAAAATCACTCCTTCCCCAAGTAGGAATGGCCTCAGTGCCTTCCTCCCCTGAACAGGAGGGGTGTCATTTTCAGTAACTCCCAAGGTGAGTATGGGCTGGGTGGTTGGTATTCCCAAACACCTGTGGAAAGCTGGCAACCAGTATGGGCTATGTAGTATCCAAATAGTTTTATGTGTTCCTTTTTGTAAAAGACTAACCTGTAAGAAGGAACAGGAACAGGACTTGTGAGATATCTTCCCTGGAATGCAGGTCTACTCTGTGGTTCCGTCCAGGTCCAGGACTTCTGTGTGTTAACTGGGGAATTGTGGCTTGTTTTTTTCTTGAAGGACACCAGCTTTGTAAGTTTCTCTCGTAAAGCCTATCCCGTAACTCATGCCATGTGACGCCATGGAATTCTTCCCTTACCCTATTACATGGGAGGTGGCTAATAACAACTGCCTCACTTTGCCACCCAGATGGCAAACATAAAGGAGAGATAATATTTAAGTATTTTGCTGTTTTAATATGTGTATAATTGCCCGGTATACATAATAAATGTAAAATATCTAGGAAAGAGAAATGTGGAGCATTGCCATCTGCAAAAGGAATACAACTCATTATGAGAACGAATCTTGACAACAGTGTGATAAGCACCTTCACACATTATGAAAACTTGTTAAAGTGCATAATTGGCTTGAAAATAATGCTGTTTCTTTTTTCAGCCAAGAATAAAAAGTTAATGGATATGAATTAGTGGTAGAATATTTGTACATTGTATATAGAGAGATGTTTAGGTATTTCTGTTGATTGTTGTTTCAATTCTGTCTGATGCTTAATTTTAAGGAGGAGTTATAGGATATATTTTCAAGCAATAGCAGTACACAAATTGAAGAGGAGAAGAGGTTATCAAGATTAGTAATAACATACTATATGAACTTGTAACAGGGCATCTAATTTAATCCAATTAAATCAAGCAAAATTTACCTTAAGAAGTATTTTTTTTCATTCATTCACTGAACAAATAATTTTTATTCAGCCACTACTTTATGCCAGAAACTTTTCTAAATTTTTGAGATAAAGTAATGAATGAAGTATTCAATCACCTCACTCTATGGAAGCTCATATTCTAGTTGGAGTAAACAGATGGTGAATAAACATATATAAAATATGAGGCAATAAAAATGAAAAAAAAAAGCCAGTGTTTAACATAATATCTGAAAATTATAGAGAAACTAAGCAATGCAACAGGAGATGGGAAGACTGTCCTAGTCAGAGGCTACTAGCATGTGCACAGTGCCCAGGATAGGGGCAGCAAGCAAATTTCAGGGAATATTGTAGCTGAGACAGAAGTTAAAAGATGGGTAGGGAGTAATTTTTTTTGACATAATAAATCAAGCAGTGCATTGTTAGGAAATATTGGAATCACAATGGTTTGTTGGTTTTCATTTAAAAACTTCCTAAAAGAGTGATGTAAATTTGAAAAAAAGAAGATGATAAGACACATTATATTCTAAACCGTGTAGGCCATTATAAGGATTTTTCACTTTATCATAATGAATCCTATTGAAGGATTCTAAGGATGGAAATGACATTAATTTAAAAACTTAATTTCTGAGTGCAGAGACTATTTTTTCATTTAATGGAGAGGATAACAAAGATGGGGGTAATGGAGCAGTTATATTTGTTGGTCTGGTAGCAGAAAATAGAGAAAGTTGCTGTTCTACGAAATATCTGTTCTATTAGTAATCTCCAAGAATGGTTTGAGAAGTTGTGAAGGCTGATAGGAAGGATATTGGAAGACTTTTGACATTTTTTTCTTTTTAACAATTTATTCTTGCTATTTAATTTATGAGTCTTGTTCTAGTAATGAGTTGGGAGTTAAATCAGTTTATATGTTCTCTTTTTTGAAAGAGTTTGTAGTTATAAAAGTGAGCATAACCCTGAGGTCTATGTTCCATTTTCAGGGTGAACCATTATGGGCTATAATGGCCTCTCTCTGTAGGTGGTGTTGCTTTAGAAACTTGAAGTGTACTATGAACCTCCCATTATGTGACAAAATCGGAAACGTCGTATGTCTGATATGCGAGATATATTATTTTTATTCACTGTTTGGGCAGGGTTTCATACCTAATCTATCTGATAAAATAGACAGTAACAGCAAAGGAACCTAAGAAAGGTTTGTTTGCCTGTTAATTAATGTGGAAAAATAAACCTGCAATAGTACAAAATTTTCCTTCAAACTGGCACTGATCTTTCCTCTCAAGTTGGCTGCACATTCCCGTGTCCAAACCACATTTGAGGTTTCATCTGTGAGACTTCTGGTGTATATTTTGTAGGCAAGGACCATGTGTCTCACAGCCTGTCAACAGCATCAGCCTGCATTGCAATTAGCAGGGTTAAAGACTGTCCGTCCTTGGAAATGGCTAAATTCGTTTCCCAAATTTTACATTACTCTTTTAGGAAGTTTTTAAATGAAAACCAACAAACCATTGCAATTCCAATATTTCCTAGTAATGCATTGCTTGATTTATTACGTCAATAGACTCTTATGGGATTTATACTGTGATGTAAGGAGACCCATTTACATGTTAAAAGCCCATTTTTGTTATACATAAAAGCCATGGGATTTATTTTACAATGTTTGGAGCTACTTATGGTTAAGAGTCGATTTACAATTGCTATAATTGCATTAGCGGTAAGCATGCGAACTATGGCTATTGTTATTCTTCAAACTATTGCTACAAGAAATACTCCTCAGTCTCTAATCCCTGAGTACAAAAATCTGGATATTTCTTTTCTTTACTCTTTTAAAATAATTACTAGACTTTATTTTGTAGCACAGATTTTGCTTTACAGAATAATTGAGCAGACAGAATTACATATACCTCTCCAAACTACCCTCCCACCAACTTCTCTCTATTATTTACATCTTGCTTTAGTGGGGTTGGTAAAATTAGTGAACTTATATTGATACATATTTTTAACTATAGGGCATAGTTTATATTAAGATTCACTCTTTGTGGTCTACTGCGCAATGGGTTTTGAGAAACGCACAGTATCTGCCCTTAAGTTTTTATCAGTTAGTTTCACTTCACTAAAAATCCCCAGGTTTTCATTTTTTTTTCCTTCCCTCTACTCCCACCACCAGTAGCAACTACTGATATTTTTACTGTCTCTATGTTTTTGCCTTTTTCAAAATGTGATATATATAGTCAAAATCATATAGCATGTAACCTTTTAGACTGGCTCCTTTCATTTTGATATGGACATTTAACATTCCTCCACATCTTTTCTTTTTTTTTTTTTGGCTTGATAGCTCATTTCTTTATTATTGAATAAAATACTTTTTTTTTTAATGAAGCAGATATTGATAACAAAAATTTCATTACCCAGAATGTCTTTTTCTTAGGGGGAAAAAAACCCTACACAGCTAGTTCACTGTTGCTGCTGTGATTGTCTCTCATGGGCAGTGTTGAATGGAACTGTAGGCATGGCTGGAGAATGAGGCAAAAGAAAGGGTGTAGTCAGCGGGATCAGGGTGATAAGCAGAAAGGGAAAGAGAATAGAGAAGCAGAAAGTCCATTAAGGAGAAGCTGAAGGGACAAAGATAGATGATAGATCAGAATAGTATCCCGAGACTGGTGTCCTCAATGACAAAGCAAGAGAAATGAGGCTAAGTGGGGGAGCAGGGGCTCCCAGAGACACCACCTAATAAGGGTGGCCAAGGAGAGAAGGACTGGAGGTGAGAAACGGAGACAGGAACCTCGGTAAGCTGTATTGAAAGCACAGTGTGTGCTTGAAGGCAGAGAACAGCTTTATTTTTACCCCTTGAGCATTCATATTTATTCTAGGCATACGTCCTATGCATACCCCGAAAATAGAGGAAATGGGTTGGGAGAAAAATTGATCAGTCTTTGCTGCTTTATATTAATTGCATTCGGGATCACTTTTTTGCTTCCTGAAGAGAAAAGGAAAGGAAAATATATAGTAAAGTATCGCTCCATATGCTAAGAGAGCAACCAACAGAAGGAATTACTTGATAAGATGAGGGAATGGGAGAAACAGAAAGAAGACAGACTACATGTCCACTGCCTGCCTTTCAGGGGTGGATGGAGGGTAGGGCAGAAGAAAACAAGAGCAGAATGAGCTTCCTTGTCCTGTAGGTCATCTAGCGCCCGCTAGCAAAGAGTCTGGTGCTCCTTTGTGGAGGGAGTTTGAGGATTTGGGGATTGATCAAAGAGAAGTATATGACTATGTGGTGGCAGTCATATACAGTGAGCTTCATCTGTGTGGACTTGGACAGGACCGCATGCATGGAGAAGTCCCTCACATCCTGAGACTTGCAGAGACAACCCAGAAGGGGAAGAGGGCTGGAGAACTCCTAGGGGGCAGGGAATTAGAGGGTTTATGTGTCTAGGTGATGTCCCTGAGCAGCAGGAGGGGAGTCCCTGGGTCGGAGAGCGCAGAAGAGGTCAGCAGTGGCCTGGGGTTTGTCTCATTTATGACCAGCAGGTGTTGGGTGCAGTTTTGTCTGTTATCCAAAGCAGACAGGTACTAAATGGCTGAAAGTATGCTTACTGGGGCTGTTTTTAAAGCACTGGAGGCATAACATTTTGACTCTAGCACCAATGGGCTTTTGAGCATGTAATCCCAGCCTGCTGTGAGAAGTAAACAACATAAGACCAATAGAGAGGGGCCATCTTCCTTCCACCTACTTGTATAATACATGGGCATTATGATCCGGGAAAGCCCTTGCCTATGCCCGACCTTCCTTATTCTGGAATGTGAGACAAGTGCTGAGGGTCTCTGGCACGAGGCTTCTTCCTGTGTAAAAGTGTTTATTTCCAAAGTTTGGAATTGAGGGCCTATATGAATCTGGTCCAGCTAAGACAAATAGATGATTAGATAGATAGATAGATAGATAGATAGATAGATAGATAGATAGATAGATAGATAGATATACACACAGACAGACAGACAAATTATACCTTGTAAATTCCACAAAACCATTTGTGGCTTAAAACTTACTTGCATTCAGATTATTTTCACTCTCACTCCCTCTTCAGTGCTTCTAGCTCTGAAGCTTCCCTCAGCTGGAGTATTGGCGTAGAATATGTGTCCACTCTCTGTCCTGATAGACGGTGCCAATATTAATTTGCCTCCCATCAGGTAGGAAAAATGATTGAGGTATAAATTAGTCTGAGCTATAGGATATATATTTTAAGTTAGGGTTTTCACATATCTGTGTTTGTGACTTATGAAAATAATATCTATACTCTATTTTATGTCCTGCTTTTCTCTGCAGCCTCCTCTTCACAGGGATACCTGACTTCTTCCTCTGCCCTACTGTTTCTTCTAGCCACTATCTCCATGAAGCCTCCTGTGCGGACCCAGTTGTCTTTTAAATTCCTAGACTAAGTTTTACCTCTTATTCATTACTTTTTATGTTGAATCTATTATCAGCAGAAAGATGTGTGCATATTTTGTCTCCCTCTGCGACATACATTCATTCACACAAATATATTTATTGAATGCCTGCTATGTGCCAAACACCGTTCTAGACGCTAGGAATATAGCAGAACACAGAAAAGTAAAAATCTCTTCTTTCTTAGAGCTTCTATTTCCATGTCACAGGAGGAGAGTGGATGTAATTAGGTAATCCTGTGCAGTATGTTAAATAGGAATATATGCCAAGGAGAAAATACACACTGAGGGAGCATTGGAAGTATCAGGGAGGGAGGGGAACATTTTAAATGTGATGAGTAGAGAGGAATCACTGAGAGTGAGAATGAGGCTAGTGACCTTGCTGTGTGGAGAGCTTGTGGAAGGGCATAGCAGCTGGAGGAAACAGCAAGTTGAAAGTCCTGTAGGTGAGACGTGGCTGGAGCTTTTGAGAAATGAAGCCCACTGTGCAGAGTGAACAAGCAAGTGAGTAAAGGATGTAAAGTCAGAAAGGCAGGTGCAGAGGCCGAGGGGGAGGCAGATCATGTAAGGGATTTTAGATCAGAGCAAAGACAAGCATTTCTATTTTGAGTGAGATGGGAAAAAGGCTTTTTGAACCAAAGAGTGATATGATTTGATTCATGTCCTAAAAGAATCCTAATCTGCTGGTAAGACCCTGCAAAGGAGAAAGGACAGAAGGGCACCTAGTTGGAGGACTTGCAGTTGTTAAGGTGGAAGATGAAGGTTTGCTGGGCCAGAGTGGAGGCAGCAGCAGATGCCTAAATAAGGCGAGAGTTGGGGCACGTCTGAAAGTACAGCCAACAGCATTTCATGGCAAGTGGCGAAGGAGAGAAGGGGAAGCAAGGATAAGACCACAGCTTTTGACCTGTGTGAACAGAAGCATTTTTGTACTCATTTCAACTTCTTCCCCAAGTACCCAGTCCACCTCGTGTCCCTGACTAACAGAATAGGAGCTGACTACCAGCTAAAAGGCCAAGCGAGTTTGACCCCGTCCTGCTCATCACCTCTCCCCTAAAAATACTTGGACCTTAAAATCAACTTCTGTAATTTGAAACATGTGGTTTCATCCTCCCAGTTAGAAATGAGGCCTGTGCATTCGACGGACCCTTTCAGCCTCTTTGTCCCAGACGTATTCAGTAGAGACTGTCTGGAATAGGGACCTAATTTCACTTGGGCCTCTCCCCTCCGCACCAGGCTTCCAACTAGGCCGTGGTCAACATCAAGCCACCCGTCTTATCGGTGAGGAGGGACTTAGGAAGAAACACATAGTGAAGAGAAGATACGAGAGTACGAGGCATCCCCGTTCGGTAGGTGTTAAGTCTGGAAGGTCCCACCACCCCAGGGAGGCAGCTGTACCTGGGATGCGCGAGGAGTAAAGCGTGGCGATGGCCTCTTGCTGTGGGGGCCGCTGTAGTCTCCGCCTGCCGAAATGAAGTCCTCTGTGATTCTCACTCCGTGGCTTCCACGGACATTCCTCTCCTCGTTTGTCTGATACTCACCATCCCCCGAGGCGCGGCTCAAGCCTGCTCCTTTCATTGTGAACCCTCTCAATGCCGGTAATTCTTTATTTCCTCGAAGCGTTACAGGCGTCTTTCCTAGGGAACTACTGCAGCCTTCTCACGCTGCTCACTGTTACTTAGTTTTCTGTGTGAGCACAGGTCTGGCTTCCCCATATTTCATAATGTGCTCTTTGAGGGCATGGAATTTGATTTCTCCATAATGTGATGCACAGAACCGATGGCCAATAAATATGGATTGAAATATGTCATTTCTTTGTCTCACCAATTTCCTATAGTTGGGCTTTTGTGTGTGTGTGTGTGGCTCCAGGTTTTGAAGCAGAAAAAGTCAGTATGTGTTGCCTTTCTTCCCTGAAAATGACCAGTGCTGGTTTCTCCTGCCTGTATGTAGCTGGAAGAGGCCTCATTGGAGTAGTTCCACCCAATTAGAAGTCCATCTACTATGATATGATCATTAAACAATGGAATAAATAAATATAAAAAAGCGAAAGTAATCTTAGAAGATAGATTTCTTTTTATGCTACCTGCAAAACGTCTATAACTGTACTAACTCAGTAGTCACTGGGCATAGGTAACTATTGAAATATGACCGATCCATATTTCAAGGGTAACTGAAATTTCAAATACTTGGAATAAAAATGTAAAAATTTTATTTTTATATTGATTACAGTTGAAATACTTATATTTTGGATATTGGTTTAAATCAAATATATCATTTAAGTCCTACTTTTTAAATTCTTTTTTTAATGACACTGCTAGAATATTTATAAGGACACAGGTGGCTCACATTTTTGGATCACATTTTGTTTCCTTTGGACAGCGCTTTTCTAGAACATACCCTGAATACTGAATACAAAAAGCCCACTGCTTATCTAAGCAACAATATAGCCCCTTCAGTTGTTAAATGTGTCTTCCTTATTGTGAGCAAAATATTCTTTCTTAAAATTCAGCTCAATAGATTCTGCTGTCTTCATTTACAAAGAACCAGCTAAATGGTTCAAATATGCCAATAATATGTATTATCTTAATCTGTGTCAATGTAAGAAACTTGCCAGTTATTACATTTATATTTTGCTTGGTGCTTTAATCCAAAGAGAATAAATTTTGTTTGAGTGTCTGGGGCTGTTCTGGGCTAATAGGTGAGTTTCCTTGGGATAGATGAGTCTCTGCGTCTCTGCCTAATGGCAGCACATGGACAGGAGCCCCTGTGCTTTGGAAGCAGGAGTAGCCTGTTCTCTGCACAGTTTTCCCTAAGCCTCAGTTATTCCTCTCACGTTCCCTTGTTGGCTGCTTTGGAATCCTTGTGATGCCTTTTTACATGAGGCAAAGGCAAAACCGGCTTTTGCAGATGTTTCTTCTGCATGATAAATCCCCTTGATTATGGGGGATTTAACAAAGGTACTGCAGAAGAACAAAGGGAAAATCAATTCAGTTAATAAAAAAAATCAGCAGCTCAAAATCAACCAACAGGGTTGGTTTCTTCCAGCCCTGTTCCATCACATTAACCCTCTTCAAAACCACTACTCGAGGTACCTGGAGTGAATATCGACTTTAGAGTTATTTTCTTCCAATCCTGAAGTGCTCTGGTAATACAGACTCCGCAGCCCTGTGTGACCTTCATGTGTGCTATACTGGAGGCAGTACTGCCTGCTAAAGTCTGGGTCTGGCAGTCACAAGGCTTCGTGGTTGTGAAACCTGAAACCCGCAAACTTGCTGATACTTGCTGATAGATGGAGATGGAGCAGGGTGTGAGATGCCTTTTCTCTGCAATTAAGGGGATGTGTACGATTTGGCCTGATCATCCCCTCTATGTTCAAGGCTAGGACAGTGCCAGGTCTTGCTACAGTCCAGAGAGAAGTCTGACCTCTTCCAGGAGTTACCGCACCCTCCATCGGGTGTGAGAAGTAGGCCCTCACCCCAACTAGACAGGAGTCTCTTAGTAGAAGCAGTGTTTAGAACAGCTGACATTTGGAAAGTGCTTTGGAGGTAACACTGTGATTTTTCCATATGTAATTTTTGTCCTTCTTAACTTTTATTACAGATAACTTCTGTATATCATTAATATTATTATATAAAGTTTTAGCAATTTGGTCATCCACCCACAAGTATCTTCCTAGTAGGAAAAGGTGACCAAGTTGATATGTGGTGGGACTGGGCCGCATTAGTTTATCTCTTAGACCCTACTCACCCTTCCAATGCACCTCCCGAAACTGCTGCTTTCACTTTGGTATGTTGCCTTTCAGTGAACTATGCACATGTCACAAAGACAGCGCAAGGACGAAAATAGAAGGTAGCTCCCTCTGGCAAATATAACAGCTTGGATTTGTTTATTAGTTGTTGGTCAAATTCAAAACAGCGATGGGGATTTAAGAGGATGGGACTGAGGATGGTGAAGTGCTGGGGTGGTGTTCAGGGGGTGAGGGGATACGCTGCGAGGAGAATATGAGGACCCTGTCTATCTGAGTTAGAGTAAAGACGTGGAAAAGTACAAGTGTGACTCACCAGATACAAGTATGGTCTATTGACCCTTGTTAAGAACATGTCTGTGTAGATGGGGAAGTTTTCTAACAAACCTAGAGTAAAAGAAGCATTGTTTTTAAAGGAGGGTGCTGTCAAGAGATTTTGGAGAACTGGGATCTGTTTCACTTAGTCGCTTAGAGGTTGTGGCAAAATACTTTCTTTTGATTTCACTGGCATGCTATGGCAAATAACAATAATTGATTTGGCAACCAAGGGACTTTGTGAAAGTAGTTGAGCAAAATTATTTATGAAGGGGTCAGTTTCTGTCATAGTAAGGGATTTGGAGGCCTTTTAATTTGTGGGACACCTTATATACAAGGCTTATATTCAGTTCATATTTAGCTCAAACTGATAAAGGAACCAGAGGAGTTATTTTTGAAACCGGTGTTCTGGAGCCAGTGGCTACGTGAAATCAGGGTGGCATCTCTGAAAAATTGTTCTACAGCAAGTATTTTAATATTGCCGGGACGTGGCTGAATAGTTGGAGCTCGAATCCCTAAATGCAAAGGGAAAGACAGTGCACATGTTCACGAGTGTGCCCTGACTCCTTGATGAACCATCGCCACGGCTGACTCCACTTACACAAACGTAACCAGAAATTCTTATGATGCAGTTGGAGAGAAATAGAAAGCATAGACATTTTTATTATTATCCATGTAAAAGTAAAGCTACTTGAAAGAAGCTGGTGCTGTCATAAAAATTTTAACTGGAACTAGGCAAACAGTGTCTTCGCTGGCAATTTGCTAGTGTTTAGTAATCAGTGTGCAAGTACGCCCCGCACCTTCTGGCAGCAAACACATGCAACAGGAATGATGGAATGGAGGCATTTGTGGAAAAACAAAGAGCAGGGGAGATTCTCAAAGGGAGCTGCGTTAGAGATGGGATCCATAGTTATCTGCAGGAAGCGCACAGCCAGGTGAAAATGATCTCATCTATCCTTCCTTTCCTCCTTTTCAGTGATATTCTGACTGGCCAAACCCACTGTATGTCAATTATAATATCCATTCATATTCAACTAAGTGATTCTGCTAGCAAATAACTGCAGTCAGACCTTTTCTCTAGGTCATGTTACTCCATAATCCCATACATTTTTTTTTTTCTTTAAAATCCATATCCTTAAAGAGAAAAGTATTCCTAAAATGCCCACCCAGCTCTCCATGGTGAGTGTGAGGTAAGAAAGCAAGTCTCATTTTCAACTTGACAGAGGAGGAACTGAAATACTAAAAATCAAGGTTTTATATCAAGTATTTTTGCTCGCCGACTATCTTATCAGAAGCTGGCATAGCTTCCAAACTAGCAGCAAGCAGTCTATCGCCCTACAAAATTGATTCCTGGTACACTGCCCTAGTTCCAGATTTCCTGAACTCAGGGATCCCTGTATTTGCTGCCAAGTAGATTATTATCTGAGAAAAGGGCACGTGTCAGGTTGTCAGACATTTTCTGACATTATCACCTATCTTTGAATCAGGACTTGCAGTTGCTGTATATTTTCATTTGGCATTATTTATGAAGTGCTTATATTTCAATAAACGTTCTAAGCATTAAAGATAGATGAAGGACATGACAGAAAATGTTCCTGCCCTTATCACCCTATGTTCTGGTGGGAGAGATGAAAGCACACACGTGCATATATATGCCAGAGTGATAACTGCGCTGAAGGAAAATGAAGCAGGTAACATGCATAACAAGTGCTACCCCAGTCGGCCCCAAGGGGACATCCCTGGGCAGACCTGAGAGAAATGAGAAAACAAGCAGTGGAAGGAACACAAGCAGACACCAGGTGAATGTCCCTGAGCTGGAAGCGAGCTTGGCTTGTTCAAGCGGCCACAGAGAGCTAGTGGGACTGGAGATACATCACGAGGAAGAAATGCTAGGGGAGTGATTCCAAAGGGCGAGCCAGAGTCACGTCACGGTGGAAAGTAATTTTCAGCCTGAAGAGCTGCACAAAGTGAACACTCAGGTCCCCCAGAGAATCCGATTCTTCGGTCCTGGGCAGGTCCTGGGCACAGGTATAGTATCAAGGCAGTCTAGGTCATCTTGGTTTGAACTAAGGTTTGGGGAAACTGGAGCAGACTGTGTAGGCTGTCTGTCTCCTCCTCAGTGGGATGGAAACTCCTTGGTGGGTTTTGAATGAGAGAATGAAATAGGTCTAATCCATCTGCTCAATGTAAAATTTTGGAACGACTGACAGAAGTACAAGCCTTGAAAAGATAATCTTGTGAAGAATCAAGATAATTCTGGAGTTGAACTTACTCTTCAGGTTTTCACCATATACATTGTTCAGAAAGCAGGACACAGGGAAAAATGAGTTGTGCCAGGGCCCATTGTGTTTGTTGGAGGAGTGGGCAGCAGAAATATGTTTCTCAAAATGTTGGCTAATAATATGATTCATTTCATATTTTCAGCTTAGAATTAAATTGCATGATATCTTTACCCATTGATAATATTTGTTGTTACTATACATTATTTGAACTTTTTTAGAATAAATTGAAAATTGTGATACAGGCCTTAAATTTGTCTTTAATTACACATGTATTCATACTGGCATAATCAGAAACCATTAATAAACTTATACACCAGATATCAACAACCTTGGAGATATATTGGTAAATAAAGCACAGTTTTGTCTCATATTTTATGCATGAATACTCAAAATATTGTGAGCTATGTACTGATGGCAAGGCACGTTTAAAGGAATGGAGAGCACAGAGCGTAAGGATAAAGATTTGGGGTTCTCCAATGAAACAAAAACAGAATTGTAGATAAATAATAGTCTATTTACATATAATACATATATATTTGAGTCTAAAGGCCATAGGCTTCTGTAGAACAGGAAAGAGGCAATGTTCCAGGTTAAAGGTCATAAGACAGGAGAATTCTCTTACTATGGGAGAGTTACTCTTTGGTTCTATTCAATCCTTCATCGGATAGGATGGAGCTCACCCACATGATGGAGAGCAATCATTTTTACTCAGTCTGCTGATTGAAAAGTTAATCTATCCAACACCCTCACAGAAACCTCTAGAATAATGTTTGACCAAATATCTGGACACCCTGTGTCCCCTTCTAGTTGACATAAAATTAACCATTGGGGGAACTTTAATGATAACTTTGTTCCACTTATTTCCTTATAAAGTCTAATAAATTAGTTAAAACTATTGCCAATTAAAAGAAGAAACTATCCAGGGAAACAATAAAAGACCAAGAGGGCTTTTTCAGTTTGTTTATTTGTTTTCTTTTGTTTAATGTAAGGCAGGTTCCTGCCTCAAGTAGGTGCCTAATGGTTGGGTCACTGGTCACTGGGTGGTGGCTTGCTGTTCCAGGGTATCAAATTCAGATCACTAAATTGTGCATATTTTAAGAGCAGCAGGCATTACTAGGCTCCATTTATACAACATACTTTTGCTCTCTCTCTCTATATATATATTATATATATAGAGAGAGAGAGAGAGAGAGAGAGATGAGACACACACACATGTATATGTGTATGTATATTCTACACTATGTGAATGTTTATGTATATGTAAATGTGTTTGGATATGTGTGAGTGTGCGTTTATTGCAAACATTTCCAAATGTCCCTGGGGGAAAATCATCCCAGTTGAGAACCACTGGCCTAGACAGAAGCTTGAACATGGAGTAAGCTATATTGCAGCCTGGAGAACCTACTCCTTTATAGCAGCCTGTTAGTTAAGTCTGTTCTTTTCTCTGGAGAGACATTACCTCATTCCTTTAGGGTCGCTGGTCACAAGCACAGTGATGGCCTGGACCAAGAGCAGTTTGGACCTTGAACTCTGAGAATACTCAGCAATACAGGCTGGAGTAAGAGACCCATGGACAAGTGTCTTCCAACAACCACACAGTTGCCTGTAGACTTTCATTTATTGATAAGCACCCAGTGAGAAAATAAGCTCAAAATTCAGTCCCCTCTAGTTTACACTAAAGTCCCCTAATATATGTCCAAGGTCCTCTGTTCTCAATTTTTACTGCATTTCCTCAGACAAAAGAGCTCCATTTCGACTTAGTCTGGATTACATCATCGCTTAAGGATCTTGGGCCACATTCCAGTGAAATGAACGCCGCCAGCTCAGCACGGCTAGCCGCTCCCGTTGCAGATAGTTAACCCACAGGGCAGAAATAATAAATGCACTTTGATCACTAAGTATTTTCTGATGTGGTTTGGACATCTCACCATCGTATGTAGTGGTTGTCATGAAAAGGGAGCCTTTCCTTGAAGAATGTGGTCTGATAATTGTCTCTCTGAATGGCAGATCCACATGATCAGACTGAAAAATGCAGTAAGTCCAATTTAATTGACTTAAATTTACCAGATCTTGCAGATGGGAGCAAAAGGAACTACATCACTTCATTATCAGTACAAAATCTATGAGGCCCACACTGTTGTTATGGGCCAAGACCAAGGAAGAGAAATGTTGTGGCAGAAAGGAAGGAAGGAAGTGGAGGCAAGGGGAACTTGTCACAGTGTTCTGACCGTACGGGATCCAAGTGGACCTGCTAACCTCTCTCTCAGGGAGTGGCATTGCACATGCATCTTTCTTCCTGTGAGTTCATGGGTTTAGAAATTTGCATTATTGACAGCTCTGGTCTCCAGATCCTAACTAGGGTTCTTTTCTTTCTATAAGTGTCTCCTGTGAGCCTCTGAAACCTGTAAAATTTCACCTTCCATTTGGTCCTTATTTTCTTTGTGCAAGATTTTCAAATGAATGTGAGCTCAGAGCAGAATTTGCTCTGTCATCCAAACAGGGTCCTCAGAATCACGCTTGTAAGTTCTCTACCCTGGTCTGAGGCCTTCCCTGAAGATCGTCCTGTATCTCATGCGGCTGCGCGGTATGACTCTCAGAGGTTTAAAGGTGTGTTTCCCCTTTTATTTATATCTGTTTTTAGCTTTAAACAATTTAGGGGCCTTTTGGATCAAATAACTATTTGTGAATGTCATTTAAGTTCATTCTTGTAAATTGTCTCCTCTGTTATCAAATCTGTGCGTCTATGTATCATTTATCTGTCCGTCATCTATATATGTATAATCCATTTTCAGGCCCACTTGCCTTTCTGATCTAGAACAAAGTAGAAATTGACCAATTTTTTTAAAGTGGGCAAATGTAAATGCATCTCCATTTCTTTTTTTTTTCATTTTTTTATTAAATTTCTAGCCTAGACTTTCATCTTAAGATCTGAAGTTCTCAATCTCTTTTCCTATAGCATCTCTTTTTCCTCTAGCTTCCTAAACACAATAGATAATAGATCTTACTTTTTTCTTCCATTACTGTTCTGACTTTGGCATTATCAATTTCTATCTCAGTCTTAGTTTTTAGAAACTTTCACTCAGCTCATTCTGGACCTCATCCCAAGCAAGGCACTTATCTGCTGCATTCTCAAGACCTTTTCTTTGCTTAATTCCTTTCTCCATTTTAAATGCTTCTTTATTTAAGGTTTCAGACAATTTTTCAAAGTCAGACTTTCTTGTGCTGAGTTATGCAACTTGCTCCTTTGTAGCCCAGGACTAAATCTGACCTCAGGGAACAGTGGGATGTCTGAAGTACATGTCCTGTATATTCCCATATATTTTATTTTTCACCCTTGTTAATATCTACTACTTTAAATCCCAAAAATTAAGAATGAAGTCTTTTTGGGTCCTGTGAGGTACTAGAAAATATATGACAGCCTCTGCTCCCCATTGCTAGCACAGGGCTCCTGAAATTTCCTGGGTGTGAGGAGTCTCTTTTGTTCTAATGTGGTTACTCAGGATGCACCTGTTAGGCAGAAAGGCAGACATGAGCAGGTAGAGAGAGAATAAAGCCAGTAAAGCGCCCTCAAGGGCACTCCAAGAGTTAACCAGATAAAACCAGAGAGCCAGAAAAGACTGACAGAGTTAATTAGTTAACTGAAGCGCACCTCCTCTCTGAGGTTTCCTGCACTTCCCTTTCTTTGAGTGTGTCACCCTCTCTGTTCTACAGATAAGTAGGGATGGGCTACTTGGAGGTATGATCTGGGCTTGCCAGTTCCCATCGCCAGGCTCACCCAGACAGGACGGCAGCTGTACAATCATCCTCTTTAGTAGCCTGCTTGAAAATCTCCTTTCTTTTTCCTTTGGGAAGTTCCCAGAACATAATCTCACTCCATCCAGTGCTCTGAGGCTCCCCCAAATCCTGGGGTAGTAGGGACCCCAGGGGGCTTCCCTGTTGGTAAGCACATCCATACCAGGAGGGTGACTCACCCCAACTCCACAGGGACAGAGCCCCTGCACTGAGGACCCTCCCAGACCCCGCCCTGTGTATCTCATCAGGCTGTTCATCTCTATCCTTCATCATCTCCTTTGATGAGTCCGTGAACAGGTTCCCCTGAGTTCTGTGAACTGCTCTAGCAACTTAATCAAAGCTGAGGAGGGGGTTATGGGAACCTCTGATTTGTAGCCAAATTGGACAAAAGTTGTGGGCAGCCCGGGGGCCTACTCCCTGTGACTGGCATCTGAAGTAGGGTGGGACCCGCCTTGTGGGACTGATCCCTGAACCGTGGGGCCTGGCACTGTCTCCAGGTAGACAGTGTTGGAATTGAGTTATGTTGTGGGACATCCAGGTGCTGTCACAGGGAATCGCTCGGTGTTGTGGGGAAAACCCCCCATACACACACACCAGAATTGGGAATCAGACCCTTTTAGGTCCCATCCCTTCCTCCCATTTTTCTTTCCCAAGATAGGGCGACCCTCCCAACTGAAATAACAAGCTGGGTTCAATTGATTCTATCTTGTGTCTGAGGCGATTTTGATCTTTGCGGCCTGAGGCATATACTAAATATCATTTGCGTTGGTTCTCTGTGTTGTTTCTGATGGTTCAGCAAAGAAAGGTGGGGAGAAAAGGGGTCATTCAAATAAAAACGAGGGAGTGAAGGGGCTTCCACAATTGATTGTGATTTATTTTCTCTTAAAATACCTGAATTAAAAAAAAATGCAACTTGCCAGTGTAATTACTAATTTTGTTTCGTATTATCCCATGTGATCTGAGTTTCATATTTCTTTTTGAGATATTACTGTATGTCTTGTAAACTATTACCATGTCCTCATTAAGAAAATAACCACCCCCCCGCTCCCCACAGCAGGCATGAGCTTACTCTAAAGCGGTCTTACATTAACAGATAGTGGCGTATTGTGCTGAAGTTTGGAAGGCTCGTCTGTATTCTTGGACCCAGAAATGAGCAGAGTTAAATACCAGTCTAGGTTCTGTGATGCCAATAATAACACTACCGTCTTCATCTAAACCACTCCCATCCTCCGCTTAAAACAACTGACCGAAATGTCTGGACGTGTATATGCTGACTTAACAATAGACTAAGAATGCCGAGCCTTCTAAATATGAATCTAGGATATCTTTATCCAAACTGAAGCTCGTTCCTTTCTGTCTCCTCCTCCCTTCTCAGAACCTGGTTGGAATTCTTCCCTTCTGAAAACTGGACTACAGAAACAGGGACATATAATTTGAGCAATAAATTTGTGACTATAGTTAGCATAGAAAAAAAAAAAGTGTTTTTCCCGGCATTCTCCTTTAATATCTTTTACCAACATTTTATGCAGGACAGGCCATGTAATCGGCAGGACCCAGTGAAAAAGGAAAATGTAGGGCTTCTTGTTCAAAAATGATTAAGATCATCAAGAGGGAGGCAGCAGGACATTAAACCAAATGCAAGGCCATCGCGAGCATGGGCACAAGGCACATGCCCTTCGAGCCAGCCTCAGTGCCACCACATCCCTCCACAGCCTCTTCTCTCTCCACCTTCCCCTCCTCCTTCGTGTCCTTGCTCTCACCTCTTGATTCCCTTCTCTTTCCTTTCTTTTTTCTCCTTCATACCCCTTTTCATTTCTCTCTTCCGTCCTTCTCCTACCTCAGAGAATGATTGTGAAGATAAATGCATTTTTATAAAGTTAAGATGTTTTGTAATCTAAAATCCCCCAAAATAACGGTGGTTAACATCGCTGTGTTTTCCCTCTGTTATCCTTCTGACTTCTTGTCCTTCATTCATTTTTTTCGCCTTTCTCCTCCCATCAGTGAGGGTGACCTTCAGGACTCTCAGTTTCCATATTGGCCTCCTGTTTCACTTTTTCTCTCTAGCTTTCTTTCCTAAAGGCCTCATCTGGGGACATCTGCTATGTAAATAAGAACTGAAATAAGTGATGGAAGAATGAATGACACAATGGGCAGTGTTGTCTCTTTTCTTCCTTTGGAAACTGAGATGTGCAGCAGTGGCCAGGTGTAAACAGACTATGCACACCTTAAAAAGGAAATATTTTAAATGTCAACAAAATCAGTGTAAGTACCAATTGGGCTCTTTTCTGAAAAATAAACAATCCAGAAAGAATAGAATCTGATTATTTGGCTTCTAGTGGTCCCAAAACCACAAACTTAGTACTTTCATGGTAACTGCCATTACTTTTCACATAAAACTTAACCATTCTTTCAAATGGAGCTCAAATTTGGTTTTATTGAAATGTACTTTTCTGACTCAGCTCTGAGATCAGTTCTGTTTGCATTAATGTATCAGGACCCAGGAAGCTAATAAAAGGAAGTGTGTGTGTTTGGCATTGATGTATGTTTGCGCACATGCAGGGCTATGTAGCTTCAGAACTGGGCTTTCAGAAGGGAATCCAGATAGAAAGAAATTCTTAAACAAAGGAACAGAAGTCTTTTAATACTGATTGCACCTGCAGTGTTCTACTTTGTAAGTGGACTGTATCATGTCTTGTACTGGGGTGCACATGTATTTTAATAACGTACCCGTAGGGCCATAGCATACCAGCTCAGAGGGAGTAGATATAGTTATCCACTGGCCATCAAAAGGATTAAAGAGAGACCAAAAGTCAGATGGGGGGATTTTAACTTTTGAGATATAAACCCTTTGTGATTTAAACAACTCCAATTTGTAAATGAGGGAGGCTGTTCCAGAAAGAGGTCTGGCATTTGAGTCCCCAGTAAGACATTTAGATTAATTTACAAAGGTGAACGGGGCCAACTCACATGCTCAGGCAAGAACAAGCGCTCGGGCTCCCGGCCCAAAGGAAAACATGGATCACTTCACAGTCCCTGCTTTTTAGTTTCAACTTTTTATTCCTGGGGAGCATACATAGAGGAAAATGTACAAATTGCAAACGTACAACTCAGTAAATACTCACGAATACATATATCTACATTGCCACCATTCAACCTTAGTTGCAGGAAGACTTCAAAACCCCAGAAAATTTAGTCACACACCTTCCAGTTAGAAGCCCTTACCTGGAGGGAACCACTCTCTGTTTTTGCTATTCTTGACTTTCCACTAAGTGGAGTGGTACACAGTGGGGGCCTTGTTGCTGGGTTCATGGCCACCACTTGAATGTAGTTATCCACGTGGATGCTTGTAGCAATATTTTGTTTTGATTACTGTGCAGAATCCCACTGTATCCATATGATTTATTTATCCAGTATACTTCTAATGGACCCTGGGATTGTATCTATTTTAAAGCTATTGTGAAAAAATTGTCATGGACGTTGCTATCCATATCTTTAGTCTTATTTTATTTACTAATTCATTTTTCTTTGATCTGTGTTTAATAAAGGAATGCTGAGCCATAGGTTGTCGTTATGTTTTTAGTATTGATTGGTATCTACAGTCTTCCTAATGATTATACAAATTGATACAGTCGTCATCAATATATGAGTGCTTTAGCTGCTTAAACTAGCTTATACTTAATGTCATTAGTCTTTTTGGCCATTCTGAATGGCATCATCATGGTTTTAATTTGCATTTCATGATGAATTATGGTGTTGAGCCCATTCGTGCTGGCATGGATCATTTGAATATCATCTTTTGTGAAGTGCCTGCTCAGCCTTTTTGCCCATATTTAAGATTTGTTGTGAGTACACAACATGTACACATGTGTGCATGTGACTTTATTATGGATTTGTACCAGTTCCTTATATTTTCCGGAAATGAGTCCTTTGGTACATATTTGTACTGTGAATAATCACCTGTCTGTTCATTAATGGTTCACTTGCAATGGTGCCCTTTAAGGAACAGAATTTCTTAATTTAATTAAGTGAATTTGTCAATCTTTTATGTGTCTTGTTTAAGAAATTGTTGCCTATCCCAAACTCATTAAGCTTCTCTCCTGTATTTTCTTTAGAAGTTTTACTATTTTACCAGTCACACTTAAGTCTGTGATCCGTCTCAAGGTCAGTTTTGTATATGGGATGAGGAAGGGTCAGGATTTTGTTTTGTCTTGTTGAATATCCAGATATTTCTGACACTGTTGAAAAGACAAGTCTTGCTTTTTTTTAAATGTGGAGTTACTTCTTCAGAAGCTTACAGTGCTCTTATCTGTGACTACCGCGTTCTTGATCCGTCAGTGAGGGCGGCCGTCCCAGAAAGAGGCCTGGCATTTGCGTCCCCAGTAAGACATTTAGATTAATTGCAAAGGTGAATGGGGCCTTTGTAATTCACCTAGAATTAGATGAATTCCAGAGACATCAGCTTTTTCTCTATCTAGTAGTTGATAGAGTAGTTGATCCAGCCCAAGTGTTCATGTTTTATGCAGTAATACTTCCTCACACTAGGCCAACTAAAATTTTTTCCTGCTCCATGCTACCTTTCTCATAAAAAAGGATGTATTAAATAAATAACACAATTAAAAAATATTATTTTTAAGCATGATGTAATCCAATAGAAGATATGTGGAAAGGGCACAACTGGTTTGTTCCTGTAGTCTGATGAGTAGTTTTCAGTCTTATCAGAAAATTCTATTCCTGGGATAAGAATACTGCACAACTGTTTTTAACAAAAGCATCTCCAATCTCTCTCCCTTCCTCCTTCTGCCCTCCCTCATCCTTCTCTCTCTCACATTGCAGTGTGTGTCAGAAAAGTGACTTCATCTCTATTGATTAGCTGGCATGCCAACCAGTACATGTAATCTGACAACTCAAAAGAAAATTGCTGAAAGATTCAGTGTGTGTGTCTTTCACGCTTTCGACCTCCCTTCTTCAGTTGGTTGATATCTAGGAAATGCAATGGGCTTTTTCCTTAGGTTCATACAGCCAGGGACTGTCACGCAGGGGGAAAGGACCATGAGGATTGGACAGCATCAGAAGCAGAGGCAAAGAAGCTGCAGTATCTAAAGCGAACAAGAACCATAGAGTAACAAGGGACCACCATAAGCTGCCAAGTGAATAAAAGCAACCAAATTCCAAAATGATATATTTTCATTTCCTAAAAACTTTGTACTTAATCACTTCCTTGGGTGATAGTATGCAGGTTTGGAGGGTTCTTCCAAATGCCAGAAGGTCATCTATAGTGTTCTAAGCCATTGCTGGCTACTAGAACTTGGCCTAGAATGATTTTATTATTGTTGAATCATTTGTTTTATCATTACAATATTAGATCAATAAGCTTACACACTAATGGTTCAAGAGAACAAGGTATGAAACAGGAAGAATATGCCAGTGGAGGCAGCATAGACCTGGAGCCCCGTAATGGGCAGGATAAGCTGGTGAGAGCTGAGAGTATTACTAGAGTTCATTTTCCTAGTAAGCTCAGTTTTCCCATTGAAGGAAGCCCCTCACCAAAAGAAAAAGACAAAAATACCCATTCTTCCATGACATCACCAATTTGAGCTTTTGTGAAATTTAATTAGAGAGGGTAGAGAACATCCCTCCACTTGTATCATTGCTTAAGAATCGCCTCTGCCTGTTTAATGGAAATTGGCACCTATTCTCTCATCATTACTCTTTATTTTTTTTAATAGAGATTTGTTTTCTCTCTGAACAGTAACATTGCATTAAACACACATGCAAGTAGACTTTTACATTTCTCTGGCCAGATATCTTTTTATCATGCCCATTTTCCAGTAAGATAATTGTGCTGCAACACATTGCAGATAAGGGTGTTAAGAGCGTCCCTGCTGGCTGGCTTGCTGAAGGTCAAAGTGCGGCAACCCTGTAGAGAAAAGGCCTCTAGGGGGAGCACATAATCGCATCAGAGGCAGTGAAGAGAACTTCAGCTTCCCTCACCAAGCTTTTGTGGTTGTTGTTCTGTGCTGGAAGGGGTTCGTCTGCAGAGGACATCTCTGAGGAAGTTAAATCCGCTTTGGCTTGGTTTATTTGTACTGGCTTTCAGGAAAGATGGTATTGCCACTGATGAGTTTCTTTTAAATGACTGTTTTCTCCAGCAGTATTTTATAAATGGTTGTTGCATTAAAGAGTAAATGAAACTTCCCTGAAGAACACACTCCACCATGCCTTTAGTGTCTTTACTGACACATCTGTGAAGACGGATGTACCCTAAAGAGCTAGCTGCAAACTAAGTAAGTCAAATTTGTCTCCCAGGAATGTTTTATATGCTGCAAAATGTGACAAAGGCCATTACAGAGATTATATTTCCCAGCAATGAATCTGCTGTCCATCCTCTGCTACTCCACACATTCAGACAATGCTGTAGAATTACTCATGGCCTGAGAAGCAAGCAGTCATTGACTAGCCGCCCTGATAGCCTCCCTGAAGATAGGGCAGTGGCAGTACATTTCTTAAATTGACAATGGATGTTGAAAAGATATTTTAAAAATAACTTTCTAAATTTTAAAAGTCTAAAAATTTTTTTTCCAAAATTTATGTTGATAATCAAGTATTTATTACTGATGATCAGCGAAACAAAAATGGTCAATTCCACAAAATGCGTATTGTTAGTTTTCCTTTCAAAAGACATATGTGTAACCTGTTTACAGATATTAAATTGGTCAAGTCAACTGAAATTCTTCTACTGTTTACTGAGAATTCCCAAGCCAGGAATTGATCTCTGACTTTGAGTAGATATGATACTTGTTAAGCTTAAAAATGAAACTGTCAGTTATTTTACCAGCAAAATGGGTTTATGCAGCAATAGCAGAGAATTGCAATTTGGGATAAGCAAGCTATGGTAAAAACCACAGCATGTCAGGAGAACAAAGGAGAGGAGACTCTTTAATAGAAGAAAGGGGGCAAATGGGGGACTGTTCTAAGCAACATGTTGTTGGCACTAGGAGGCCTACGTGTCACGCTATCCACAGGCTGAGTCGTAACAGTCTCTCATTGGCTGGTCTGTTGCCAGGCTGTTGCTCGGGGAGACAGAAACTCTTCCCTCCCATTGGGTGTGGTAAAGTAGCCAAGGTAGTACGAATTGTAAAGCTTCTGTCTTTTCCTTCCTGTGGGGTCTGAAGTTGACTAGGAGCGATGGGCATGAGGGCTCTCCCGAGACCTCCCCAACTCCCTGATCAACTTTCATACAGTAGAATGAGATCACATATGTGCAGCAAAAGTGCACAGTCAAGTAGTAGATTATTTGATGTATATCTGAAAACATTCACATCAGTATATGTACCAAATGCAGTGATTTACCAATGTTTCCAAGAAAGAAGTCCAATTGAAACTGGCTATTAAAGCATAAATTGATGATTTGACAACTGCAAAATTGGGCTGTACTCCCAATACATGATTTCATTAAAATGCATGTGTTGCTTATTAAAGCCACATCAGACCCAGGCCTGAAAGATTCTGTTTAGTCCAACATGTCTGTCAGCTCTGACTGTGGTTTCTCATGTTGCTATTGGCAATGTCTTTGTTCCTAAACTCCTCTGTTTTCCTTGTTCTCTGCACAGTGACTAGTAGCATTGCCAAGATTTTGTACTTTATGTTTCCTGTGGAGTTTGACTTTATACCCAAAGCTCCATTTCTCAAATCCTGGACAGTATCTCCTGTTTTCCCTTCATTGACCTTTGGTACTCCCTATATGTGCTCCTGGAATAGAGCAAGTTGTACTTAGTGGAAACAAATGGTAAGTGGACTGTCAATCAGAATGGACCCCAAAATAATAGTAACAGCAATGCATGTGTTTTCCCTGTGCACTAATTCTCTTGAAACTAACTTTCTATGGTATTATAACACCTATAAAGCTGACATTATGGTATAGTTTCATCATGTTTGTCTTTTCAATAAATAACTAAAATGCTAGCATCTTCATCCTGCCCTTGGTGTTTAAGCTAACAAAAGCCACAGTGCTGGGGAATAACATGATGCATCCTCACCAGTAAAGTCAGATGAAAACAACAAAAAGTAGTGAACAAACCCACTTTCTGTCATCTCAGAAGGCCAGTCAACTTCTTGCAGAGACATTCTTCTATTTAAAGGATTTGGGATGGCCATGGCAAGCAGGATGAAACATAAAATGACTGAGGTTGAATGATAATAGATAATTAGTTTTGTGTTCTTGTGAAACCTCCGGTTCTGCATCTTCCTTTATTACTAGAAAACTCTGAGCCTAATACTTTCATCTGGACCCCATACTGGGTAGCAGGTAGTTACTTAGACACAATTAGTCTAGTTTGTTGAATTATATTTTTCCTTCCCCCATAAAAAATATGTGTGTGTGTATGTAATATAAGTATAATATGTAGATATTCACTTTTACAGTTTGGCAGTTATGATAAGTGACTGAGAAAGCCTTAATAATCAGGGTTTGGTGAGTAGTAAGGAAAAACCTACTCTTCAGCCACCGGGTCAAGAGCAAAAACCAGTTCAATGAATTGACTTGAAACATAACAGAAAACTGGAAGTAATGTCAGGAGCTCAGGAGAAAGTCAAGTTGATAGTACAAGATTTTAAATATAGAAGATCATTGTCAGAAAGAACACTGAAAAGATCATGAAGTATGTGGAGCAAAGCTAGATGATCCAGTTTTTAGCCGGGAGCCCTGAATATCTTAAATTGCTAAGATGAGCCCCAAGTGTTCTCTGCTTCCACCTATTTCTATTTTAAAGGCAACCTAGTGTCAAAAACCATAACGGGAATTTTTCCTGCTATAAAAAGATTTGTAGGGGAAACCAAGTCATGATTTTTCAGATATAGTTTTTAATGTTATGCTTAGAAAATATTCATATCCATGATTTATCATTATATGTATGATACCAAAATACCTGCCTGTATTGTATAACTGTAAATGTATATAATCTATCCATTTTCAGAGAAAGAGGAAGGAAAAGTGTGAAAAATGAAGATTGGGAAAGTCTGAGGCATTTTGGAATGGGGTTATGTGAGAAATCCAAAGAAAATGTATCTGGAAATGGATAAATTAGGAAGGGATAAACAGGTGCACATCATAATGGATATCCGTGTCTTTATCTAGGGTTGAGGAATACTGAAATGTGCCTCTAGAGATTGTCTCTACCCAGCATCTTCTTGTCCACATTCTTTGTTAGGGCCACTAGTTAATAACAGGAAAGACCAAAATTATACAGTGTTTCATGCTCCCTGTGCCTAGCGTTATCTCTGCAAGTGACTAGCAAACAACGCTCTAATTTAAATTCACGTTGTGCATCATCTTCCGAAACTTTATTCTTAAGGTTACAGGAGTATCCCAGTGCAGCCTTGTTTTGCAGGTTTTCCCCTTCAGGATGGACTGCTTTGTGTATTACATTAAAAATGATTGATGTGAGGACTTCCGGGAATATGGCGTCGTGAACGGACTAGCAGAAAAATTCCTCCCAACATTATATTTATTCACGAAAATACAGCAAATACAACTATCCCTAAAAGAGAGACCAGAATACACAGGAAAGTGCACAGCGTACAGCTACACCTGTGAGAACTTGGCAGCCTCTGAGGCGACCGGGCGGCGATCCGGTGGGACCGAGCGCTCCCCCCCCCAGAGCTCCGGCGGCCATACACGTCAGACAGAGGACTCGGCACCCGGCGAGGCGGGACGGAAACACGATCCAGCGAGACGAGAGCGCCCCTGCACCCCCGCACTCCGTCGGGAGTCTCAGCAAGGCGGGTAAGTCATGAGAAGACAGAAGAATATGATACAGACAAAGCTTCAGACAAACACCACCCCAGAGAAAGAATCTGCAGAAATGGACATTCACAGTCTTCCAGAAAAAGAATTCAGAATAAAAGTCATAGCCATGCTGACGGATCTACAGAAAAATGTGCAAGAGCTGAGGGAGGAAGTGAGGGAAGTGAGGAAAGACAATGCAGAAATGAAACAAGCCATCGAAGGGCTCAACAGCAGATTGAATCAGGTTCAAGACACGATCAAGGAATTACAAGACAGGGACCAGGAATACAAAGAAGCTGAGGCAGAGAGAGATAAAAGGATCTCTAAGAATGAAAGAATATTAAGAGAACTCTGTGACCAATCGAAGCGGAGCAATATTCGCATTATAGGAGTACCAGAGGAAGAAGAGAGAGAAAAAGGGATAGAAAGTGTCTTTGAAGAAATAATTGCCGAAAACTTCCCCACGCTGGGGAAGGAAATAGTCTCACAGTCCACGGAAGCCCACAGATCTCCCAACACAAGGGACCCAAAGAAGACAACACCAAGACACATAATAATCAAGATGGCAAAGATCAAAGACAAGGACAGAGTATTAAAGGCAGCTAGAGAGAGGAAAAAGATCACCTACAAAGGAAAACCTATCAGACTGTCATCAGACTTCTCAACAGAAACCTTACAGGCCAGAAGAGAATGGCATGATATATTTA
>JAQQAC010002629.1:6629595-6683429 GCA_029783875.1 Phataginus tricuspis
TTCACTCATTTGGTACTTGTCTTTCTCCACCTGGCTTATTTCACTGAGCATAATACCGTCCAGCTCCATCCATGTTGTTGCAAATGGTAGGATTTGTTTTCTTCTTATGGCTGAATAATATTCCATTGTGTATATGTACCACATCTTCTTTATCTATTCATCTACTGATGGACACTTAGGTTGCTTCCATTTCTTGGCTATTGTAAATAGTGCTGTGATAAACATAGGGGTGCATATGATTTTTTCAAACTCCACTGCTGCATTCTTAGGGTAGATTCCTAGGAGTGGGATTCCCCAGGTCAAATGGTATTTGTATTTGTAGTTTTTGGAGGAACCTCCATACTGCTTTCCACAATGGTTGAAATAATTTACATTCCCACCAACAGTGTAGGAGGGTTCCCCTTTCTCCACATCCTCGCCAGCATTTGTTGTTCTTAGTCTTTTGGATGCTGGCCATCCTTACTGGTGTGAGGTGATATCTCACTGTGGTTTTAATTTGCATTTCCCTGATAATTAGTGATGTGGAGCATCTTTTCATGTACCTGTTGGCCATCTGAATTTCTTCTTTGGAGAAGTGTCTATTCAGATCCTCTACCCATTTTTTAATCTGGTTATTTGCTTTTTGGGTTTTGAGGCATGTGAGTTCTTTATGTATTTTGGATGTTAACCCCTTATCATATATCTTGTTTCCAAACATGTTCTCCCATACTGTAGGATGCCTTTATGTTCTAATGATAGTGTCCTTTGCTGTATGGAAGCTTTTTAGTTTGATGAAGTCCCATTTGTTCATTTTTGCTTTTGTTTCTCTTGCCAAAGGAGATGTATTCAGGAAAAAGTTGCTCATGTTTATATTCATGAGATTTTTGCCTATGTATTCTTCTAACCAAGGGTTTTATTGTTTCATGACTTACATTCAGGTATCTGATCCATTCTGGGTTTACTTTTGTGTATGGAGTTAGATAGTAATCCAGTTTCATTCTCTTCCACATAGCTGTCCTATTTTCCCAGCACCAGTTGTTGGAGGCTGTCATTTCCCCATTTTATATTCTTGGCTCCTTTATTATGTATTAATTGGTCATATATGTGTGGGTTTATGTCTGGGCTCTCTATTCTGTTCCATTGATCTGTGGTCCATTCTTGTGCCAGTGCCAAATTGTCTTGATTACTGTGGCATTGTAGTAGAGCTTGAAGTTGTAGAGGATGATCCCCCATGCTTTATTCTTTATACTCAGGGTTGCTTGGGCTATTAGGGGTCTTTGTGGTTCCATATGAATTTTAGAACTATTTGTTCTAGTTTCTTGAAGAATGCTGTTGGTATTTTGATAGAGATTGCATTGAATTTGTAGATTGCTTTAGGCAGGATGGCCATTTTTATATTAAATATTCCTATCCATGAGCATGGGATGTATTTCCATTTATTGGCATCTTCTTTAATTTCTCTCAGGAGTGTCATGTCGTTTTCAGGGTATAATCCTTTCACCTTTTTTGGTTAGGTTTATTCTTAGGTATTTTATTCTTTTTGATACAATTGTGAATGTAATTGTTTTCCTGATTTCTCTTTCTGCTAGCTCATCATTAGTGTATAGGAATGCAACAGATTTCTGTGTATTAATTTTGTATCCTACAACTTTGCTGAATTCAGATATTAGTTCTGGTACTTTTGGAATGGATTCTTTAGGGTTTTTTATGTACAGTAAAATACCATCTGCGAATAGTGACAGTTTAACTTCTTCCTTACCAATGCCTTTTATTTCCTTGTTTTGTCTGAATGCCATGGCTGGGAGCTCCAGTACTATGTTGAATAAAAGCGGAGAGAGTGGGCATCCTTGTCTTGTTCCCGAACTTAGAGGAAAAGCTTTCAGCTTTTCACTATTAAGAATGACGTTGGCCGTGAGTTTGTCATATATGGCCTTTATTATGTTGAGGTACTTGCCCTCTATGCCCATTTTGTTGAGAGTTTTATCAGGAATGGATGTTGAATTTTGTCGAATGCTTTTTCAGTCCTTTTTGTTGATGTGGTTGATGATGTTGATGGATTTTTTACTGTTGTCCCATCCTTGTATCCCTGGGATGAATCCACTTGATCATGTTATATGATCATCTTGATATATTTTTTAATTCGGTTTGCTAATATTTTGTTGAGTATTTTTGCATCTATGTTCATCAGGGATATTGGTCTGTAGTTTTTTTTTGTGTGTGTGTGGTGTCTTTGCCTGGTTTTGGTATTAGAGTGATGCTGGCTTCATAAAATGAGTTTGGAGTATTCCCTCCTATTCTATTTTTTGGAAAACTTTAAGGAGAATTGGTATTATGTCTTCTCTAAATGTCTGATAAAATTCAGCAGTGAAGCCTTCTGGTTCAGGTATTTTCCTCCTGGGTAGTTTTTTGATTACTGATTAAATTTCATTGCTGGTAATTTGTCTGTTCAGATTTTCTGTTCTTCCTGGGTTAGTCTTGGAAGGTTGTATTTTTCTAGAAATTTGTCCATTTCTTCTAGGTTATCCAGTTCATTAGCATATAATTTTTCATACTACTTTCTAATAATTCTTTGTATTTCTGTGGTGTCCATAGTGATTTGTCCTTTCTCATTTCTGATTCTGTTTATGTGTGTAGATTCTCTTTTTTTCTTAATAAGTCTGTCTAGGGGTTTATATATTTTGTTTATTTTCTCAAAGAAGCAGCCCTTAGTTTTGTTAATTTTTCTATTGTCTTATTCTTCTCAATTTTATTTATTTCTTCTCTGATCTTTAGTATGTTCCTCTTTCTACTGACATTGGGCCTCATTTGTTCTTCGTTTCCCAGTTTCAATAACTGTGAGTTTAGATGGTTTATTTAGGACTGTTATTTCTTGAAAAAAGCCTGTAATGCAATATACTTCCCCATTAGAACGGCCTTTGCTGTGTTTCACAAATTTTGGGGTGTTGAGTTGTGTGTTCATGTGTCTCCATATATAGGTTGATCTCTGTTTTTATTTGGTCATTGATCCATTGATTATTTAGTAGCAGGTTTTTAAGCCTTTATGTGTTTGTGGACTTTTTTTGTTTTATTTGCACAATTTATTTGTAGTTTCATACCGTTGTGTTCTGAGAATCTGATTGTTTCAAACCTCCTGAATTTACTGAGGCTCGTTTTGTGGCATAGTATGTGATCTATTCTGGAAAGCATTCCATGTGTACTTGAAAAGAGTGTGTATCCCGCTGCTTTGGGTGGAGTGTTCTGTAGATGTCTGTTAGGTCCATCTGTTTTAATGTGTTGTTTAGTACCTCTGTCTCTTTACTTATTCTGTCTGATTGATTCCTCCTTTGGAGTGAGTAGTTTGTTAAAGTCTCCTAAAATGAATGCTTGCTTTCTCTTTCCCCTTTTCATTCTGATAGTATTTGTTTAACATGTGTAGGTGCTCCGATGTTGGGTGCATAGATATTTATAATGGTTATGTCCTCTTGTTGGAGTGACCCCTTTATCATTATATAATGTCCTTTGTCTCTTGTTATTTTCTTTGTTTTGAAGTCTATTTTTTCTGATACAAGTACTGCAACTCCTGCTTTTTTCTCCCTATTATTTGCATGAAATATCTTTATCCATCCCATCACTTTTAGTCTGTGTATGTCTTTGGTTTTGAACTGAGTCTCTTGTAGACAGCATGTATACAGGTCTTTTTTTTTTTTTTAATCCATTCTGTAATTCTGTGTTTTTTGATTGTGCATTCAGTCCGTTTACATTTAGGGTGATTATAGATAAATATGTGCTTATTGCCATTGCAGGCTTTAGATTCATGGTTACCAAAGATTTAAGGGCAGCTTGTTTACTCTAACTTAAGTCGCTTATTACACTATTTCAAACACAATCTAAAGGTGTTTTTTCTCCATCCTTTTCCTTCATCCTCCACTCTTTATTAGGTGTCATATTTTGTACCCTTTTTTTATCCCTTACTGACTTTGTGGGTAGTTGATTTAATTTTGGATTAGCTTAGTAACTAATTAGTCTACTTCCTTTACTGTGGTTTTGTTTTCTCAGGTGACAGCTATTTAACCTTAGGAGCACTTCCATCTATAGCAGTCCCTCCAAAATACACTCCAAACCATAGAGACAGTTTGTGGGAGGTAAATTCCCTCAACTTTTGTTTATCTGGAAATTGTTTAATCCCTGCTTAAAATTTAAATGAAAATCTTGCCATGTAGGGTATTCTTGGTTCAAGACCCTTCTGGTTCATTGCATTAAATATATCATGACCCTCCCTTCTGGCCTGTAAGGTTTCTGATGATAGCTTGATAGATTTTCCTTTCTATGTGATCTTTTTTTCTCTCTCTGGCTTCTTTTAATACTCTGTCATTGTCCTTGATTTTTGCCATTTTAATTATTATATGTCTTGGCATTACGTTCCTTGTATCCCTTTTGTTGGAAGATCTGTTCACTTCAATGGCCTTAGAGACAATTTCCTTCCCCAGATTTGGGAAATTTTCAGTAATTATTTCCTCAAAGATGCTTTCTATCCCTTTTTCTCTCTCTTCTTCTGGTACCCCTGTAATGCGAATATTGTTCCTTTTGGTTTGGTCATACAGTTCTTTTTATTCTTTCATGCCTAGAGATTCTTTTATCTCTGTTTGCCTCAGCTTCTATGTATTCCTGTTTTCTAATTTCTGTTTCATTTACTGTCTCCTCTACCTCATCCAATCTGCTTTTAAATCCCTGCCTTGTGTGTTTCTTTTCAGTTACTGCATATTTCAAAGTTTCTGTCTTTCTTGAAGTCATCGCTAAGATCTTGGATATATTTCTGTAGCTCCATGAGCATGTTTATGATTTTTATTTTGAAATCTTTATCAAGACATTAATGATTTCTGTTTCAGTGAGCCCTCTTTCTGGTGTTTGAGGTATTTTGTATTGAACAAGTTTCTTTTGCCTTTTCATATTCCTAGTGAATAATATGGAATAAAAACTTTGTGTAGATGGCACCCTCTAGTTCCCAGAAACTCTACTCTGTGGAGCTGCCCAGCACCTGGAGCGATGGCAGGTATCACAGGTGAGTGGCTCCTGTGCCTGCTGGGAGGAAAGAGCTCTTTCCTGCTTCCCTGCCACAGTGCCTGTCTTCACCTCCAGGGCCAGTGCACTGAGCATGCAGGTAGATGTATCTGCGTTATGCCCCTGTAGATGCCACAGGCAAAGCTGCCCTCCATTTGGCTTGGTGAGATGGTGGGGGCAGCAAGCTTGTGAACCAATGCAGGCTGGGAAGAAGAAGTAGCAGGCTGTGTATCACTGTGGGGACCTTGGCACTGTGTTGCCAGCTAGGGCGATGGAGCACCTGAAGCTTCTGAAAGTTCCCAACTTGCTGGGATGAGTGTGCCAGGATGATTTTTTCCACCTGTACTTTCTCCTGAGCAGTAATCTCTGTGTAATCCTTGCCCCTTTAGCAGCCCTCTCACTATTGGGAATTCTTTCAAAGTGCCCACCTTTTTTTTTCCTGGAGCAGCCAGTTGTGGGTACCTGTTCTCCACAAGCGGCTGGAATCTCAGTCTCTCTGAGTGTTCTACCTGTCTTTGCTTTCAAACCCCATTAATCTCCAGAGCATCTTGTAATGTGGGTTCATCCACTCCTTGAGCGGATCTCCAGGGGTGGTTGTTTAATATTCCTGGGCTTCTACTCCCTCCCCACCACCACTCTGTTTCTCTTCCTTCCACTGGTGAGCTAGAGTGGATAGAGGGCTTCTGTCCCACCAAATCCCAGCTTTGGTACTTTACCCTTGAGATCTTTCTTTTTCCCAAATATCGGCCATCTGTTGCAGTCTTCTTTCCAGTCACTCTTTTAGGATTAGTTTTATTTACTGTATTTTCATGTTATATGTGGTTTTGGGGGGAGGTTTCTGCCTCACTTCTCACCACCTTTTTTCCACCTCTCAGCTCTTTTAAGTGATTTTACAGATACTCCGTTTGAGGAACAGTGCTCAACAGAAGTGCACTGGGTGTGTTGAGTAAGTAAACAAGTATGTGCATGAATTCATTAAATGACTCGCCCTATCAGTAACATTATCCATTATTACACAGTTTGAAGTTTGGAAGAACTTTAAACTAGAGTTCTTTGTAGGAGTGCTTACAGCAGTAATGCTGATCTTATTCATTGTTGTTGGTCAGTGTCAGTACTGAAACTAAACTAAATCAACTCCTGGACCTTTTTCTTTATTGAGCCTCTGTTTTGGCTGGGTAAGGAAAGCCAAGGGTTTGAAGACAAGAGCAGTTGAGGACTTTGCATCAAAGTATGTTCAGTTCCACAGAGTTTGGTGACAATGACGTTCATGTGTTCCACATCTGGAGCATTTTAGACAGACTGATACCTGGGCCCATGCCTAAGCCACAAAAGCAGTCCCTCTGGAGGCTGAGCACCTGTGAGCCAGGATTGGGAACAGCCAAATTGTTAGAAACCTTGAGGATAAAGGTTAAACTTGTCCTTCTGTCTGTCCTATGCCTATAAAACAGAACTCTTTTGGACCTGTTGAGTAAATAAATGAATAGGTGAATTAATTAACTGAATATCCCTGACAGACTTCCTAAATCAACATCTGCCTTTCCATGTCCAAGCTGAATGTTCTCATTATCTTCCTGGTCACTCTGTTCATTTCTCTAATCGGCTTTCTGTCCGTTTTCCAGTGAGGCTTAGCCTCATACCCTCAGTGCCCACAGTCCCAGCTCCTGCTCTCTAAGTCAGTATCCCATTAGCAAACAATAATAAAAGGCAGCATTCATTGATTATTGCAACTGTTGGAGGCATTTGAACACCTAGGTGTGATAGATTCTTATAGTCTCATTTCCCTCCTGTACCCAATACACCTACCATCTGTGATAGCACACATCCATACAGGGCATACAGCCTTTCAGCTTCTCACCCAGGGCTTTGGCTCATGTTGCTTCCTCTGGTGGCCTTCGGTTGCTAATAAGACAAGCTTAGGTTCTCTTCTCCCACCTCCGTGGGACCAGTATTTAATACAGCTAAAAGGAGATGGACTTCACTGTCATCATCGATTTTGACCATCACCTGCCATTCGAAGAGATCACCCTTAATCATCTGCTTGAAGAAAATACCCTCTGCTCATGAAAAACCTTACATAGCATAGTGAACTCTCTCAATCACGCCAGTGAATAAACAATATTGAAATAGAGAGTCCTCCTTTTTTTAGCTAAGCAATACCATTTAAGGAACTTATTTTAAAAGGGGAAACATGACTTAAATTACACACTTACAATGCCTCATCCCCAGTATCACTGATGGAGCTTGAGACACTGGATTGTTCCTTATTCTTTATGCCTTGGTCATAAGAAACATGGTAGAGATCTACACTTACATAAAACCAGTACAGCTGAAACCTTATGAAAATGAACAAGATAGTTATCACTTGGGAGATAAAATATAGGGCAAAATTAACTTGGCATACCATCTGAATCCAGGCATTTTTCACACATATCCTATGTAAGTTTGTGGGTAAAAGCATTGCTATTTAATCGTGAGGGTGATGATGATGATTACAGTGGTGATGGTGACAACAGTGATGAGATTTAACCAGTATAAATTTTTACTTCCATACCGGGATTCTTGTAGCACAAATATCGGTATCATTGCGTATCACATATAATTTATAGTATCGTTGACTGGAGAACTTCACTAGCGCAAGTTAAGTCACTTCAGTAATATTGCGGGGCTGCTCTGACGCGGCAATGTCACTGCACAGAATGACTGTCGCGCTCAATGCTCTACTTTTCTGTGGGTAGAAATGATAATGATATTTCAGTCTAAAAATTCCTATGGTTCCTAATTATAAATAACTGGGAATTTAGTGCCATTTGATAACTAATTGATTCTAAAATCTTGATAAGTTACTGAGAAAATATTTAAAAAGACTGTATCAATTACCGAAAAAAGAAACTGGTATCAAACATTAAAAATAAAAGCTATATAGAGATCCTTTGCACTTTTTGTGATTGCGAGATTCTGTTTTGTTTTGCTTTAAATCTTTATTTAGGTGTGTAATTTAGACAAACTTCCTTCAGTTTACTAAAAATAGTAAAAAGAAAAATATGAAGTTTAAGGAAAGGGTCTCAAAACAAATGCCTTTAAGGAAGGAACATGAATTATGCTCCATCTTAGGGAAAAAAAAGTATAGTTCATGGATTCATCAGGTAAGGTGGTGCAAAAGAGCAATTTCATGATTGTTTTCCTTCCTTTAAATTCAGGTACTATCAAATATAGAAATATGAATGAAAATTCTTATGCATTTGGATTCATTGAAGGGAGAAAAGGGGAGCAGAATGCTGCCAGTTGGTCTCACATAAAAGCATGAACTAAGAAGAAATAGCTAAAATAGGAGCTGTTTAAGGAAGGGAAATTTGTTTTTTAGTTTGTTCTCTGCTAGATCCCCAATGCTGAGAAGAATGTGTAGCACATTTTAAACAATAAATATTTGATAACTGAAAGAGTAAAACAACCCTAAATTATTACAAGGTGTAATTAGAAGTTGAGTGTACTATTAAAGATGAAGCAGAAAATATAATTTAATGCAAAGACAGTCACCCAACAAATAAATGTCACTTTGAGCTTTTGTTTTTACTTTTTGTTTTTTAAGGGTAATTACACTTTCCTGAAGCTCTATATTCTTACACATTTGCAAGGGAAAAAAGTCTAGACTGACATCATCTTCGGCTAGATTGTCAACTGTGACTATTAATACATTCTGACAAATGAATTGGTTAAAATTGTCCTAATATATTCTTGTTTATCTCATGTTTTGTTGGAATCAACTATTTTCTCAATTCAGTGTCTCAATAATCTACCTATTTATAGCAGAAATCCTCTGAACATAAGTACGTATCAGCAGATTTAGTGGCATAAGCAACTCTGGCAAGAATGCAAACCCTTATGTGGGCTTTACTATTAGAAGCTGGAATTACTTAGTAGTTAAAAACATGAATTTTTACATCAAGCATACATGGATTTAATCAGTATTCCTCCATAATGTGACCTCAGGCAAATAACTTAGAAACACTAAATCTCAACATTCTCATATATTAAAAATGTGTATTTATCTCCTCCTTAAGTATTTCTGTGAAAATTAAATAAGATTATGCATACTTAGCACACACTAAGCACCCCACAAACGGTGCTTTATTAAAAACATCATCCTCACCAATATAAAAGGATGTATTGAACTTATATTTGTTTAGTATCTACCAAATACTATTCTGGTGTTACAGATAACAACTGTGAACAAAAGGGATTAATTCTACTCTGTTAGAGCATTTATTCCTGTGGTAGAAGACATACAAATAAAAATTAACAAGAAAAATACGTGGGGTATTAGAGGTGTTGAGTGCTATGGTGAAAATGAAACAGAGAGTCAACCAGGCTTAAAGAAGGGAAAGCAATGATCACAGTTTCAAATGAGATGGACAACAGGTGAGGCTTCACTGAATAGGTAATATGTAAAAACAACCATCTTTCCAAATTTGTATGCATGTCAAACACATAAAATTTCTGCTATAAGGGATTTCCCACTCTGTTATATTTTTTATTTTGGTATTAATATATGTCCAATTCAAGTTTTATATATATATACTTTTATATATTTTATATGATTATGTATTTATACTCTTTATATATAATTTAATGTATTTATACATCCTTATTTTTTATAGTCTGTATGAGCCCAATATTTTTCATTGCATTTTCACAAACATCATTGAATGTTGCATTAGGAATGGACATGCAGATTTTACATTCTAGCCTAGTTTTTCCTAGGTAAAGTAGATCTCTAGAAGTATCAGCATTTTCCCATTAGTGTTAAGGAAGGTCTAGATGTGTAATGGCGCCTGCAGTAGACATAGCGAAGCGCAGGATTATTATTATTTGAGAAGCAAAATTGTTCTGGGCTTTGAACCTTGGTGAAATGGAAGGATGAGATCTATTTGAACCAGTTACTGTAGGTCTAAGATAAAAAGTAAGAACAAGTCATTGGGAATTCCAAAGAACATCGTGGGAAGTAAGTGTCAAGGAAGAAGTAATTGTCAAGGCAATCTAATTCAGAAGGGTGCTGATGTTTTAAAAGCAGGGAGGGTGAGAGAAAGTTAGGGTGACTTCTTTAGGCCATTGAGCTCTATCTCAGAGAACCAATCTTTTGTATGACTTCCACTGAATCTTCAAAGCCAAGGACTGAGCACACACTCCTAGGCAGCTACTGCTTACCGGAGCCCAACTGATTCCAAGCCTGACAGATGGGGTTGGGGAGGGCTTGAGATTCATTATCAAATGCAAAAGCATACTGGGTAATTGATTTTATTTTATGTTCAATACAAGTAAAACAAATCTGCTCTTTCAAATCAGTGAAAATTGAAAAGAAATCCAGATGGATGGAGTACTTTGTCCATACAAGAAAGTTAATCAGCATTTTGCTTAACAACACAGGTTTAATTATGTTAGCTAACGTAGAAGGTGAAATTGAGGACTAAGGTCTTACTTGAATCAAAATTTATTGACTCCAGAACATGTCCTTAAATTGAAGGAAAAAAAAGAACTTGACCTTTGAAGCCATCAAAGTTATAAAGCTGCCTTTAAAAATATAATTTTCTCTTGGGGAAGTTTGATTGATCATTTCTAAGCAGGCTGCCAGCGAACATTATAATTTTCCAATAATTTGGACAGTCCTCGTCTAAAGATTGTCATTCAGACAAAAATGGAGGAAACATTATGTGCAACCCTAGGTAGAGAAAGGCCTAATTTCCAATTTATGTGCAAAACAACAAATATGTATAATCCATTCCTTCTGGCTCAATTAGTTAAAAAATAGAAAAAATTAAGAAAAACTGACTAAGCAACTCTGTATTCTAAATGTAACATTGGTGTTTCCAAAAGAAGCCAACTAATCGGTCATATCAGTATTTTGCCAGCCTAGCAAGTGATACATAAACAAGCAGTGCCATGTCTCTGACTGAAAAGCATGCACACCACAGTTTATGGAAGACCATTTGTCTTGCCAATGGGTTTCAGCCCAGGACAAGTTCACTATGGAATCAATGTGACCAAAGAAAATGACAGGAAAACATTCCTGGGGTGAAAGGGTTATACCCAACTTTATTTCCACGGTGGCAGGTCAATTGCTAAAATACCGTTCACTCAGAGCGAGTCTGCATTCAGCAAACCAGTCTCTGCCTCTGGGCCTCTCTGCCCTCACAGCCATCCTCTGGGCCTCTCTGCCTGCACAGCTGTCCCATGGGCCTTTGTCCTCTGCTCTGCTTTCCTGCAGCCTTGCAGCTGTGCCACGGGGTCACCTGGAGCACTGGGTGGAGCTCTTTATATAGAATCAATAATGATGTATTGCCCACATGTGTGTAGTGAGCTAGCCAACCAGGGCCAGGTGAGAATCCTGGCCACAGAAACTTTCATTTTATCCACAACATTCAAAGACATTAGAATATATTCCTGAATGTGTACTTGAAGACTTAACAGATTTAGGGCTAACTCAGATATTGGGTTGGCAATAAAGGAAAATGTTGATTTCTAGTTATATTTTCTATTGTAATTCTAGGAAAAAATAAATATCATCTCTTTAATTTTTACTTAAGTCTCATGGATCTTTCTATGCCCTAGTTCTTGTTCAAGCTTATTTTCTATCCCTCTCAGGTCCTCTCTCTCTCATTCACACACACACACAAACTAAACATTAAGTTTACACTTAAACTTTAGTAAAGAAAATTAAAGGTGGAAACCTGGTACTCTAGCATTCATACAGTTGAAAAATACATTATAGTGTTGTGGGGAAGTTGGGGTTCCTATGGCCAGGATTCTCACTGAACTTAAACCACCTGATGATGTAACTGGCCTGTTGCTGGGCTACCGCTTCCACACCTTTAGGCAATAAGCTATTATTGTGCTATACAGAGAGCTCGGCCCAGTGCTCTGCGTGGAGGCAGAGACCCTAGTGCTCGACCTACCGCCAGGAGAACAAGCCGGGTAGTAAACCCTTTCACCCCAAAGAACGTTCTGCTGTCAATTTCTTTGGTCACATTGAATCCATAGCGAACTTGCCTGGGGCTGAAACCCATTGGCAAGACAAGTATAATCTCAACATTATGTACCTGTAATATAATATAACCTATGGAGACATCTTGCAGTTTGAATTATTGCAGAAAGAGGGCATCTTTACATTTTAATGTAAAATCAAGGTATATACTGTGATCAGCTGGAGAAAGAAAGGAGCGCTCTAGTTGGAAAACTGAAAGTCTTGGCTAAGGAGTAGAATGTCTTATGCTATTATTATCTTGAAATATTCAGTGGATCCAAGAGTCTGCCGAAAAAGTCCTCATAATTGTTTATGTACCAGCTGGCATAGGTCAGTTCCAATACTCTGAAATCCAGCATTCTTTACTTCATGACCCTCCTTTCTTCTTAATATCTGTCTGTGGGGAAAATAGAAGTACTTATGGCTGGGATCCCCACCTGACCCTAAACGAGTTCATGATGTAATTGGCTTACTGCTAGGCTAATGCTTCCACACCCATTGGCAATAAGCTATTATTGACTGAGTCACTATATAAAGAGCTCTGCCCAGTGTTCTGCCTGGAGGCAGAGACAGGGGAGGATCACGGATCTGCAGACTGCTGGATGAAGACGTAATTCTAGTGCTTGGCCTACCACCAGCAGAATAAAGCCAGGTATAAACCCTTTTACCCCAAGAATGTTCCATTGTCATTTTTCTTAGTCTCACAGAGTGCACAGTGAACTTGCCAGGGCTGAAACCCACTGGCCCGACACTGTCTTTCCCTAACATATAAGCCTATACAACAGGATGCTCTTCCTGATTCCACTCTGTGTGTGGGTATCTTTATATGTGTGTGGGTATCTGTGTGGGGAAAGTGGGTAGGTAGGTGCAGTGATTAAACAATTTTATTGCGGCAAACCTAGCAATCAATGTCTGTACCTGGTGGTGGTATATTCAACTCTGTACTTTTAGTTATATGTCTTGTATGTTACTTATCTTTCTGCCATTTGCCTGTAAGCTCACTGTATATTTCTGCCATTGTTTACGCACTCAAAAACCCCAGCTAAATTCCCAAGAAACCTTATGTAATAAAAATAACAGTGAACTTTGAGTATAATATCATCTAGGAGATCATTGTGGTTTAAGAAAATGAAGTCTTGGTAATCATGAAGACTTACAGTTAGAGTTACTATCACAGGTACATGATGTGGGGGAAATAATTTAACCTTTTCTCATCTATAAAATGAAATATTTTGACTCACTGTTGAGGGATTTATTTAAAATATGTTCAGAATGTGAAGTATGTAATATTAAATTCATCCATTAAGTGAAGGGAAGTTACAGAAATCATGGCCTTTAATTCAGAAAATTCATTTTTAACCTCTTAGCAAATTCAGAGAGACAGTAGTATCAAGCTGCATTTTACTTGCAATTATGAACCATTAGCAGGATCATATCCACATAGCACTCACTATAGAAGAGAAACTTAGGGCATTAAAAAGCCTTGGATATTTTAATGTTCTTTAACAATGAGGCAGGATTTAGGATTTTTTATTTAGTTAATTCCAATCTATTGCCTTTGGGATTACATGAATTGTATGATTAAGATCTTATGATGTTATTCAGTTTGCTTCTGTCATACCTTCTCATGGACTAGTCTTTGTAAGAGTTATGAGTCTTGGAAGATAGTTAAAAGTTTGCAGAGAAGCAACATGCCTTCTGAAATGGAATTTCATTAAACATATTTGTATTTGCTGTAAAGAGCAAGTACAGTTACAAATGTTTGCATATTAGGGGTGTATTTCTAGGAAAAATATTATTATTCTAGGAAAAATATTATTATTTCCTCATACCAATGTTGCATTAATGGTTATAGCCATAAATAATTATCTGAGTGCTTCTAAAAGCACCACACCATGTAACTGTAGGAAATCAGTAGGGAAGCTATGAGTGTTCCCATTGAATGTGTGAAGAAAGTAGTGTGTAGTTACTTTCATTTGTGTAAATAATCATTTGCTAAATGCCTACTATATGTAAGACATTGTAATGGGCCTGGGAAAGGAAAATACAGTGGTAACAAAGCAGCTCAGGCTTTTGAGAAGGTTAAAATCAAAATAGAAAGTGTTGTGTGAATAATTGTACTAGGTAGGGGTAAGTAAAGGCCACCTTCCTCTACATTATTTCATGTGCATGGTGCTGTGTGACAGCAAAGCATTCTTTACCTAATGCCTTTTGCCAAGAAATTATTCCACCCTCACCTGCTTGGGACTCTTTTTTTTTTTTCCTTCTTTTTCCCTTTCTTTTTTGGTATTCCCTCAGTTTACATCCTTTTTATTTGGATATATTTGAACATCTGTCTTGAATCTTGTTAAGTAGACAGGTTTCAACTCTTAAATACTATTAGACCATATTTTTTCTATCTTTATAGAATTTATAATAAAATTGAATTAATTCATTTTTAGTTTTATATCACTTAGGAAATTCATATATAGGATTGGGAGGAATTAAAGGTAGTAGAAAGAGTCATTGAGGATTTTTTAAATGATAAGAAACAAAGGAGGCTCTATAAACTTTTACCATGTAGGAAGCCTGCACATGAAGTGATAGAGCATAATGTGGAGGGACCCACTCAGATGTGGTTCATGCTGTTGCATGCACTACTAAGTTCCTAAAGCTCTCCTATGTCCATTCAAATTTCATCTCTCAGGGGCCTGTTTAATCTCACCTGTTCTAAGCATAGTGCCCTTTCTCCTTTCTAATGTGATGATTATCTCCTTCAGATTACTTTCAGCCCCCTAACGGATCTTTTCAGTACGTAACACGATGCATTATCACTGAAGAATTTCAGAGAAAAACACCTGATTTTTATAACCACACTATATTAAGAAGAGATGGGCAATACTGGCTTTAAATATAACCTTGTGACACATGAATCCTTCATCAAATATTTGTTTAGTAACAGAGATTACAGAGAGTTTAGGAAGTAATAGAATTTATAGTCTATTGCACCTTTTGAATGCAGGTAATTTTAAAATGTAATGACACCATCAAATTGATAACAGTTAGAAGGAACCCTTAATTAGCATTTAATTTTAGGAAGATGGTAAAACATAAGAAAATGTTCTGGATATTTTGGGGTTTTCAAGAAAATAACTTAATGGAACTGACTTTCATAAAGCCCACAAGTTCAGTATTACAGCCTTCTTTATCTTTTCTCAGCCCCATCAATTAGAATGATGCAGTTCCCATGTTTCCCCTCCTTCATGTAGATGATTTTATTTGATAGTTACTTGGAGAAAAAGTAAGGGCAGGTACTACTATGGGAATTTTGTAATATGAGAAAATCTGTTAGTTCTTCAAATCTCTACATCTAGTGGGAATGGTACATTATAAAACATAGCCTGGTCTTGTGTACTTACATAATTTCTTTTCTAAAACAAGAAAATAGACATTTTATATAGATTTCTAACAAGAAAAATGATTTTGAATTAAACTCAGTTACTGATTAATCACAACCCCTCAGTCATTAAGTAGTTCTTTCAATTTAAATGTTCTTCTATAAAAGACAATTTATACTTTAGAAAAAACAGTAAACAGTGAACTTTTATGCCATATATCCCCTTCATAAATTTCCTTTTATATAGTCTGTTTTGTAAATAAGGAGACTCTACAAGATAGTATACAGAATGTTCAGAAAGGTTATCACAATTCTGCCTTTTTGATGCCATGATCAAACAGTATGAGTTTTATTTATTTCTTAGTGTGATTGCATTCCATACCACCTTGATATTAAATCATAGTACCTCAGTCTTCCCCAGTTTTGTTGGCTGGGTAAGTTTATTTCTGAAGAATGACATAGGCAAAGTTATTAGAAACATACATACATCACTCCACAATTATTGGTACAATACCTGTTTAAGGACTATCTACCAGGTGAGAGGTACTGTACAAAGAGCAAACCTGACCTGGTGGAAATTTGTTTCCTACCAGTTGAGTACATTTTGTAGCAACTCTCCCCTGTTTAATCTTATGTATCTGAAAATACTGCTTGTGCACTTTTAGGGAGAAAGAGTCATTTGACAAACTAATTGTTTTTGTAATTACAAATAATTTATCCTTGAATAAATTGTATACATACAGTTTCTCCTATTAGCAATAGTTTATTTTGGGGAGGGTGGGATTGGTTGTCTATTAAAGTAACTATTGGCTGATTGAAGCATTAATTCGTGTAGTGTTATCAAGTCAGCTGTTCTATTTTAATGTGGTGTTGTCATAAAATAGTCATAGAATATTAGCACAGAAAGTCACCTCAGAGTTCATGTAGTCCAAATCCCAATTTTACTATAAATTATTGCCCAGAGAAGCAGAGTGAATCATTAAACATCATAAAGCAAATTATTTGTGACTAAACCTGGCCACTTTAATGCATTACAGTGCACTGCAGTGAGAATTCATTGCATGCCTAACATTTGAATGGCACATAATACCATTTTATATTCCTGCCATTATGTCTCATAGCCCTCAAGAAGATTATACAGAATTTAGTACCTTTTTAAGAAGCTTATTTTTAACATTGATGACTTTACTTAGTGATGTATATGGCACAGATATTTATTTAAATATCTACTTTACACTGACAGTTAATAAGCTTTAAAAAATTAAAGCACTTTTTGTTTGAAACTTCTAAATACATATTTTTACTAATTGAACACCAGCATATTCCTTAAAGGGAAAGGAAATTCAGCCTTTATGCATGTGTACTTTCCTAATGTAACATCAGATAATAGATTATTGTAATTTCCTGTTTCTACAGACTCCTGATACTAAAGGAATGTGGCTCTGCTATAAGGCACCTGTGATGTCGCTGTGAAGGTTCTGTGATGGCAGGTCAGAAGGATGCACACTTCCAGTCCCCTCTACAGTCTCAGGTCAGAGATGGTACAACCCACCATTGCTCTTTGCACCGTGGAGTGAACCCAAACACTCTCCAAGATTCGCTTGACTGGTCTTGGCAGCCACTGTTAATTAATCAGTTTTGGCAAATGAAATGAAACCTAATTGATCTCCCTTAGATAAATGATAATGTTAACATAAAATTATTTGTTCTTTCTCTTCTTTCTGTGAAGTTTTTCTGAATCTGGTACTGATGTGTTAATTCAGCCGTAAATCCTGGACCAACTATTTGGGTGGTTCATGTCCCCGAGAGGTACAAAAAGTCAAATTGAGAGGTTTTTGTTGTGGATTTAGTATGTGTCAAGCAGCGTGTCCCTTTCTTAACTTCAGAGATCAGATTCTGAGGTCAGCATATTAATATAAATTATATGATGAAAACACTAAAATGAATTTCAGGGTCTGTAAACTTTGTACATGTTAAAGGTGGGAAGAAATACTGTGTCTCTATAGTTTCAAAGGGTTTGCAGAAAGTACAGCACTTAAATTAGACTTGAGAGGGTTTGTACATTTATTTTCAACAAAGGTGATAGGACAGGGCTACGGATGAGGAAAGAATGCATCTTTAAAAAATTTTTTACATGAAGTAACTATACTCTAGGGAATTTAGGAGCTATATAATTCCTGTAAAAACGAGGAAATAAAAGGACATATTCATTCTATATTTACTTGGAGGTCACTGTTGTTATAATCTAGAAGGCAGTTTACCTCATCTGTAAAATTTTGGGAAAAACTAGAAACATTGTAAGCACTTTCATGAGTATAAAGCAATTCATTCCTGTTACCTACTTCTTCCTAATGCATATGTACCCTAAAAATATGGATTTAGGTAAAACTAGATTAATATGAATGGTAGTCTTGAGTAATATGTGTAAAAGCAGTCTGTTTGAGTGATTACTCTTGGCCAGATACTGTTAAGTAATTTTATGCATTATCTCCATCTTCACATCACATGAAAAATTTGAGGATTAGCAATATTAAATGGTATTATCATGATCACATAATTAATATATGGCAAAACCTGGGCTGGATTTCACATTTTAGTAATCATAGTATGATATCATAGGATGAGGTATTGAATTAAAGAGGTCTCTTTCACAGTTTGAATGAAATTATATGGTCATCTTTGCTGACCACTGGACATCAGAGAAGCTACCTTTTTTAACCCATTGGTCTCCCTGAGCCAAAAGCAAATGTTAGTATGGATCACTCCAAGAAAAGACCTGTAAACATCACCTTGTTCATTATACCTGATTTATTATCACCACGTAACATCCATAGGGATGATTAGAAATGAGGTAAGACCACGGACACTTCATTTCAGTAGCATGAACCTGGAAATTAGAGGACTGTTGGAACTAGTCTCCTTTAGAAAGAAGATCCTGAGGCTTTGGGTATGGTATTGTGCTAGAAGCACATTAAAATATGTAATAAAAAGCTGGTTTTCAAGCACATTTTAAAAAACATTTTATTAATTTTTTTGAGGTACATAAAATAAAATGCACAAATCTCAGTGTACAGCTCAATGAGTTTTAACATGTGGATACAATCATGTAACCATCACCCATATCAAAATATCAAACATTCTAGCTAATTTTTTTCCCCTCACCTCTTTCATCCATGTCCTGATCCCCTCCCCTCATGCAGCCACCAGTGTGTTCTCTGTGTCTGTGAGTCTGGTTTCTGTTTTGCACATTCATTTGTTTGTTCCTTAGATTCCACATATGAGTAAAATTATATGGTATTTACCTTTCTCTGTCTGACTTATTTCATTTAGCATAATACCCTTTAGATCTATCCATGTTGTCACATATGATGAGATTTCATTCATTTATGGCTGAGTAATATTCCATTTTATATGCATACCACTTCTTTTTTTAATTATTCATCTATTGATGGACATTTAGATTGCTTCCATATTCCGGCTATTGTAAATAATGCTGCAATAAACATAGGAGTGCATATATATTTTTGAATTGGTGACTTTCTTCTCTTCAGGTAAATTTCCAGAAGTGGTATTCCTGGGTCAAATGGTATTTCTACTTTTCTTTGAGCAACCTCCATATTGCTTTCCACAATAGTTGAACTAATTTACATTCCCATCAACAGTGTAGGAGGGTTCCTCTTTCTCAGCATCATCACCAGCATTTGTTGTCCCTTGACTTTTGGATGTTGGCCACCCTAAATGCTATGAGGTGATATCTCATTGTGGTTTTAAATTGCATTTCCCTGATAATTAACAATGTGGAGCATCTTTTCATGTGCCTGTTGACCATCTGAATTTCTTCTTTGGAGAAGTGTCTGTTCGTATCCTCTGCCCATTTTTTAATCTGGTTATTTGCTTTCTGAGTGTTGAGGCATGTGAGTTCTTTATAAATTTTGGATTTTAACACTTTGTCAGATATGTCATTTACAAATACTTTTTGTTCTGTTGATGGTATCCTTTGATATACAGAAGCTTTTTAGTTTGATATAGTCCCATGTGTTCATTTTTGCTTTTGTTTACCTTTCCCAAGGATATGTGTTTAGGAAAAAGTTGCTCATATTTTTGCCTATGTTTTCTTCTAAGAGTTTTATGGCTTCATGATTTATATTCTGGTCTTTGACCCATTGTGAGTTTCCTTTTGTGTATGGAGTTAGACAATAATCCAGTTTCATTCTCTAACATCTACTTGCCAGTTTTGCCAACACCAGTGTTGAAGAGGCTGTCATTTCCCCATTGTATTTCCATGGCTCCTTTATCGTATATTAATTGGCCATATATTCTTGGGTTTCTACCTGGGCTCTCTATTCTGTTCCATTCATCTATGGGTCTGTTCTTGTATCAGTACCAAGTTTTCTTCATTATTGTGGCTTTGCAGTAGAGTTTAAAGTTGTGGAGTGTAATCCCCCAGCTTTATTCTTCCTTTTTAGGATTTACTTGGCTACTCAGGGTTTTTCATGGTTCCATATGAATTTTAGAATTACTCTACTTTTTTGAAGAATGCTATTGTTACTTTGATAGGTATTGCATTGAATCTGTAGATTGCTTTAGGCAGGATGGCCATTTTGACAATATTAATTCTTCTTATCTATGAGGATGGGATATATTTCCATTTATTGGTGTATTCTTTAATTTCTATCAAGAGCGTCTTGTAGTTTTTAGGGTATAGGTCTTTCACCTCCTTGGATAGGTTTATTCCTTAGGTATTTTATTCTTTTTGATGCAATTTTGAATGGAATTGTTTTCCTGATAATTCATCATTGGTATATATGAATTCAGATTTCTGTGTATTAATTTTGTATCCTGCAACTTTGCTATATTTAGTTATTAGTTCTAGTAGTTTGGGAGTGGATTCTTTAGTTTTTTTATATATAACATCATGTCATCTGTAAACAGTGACAGTTTAATTTCTTCTTACCAACTGGATGCCTTTTATTTATTTGTGTTGTCTGATTGCCATGGCTAGGACCTCCAGTACTATGTTGAATAACAGTGGGGAGAGTGGGTATCCTTGTCAAGTTCCCAATCTTAGAGGAAAAGCTTTTAGCTTTTTGCTATTTAGTGTGATTTTGGCTGTGGGTTTGTCGTATATGGCCTTTATTATGTTGAGGTTCTTGCCCTCTATACCCATTTTGTTGGGAGTTTTTATCATTAATGGATGTTAAATTTTGTTGAATGCCTTTTCAGCATCTATGGAGATGATTATGTGATTTTTGTCCTTTTTGTTGATGTGGTGGATGATGTTGATGGATTTTTGAATATTGTACCATCCTTCCATTCCTGTAATAAATCCAACTTGATAGTGGTGGATCATCTTTTTGATGTCCTTTTGTATTTGGTTTGCTAATATTTTGTTTAGTATTTTTGCATCTGTGTTCATCAGGGGTATTGGTCTGTAATTTTTTTTTTTCTGTGGTGTCTTTATCTGGTTTGGTATTAGAGTAAGGCTGCCCTCACAGAATGAGTTTAGAAGTATTCCCTCCTCTTCTACTTTTTGTATGGTTATTAGGTCTTCCCTAAATGTTTGATAAAATTTGGTGTTGAAGTCCTGCCCCAGGAGTTTTATTCTTAGGTAGTGTTTTTATTACCAATTCAATTTCATTGCTGGTAATTGGTCAATTCGTATTTTCTGTTTCTGCCTGCGTCAGTCTTAGAAGGTTGTATTTTTCTAGAAAGTTGTCAATTTCTTCCAGGTTATCCAATTTGTTAGCTTTTAATTTTTCATAGAACTCTCTAATAATTCTTTGTATTTCTGTGGTGTCTGTAGTGATTTTTTCCTCTCTCATTTCTAATTCTGTTTATGTGTGTATACTCTTTTTTCTTGATATGTCTGGCCAGTGGTTTATCTATTTTGATTATTTTCTTGAAGAACCAGCTCCTGCTTTCATTGATTCTTTCTATTGTTTTATTCTTCTCTATTTCATTTATTTCTGCTCTTATCTTTATTATGTCCCTCCTTCTACTGATTTGGGCCTTATTTGTACTTCTTTTTCACTTTCATTAATTGTGAGTTTAGACTGTCCATTGGAATTGTTCTTTCTTGAGGTAAGCCTGTATTGAAATATACTGTCCTGTTAGAATGGCAATCACTGTAGATTTTGGGATGTTGAGTTGTGTGTTTATTTGTCTCCATATATTGCTTGATGTCTGTTTTTATTTCATCATTGATCCATTGATTATTTAGGAGCATGCTGTTAAACCTCCACTTGTTTGTGGGCTTTTTTGTTTTCTTTTCATGATTTCATTTAATTTCATACCTTTGTCATCTGAGAATCTGGTTGGTACAATTTCAGTCTTTTTGAATTTAGTGAGGCTGTTTTTGTGGCCTACTGTATGATCTATTGTGGAAAATGTTCTCTGTGCACTTGAGAAGAATGTGTATCCTACTGCTTTTGGGTGGAATGGTCTGTAGATGTCTGTTAGGTCCATCTGTTCTAGTGGGTTGTTCAGTGCCTCTCCTTAATTACTTCCTTCCTGTTTGATCTGATTATTTTTAATGTGTAACTTTTTATGATTTCATCTCTTATCACTTCTTGATGATGAATTAAGTAAGGTGATACATCGCCTTGGTATGTAAATGATTGTTGAGCCTCAGTCTTCAAGGTGCTTGACGTAAGGAGCTATTTATGACAGTTTGTTTAATAGGTTGTGAAGTCATGTTTAATTTGGTGATTGTCAAATGAATGGCAAAGATGCTATGAGGTATGTGACTTCATATATTGGATATTACCAAAATCTTTCATCTCAGTAATATACTATGTTAAATTAAGAATTATTTACCAAGGAATTTTTCACAGATTTACATCTTTTAAATGCAGGGTCTTCATAGCTTAAAAAGATAGATAATTGGAATTATTATACTAAATAACTTCTATTAAATCTAAACACTGAAGTTGAGGTTAATTAAATGAGTAATACCACATCATAGCAAGATTTTGGCAAAGCCTAAAATTCAAGGATTTTCGTAACTTCTATCTCAAGTTTACACTTCCAGGAAAACTAACATTTCTTAATTACGTGATCTGTGCTGAGAGAGCTGCACATCTTTGCTCATTACTCTGGTCAGTTTAGTTGTTTGATTATGCAGGTGTATATAAGTAAATATATATGAAATTGTGTTTATGTTTGTGTCTGTGTATATATGTATATAAATAATATGCATATATACTCCCTGAAGAACTCTGAGACCTGGTCACTGGAACTGAACCATCTTCAAGATGTGAAATCCCGTGATGTATTCTAATTCCATAATATCTCCATAGCATAAAATGAATATTTAATCAGTAGGTACATCTTACTTGAAAAAAGGAGGATAGGTTATTTGTATTATTTTGTATTTCCCTTAGTTCTGTTTGTGGATATAAAAAGATCTAGAATTCAAGATTCCTTATGAGCAGCATGCTCCAAAAACATTATACTGTTTGATCCAGAAAGATATAAAGTGGACTACTTTAAGCTGATCAAGCCATGATCTTATAAAAGGAAATGTCCTCTTAATACTCCAAGATTAATTTTATTTGTTTTAATTATAATTAAAAATAATCAGTTCAAGAGTGGTAGATTTATTACATATTTTATGGTCCCAGGCACTACTTAGTAAGCATTCTATTTTGCAGTGCCATTTAAAAATTCTTAAGTTAGATATGTACATAGTTGCTTTGCATTAAAGATGTTGGCATTTTAAATCTATAATTTTTGGTTAATAATTAATTATTTAAATGATACTTAAGAAAATCTGACATATTTCCCTTAAAATAATAGTGAACAAGAAAACAAACACAAGCATTTTATTTCATCTCTTTTGTGGGCTCTATGGTACAGTAATTATGCAATCAGTAATTAATCACTTGTAGCCAACAGTAAGGATATTGTAATTCTGAAAAATAATCCATTCTTCTAAAATGGTTGGATAATAATCAACTGAGCTCAACACAAACATTGAGTAAATAGGGAAGAGACAGTGAAAATAAGTTATGCTACTCTTGAAAAGCAAAGACAAAGTAAATTAATATTCAGATATTCAAATTAGTGAATGTAATTCCTGGATGTACATTAAAATGGAGCAAACTTTGCTTAAAATGTTTCACTTGGGTTTTCACAAGGATGCTCTCCTTTTTCCCTTCTCCTCTTATGAATTATTATTATTGCCTAATAATTTATTCTGTCAGAAATATTTTACATGGTAAAACACTGTAGGCCTAAAGAAAGCAAAATTATGTGGATATAGTTAGATAAATATGTGATTTATAGTGATTATTATAATAAAATAAAACATGACCCCATATACAAAAGTAATTGCCATCTTTCTATCTACCAGGAAAAGAGAGCTTCATGTAACTTCTGCTTATCACCTTTTCAAAAAAGCTGGGAAATAAAAGAATAAGGCAATTCCTACCTCTAATTCTCTTTTACCTGTGAGTCTTATTGACATAGGATTCTCCACAGGGGGAAAAAGTGAATCCTAAGAAACTACCAAAGAACACTGGGTAACACCAGTTTATAACAGAAATCGTCTGTATTTGCAAGAGCTTGCATCACATTCCATTATTTAATTGCTGTGTTCCCTTGTTACTTCTTCTCTATGTTATTTCTCATCCATAAAGAACCATGATCTAAGTTGGTTTCCTAACGACAAGACAACAGGTATATGAACAGACATATGTGAAAGAGTAGGCACACCTTTGGAACATTTTCTTAAAAACAATAACCAAATGCATCTGAATGGAAAAAAATCAGTGAAGTGTTTGAAATCTAGGAAAGGCAAAGTGCAGTTCCTCTGATGTTGATTCTAACTATGCTTTCCAGCTTATCTTCTCAAGGGGAGGTATGGCATCTTTAAAAAACAAATGTATTTTAAGTTGTTAGCATCCAATAAGATTCAACCTCTTGTTTCCAGGGTGATAATAGTGACACTGCCTCTTATGATTGCCTAGTCAACAACTAGGAGAAAGAATTTTTCCATTTTGTGTTGCCCAAAAAAGTCAACAAATATCTAAGTGGAAGTAGAAATTGCCACTAGAAAAACAGGAGGTAACATTTGAGGGCTGGAGATTTAGGGGAGGAATTAAATGAGAACTTACTGATCTTGGGGATATATGAGGCACATTTTTCCCTTTTCCTTTTTCTCATAAATCCTTCTCAGGTTGTGTTTTGTTATATATCTATTCATTCATCCAAAGACTTCATTGAAGCCAACTCTGTGTCAGCCCCTATTGACAGTTGCCCCAGTGGATTCTGATGCCCAATCTGTGCTCATTTTTCCCTCTGAGCTAAGTTACTGAAGTCGTTTTTGCATTAAGTGCAGTCTGGTAGACCTTTAGTAATAATTTATCATATATTTATTTAATCTGTGTTTGGAGAAAGGATAGTAGTGTAGAGCCACTACTTAGAGGAAAGGGGTCCTTCACAACCAGGTCTGTTATCTCCTATCACTGAGGTAAGACCCTGGGGTCCCTGATTGGTGGGCAGTGTCCAGCTATAAAGTCCTGCTTTTTCAGTCCATATAGTAGCTTATTAAATCTCCACAATTTCTCTTGTAGACACATAGATAAAAAATATTTTGGTAGGCTTGAGAGAGAGAACCCTGTATTCTAATGTCATGTTTTCATTTGAGAAGAGAAGTATATTACAAAATTGTGTGAGAGATACAAAGATGACATTATGTTGTAATAACTATTACTTTTTTTGTTGATATCCTACATAAATTACATTGCATTGAGAGATTAGATCCCCCCAATGCCCCTTGGGCATATTGGTACGTAAAGAAGAAACAGAATTCAACCTGCAGCAAAAAGGACACTGAATAGTTTTGAGTTTCTAAAGCAATGAACTAGAACTGAAAATCTTGGTAAGTGAAAAATGAATTTTCCAAATTAAGCCTTCATTTTACATACCAAAATTCAGGTTTGATGACTGTAAATTGAGATTATAAACTAGAAGTAACAGAAATCTGTATCTTCTATTCCCAAAATATTAAACAAAAGAAAGTTCAATGAGTGTGAGTGGAGATAATTCTGCACCTAAAATTGTCAGCATGGGCAGGTAAAGCCAAAAGCAGATAATTTTTGGATGAACTTCTATGTGAACCTCAAGGTAAGGATAGTAGACCCCATAGCCAAATACTTCCACAGCAACCTGATAGCATGTGATTAGGCGGAGAGGGAGCTCATATCTGTATTTTTAAGTTGTTTGGCTCCAATGAGTGTGAAAGGAATGTTTGCATATCAAGGAATGTCTCAGTGCCCTGTAACTGGGAATGGAAAAAAAAAACTCAGAAATAAGGCAATGTCATAGCAGGTGACTTACCTAGGGATTGGTCCTGGTGAGCATGAAGTGAACCTGTGGCCCTGAGTAGCCACAGAGGTATGACAGAGGTATGGACAGTAGATTTAATGAGAATGGAGTTACAATTGATTAGGTACCTGGTGCCCTTAAGAATCACAGTGAGATCTCCTTGGTACTGAAGACCAGAGGCCCTTAGTAAGAGGATATGAATTTCCTCAAGGTCGTTGCACTTAATTTTTGGGCAGAAAGGCCTTCAGGGTGACTAGCATTCAGAGAGACGGATTATTGACACAGACATCAGAGCAGGCATAGGGCAAGATAAGCACTTGTACCTGAAAACAAAAAGCCTTTATTTTCTCTAATATGAGGTTCTGAAAACCTGCCTTCTGCATGAAGTCAGACACCATCTAGAAGAGTAGTATTGACTAAGAGGAAAGATCTGAAGGATAGCCGTTTATCCAGAAAGATAAAGTATCATAGCTATTGGAACTGAAGGACTGTGGGCTTATTTTCTTTCACATTTTTCAAGAAAGATGGAAATTCAAAAGATGAGCAAAGTCGGAGGCTACAATTTCTCACACTGCTGCAGATTCATTTGATGCTCACTAACAAAGTGTCTTTACCAGACTGCAGCTTAGATGTGAATAGGTTGATGGAGTTAAGCCACAGCATCCAGGGGAGTTTTTCCTTATTTTAGGCAGAATAACTGATCAAGAGTTACAGCCTTTTATGGAAACTTCTCTGCTCAAAGGTCCTTGCAAACATGGTACCCAGGAACTCCATGGCAAATTATTTGAATTCTTGTCTCACCTAGGGTTGGATACAGCCTGACTTAATAAATAAATGTAAGAGAAATGGCTTTATTTATGCAACATTGGAAGTATGGTAATAGAACACCTGATTGGAAAAAACAAAAAGAAAAAGCACTGAACAGTATTGGATAGATGGATTTCCCCTTTCAGGAAGATGGAAAGATGAAGTAGACATACGTTTCCCTATTACAACTCCTATATACAACTAAAAACCCTGGAAATTATATGTGAAACAGATATAATAAAGCCTTGAAAGCTCAAAAGAAGAAGGTCAGTAAACCAGTCAGGGCCCCTTGTGACCTGAAGAACAACTTTGCAGTGAGTTCCCTTTTCACTTTTTTTAAGTGCCTCATATATCCCAGACATAGAACTGAAGAGGCAGGAAACTCAAAATGTCAGTGGGCACAGATAAAGCAGCCCCGACAAGAGCCTCCTTTCTCTACCCAAAGGACCCAACAAGGGGCCAAGAGGATCAAAAAGGATCAAGTTATGTACCTATAATGTAATGCCTAGAACAACCGCTAAAAAAGTTAGAGGTATACATACTTGAAAACACTATAGATAAATCAAAGTGAAATAATAAATTTGTGCAGATAACTCAAAGGAAGGCAGGAAAATAAAAATAAAACAAAGATTAGAAAGAATAAACAAAACAAAAAATGAAATGGCTGACCTAAAATATCAATAACTATGTTACATAGAAATGGTCTAAATACACCAGTTAAAAGGTATTGTCTGAGTAGATTAAAAAAAGGACTCAACTAGATCGTGTGCACAAGAAACTTAAGTATCACAGCATAGGGTGGTTGAAAGTAAAAGGGTGACAAAATATTAAAGACAGCAGCACTGGCTATATTGATAAAGTATATTTTGGAGCAACGAAATTAACCAGGTATAGAGGAGTTTATGCAATGAATAAAGAGTTGTTCCACCAATAATACATGGTAACCCTTACTGCATATATATGCCAAACAACAGAGGTACAAAATATGTGAAACAAAAATTGACAAAGCTGAAAGCAGAAGTAGATAAATCCACCATCGTAGTTTAAAACTTCAATACCCCGTCCTCAGAAATAGCATAATGAGATGTAAAATCAGGGATAGACAAGAACTGAACATACCATCATCCAACAGGATCCACTCAATGTTTAATTTGTGGTACATTCCATCCAAAAGGAGATTACACAGTCTTTTCAAGTTCTCATGGAGTATATATCAAGACAAACTATATCTTGGGCCACGAAACAAACATTGGCAATTAAAAGAATTAAAACCATACGGAATGTGATCTCCAGTTACAATGGAATCAAACTAGAGATCAATAACAGAAAAATATCAGGAAAGTTTTCAAACCCTTGTAAACTAAACTCACTTCTAAATGATCCATGGGTCAGAAAGGAAGTCTAAAAGGAAAAGAAGATATATACTAAGTTGAATGAAAATGAAAATACAACATATCAAAATTGGTTGGACCCAGGTAAAGTAGTTTTGAAAGGGAAATTTATAGCACTACATGTAAGTTAGAATAGAGAAAGTGTCTCAATTCAGTAATTAATCTCCCACCAGAAGAACCTAGTAAAAATGGAGCAAACTAAACCAAAAGTGAGCAGAAGAAGGAAAATATAAAAGGCAAGGGCAGAATATACAAAGAACTCTCAAAATATAAATTACAAAACAAACTGCCCAATTAGAAAATGGGCAAAAGGCATGAATTAGTAGTGACCAGGGAAATGCTACTGATATGTACAGCAGCACAGATATATCTCCAAAGAATGATGCTATATGAAAAAACTCAGCCCCAAAAGGTTACATACTGCACAGTTTCACTTACATAACATCCTTGAAATGACATAATTATCAAACAGGTGAACCAGATAAGTGGTTGCAAGGTATTCAGACAAAAGTGGGGGTATGGGAGTGGATATGGCTAAAAAAGGTCAACATAAAAAGTCCTTATGGTGATGAAAATGTTCTGTATCTTGACTGTAAGTCCTCTTTCAACTGTAAACATTCTAATGAATGAAAGTGAAGGAACAAAACAGCAGCAGACTCACAAACTCCAAGAAGGGACTAGCGGTTACAAAGGGGAGGAGTGGGGAAGGGTGGGTGGGGAGGGAGGGAGAAGGATATTGAGGAGTATTATGATTAGTATACATGGTGTGGGGGATCATGGGGAAGACAGTGTAGCCCAGAGAAGACAAGTAGTGACTCTGTGGCATCTTACTACACTGATGGACGGTGACTTCAGTTGTGTATGGGGGGGACTTGATAATATGGGTAAATGTAGTAACCACAATGTTTTTCATGTGAAACCTTCATAAAAGTGTATATCAATACCTTAATAAAAAAAAAAGAAAAAGCTTTTGCAGTTCTACCAGAGGAAAAAAAAATGGTGAATAGGGTTCATTTTTGGCATGCAGTATATATAACTATATAGTGATTGAGATGGTGACATAACCCTCTGATATTCCATTTGATTGTGAGTAAAATTGCAAAAGCTTTCCATTCAGTACTACAGAACCCATAGTTTACTTGAAATGAAGACAATTCACAAGTATGTTGCAAGTAGAAAAAAATAAACTATTGTGAGATACTGACAGAACTGTAGACACGGAATGAGAATATCTGTGGGATCAGAAATCTTCCCAACAAAAGACACAAGGCCAGGGAAAGAACATGCCATATAAAAAGTGCTAAATGAAAATGAGAATTGATTTTGTTTTGGGTACCTATGGTTTGAAATATGTACAAATATTTTTTTTTTTCTGGCATAAAATGCTCATTCTTTGATCCCAGGCCTCTTAGTTAATCAGATTATTGATCTTGTTACCATTAAAACTCCTGATCTTATCTCCTACCACTGTCACTCCCTATGGAAAGGTGTGTTGAGAGGCCATTTGAGTAGAGGAGATGATGAATTTCTCTCTGCATCACATATATGTATAGAGAAAAACACTTGGCCTGAATACTCACCTATATTTGGCATTTGGCAAAAAAATAAGTGGCAAAAATAAGCTGATTTACTATATAAGTTATTAATCATTAATTCACAGAGAAGTAGGTGGCCAGATAGATAGGTGGATTGAATTAAACTTCTTTCAATGCTGGACCATGAGAAAATTTGAAGAGATAATCTGTACACAAATTAATATCAAAAATAGATCAATATCCGGCAACATGTGTCCTTCCTGGTAGGTTAGAGGACCATGGGGGAATCTAAAGATAAGCTAGCCTGGCCTCAGAACAGTTTCTGAAAGATGAGGAAGGAACTAAATTTAACCGAGAAAGTGTGATATGACATGACCTCATTGAAAATCAGTCAACCATCGATGAAACAAACATTCCTAAACACATGCCTTCCTGGAACAGGGCTCAGTGTGTTGGATACAAACGACTATAATCTGAGTTCCTTGGGACACAAAGTCCTGATGGGTTTTTGACCAGATGTCACTTCTGCATCTTTAAGTACTGAAATGCAATTAAATCTGATTGTAACTTGAATGATGAGGATATCAAATGATCTGGTAAGGAAGTTTGGGATGAGACTTAAATTTTATAATTTTTTTGGTAAAAATTGGAGTTTCTAATTAGACAATTGGTTGATCAAATCTGTGTCCTAGAAGAGTAAGGGGAAGTGTTCAGATTCCATTCCAATTTCCGGATGCCAACTGGATATATCATGTTCCCGGATAGTTTCATATACAGTGCAACCTATGGAAAGGGTATTATCATGTCTACTTTTACAAAAAAAAGGAATCTGGTGTTCAGTGAATTTCTGTTCGTTTTCCAAATAAAGTACACTAAATAATGGTAGAGCTATATATAAGTAAGGCACCTGCATCTGCCTTTATTCAAGTGCTCAACTCTAGGACTACTTTCAGGAAAGAACCAATTAGGGACTAATTAGTCAAGATTCATTCCAAAATTTCAGAATAAATGGAAAAAGACTTGGAGTAAATCTTTAGGATATAAAACAACAAAACAATATTTCAGTGGTTTAGGGGGAGGTTCCTTGACTAATTAACTTGAATATACTTGTGAGAGAGAGGAATATTTAAGGATAATTATAAGCTCTATAACTTGGAAGACTGATGAGTGAGTTAAGGAATATAAAAGAAATGTGTTCAGCAATATATAAAAATACAGAGATCAGTAAAAATACAGGATGGGTGGCCTGTGGAACATTCAGCTGAGTCATGTCCATGTTGCTGGATGTATGTAATGATCACAGATCACTTGAGTTTCATCTCACTCAGGCCCAAACCTTAATTGCTAGGATATTTACTGTTCACTCTCTTAGTTAATGGGGTTTTGGAATTGTCTTATCTTCAGCTGCCTGGTTCCTGTGGTCTGGGTGCTTTGAAGTGAGCATAGCTCCAGTTTAAATAATATCATTGTACAATAGCCTTTCTACTTAGATGGTCTACTTGACAGATTAATCAGCCTAGCTTGTCATTGTGACTGTAACCCAAGTAGCCATATCCGCTAAAATCCCATCAGTTTGCTTCCCCTTGGTGTTCCTGCCTTCCTAGTCTGGGCTTGAAATGTTACGCAGTTTCTGAATTTTCTTTCAGCCTGTCAGTCTCTCCTTGAAAGTTGGCTTACTTCCCTCCAGTATTTTACCAGTACTTGCTTGGAACCCTCACTCTGGCACATGCCACTAATTGATGGGATATTGTGTTGCTCAGGAGATCTGTATATTTATGAGGAAAAGTTCTAGAAGTCAGTGAGTGATATGGATTTTTGTCCTTTGGAAGAGAGGCAGCACAATTCAGATCTGGTAGAAAAGGAGGTGGTACAAGTCCTGAGAACACTTTCGAACCAAGATAACAGACTTAGAGAAACTAACTCAAATCCATCAAGTCAGAAGCTTCTCTGTAAAAAGCTACACTATTTTTATGTTTAAATGATACAAAAATATCTTGAATATTGTAATGTTACATTCCCACTTAACTAAAAAATTGAATGACTTTTTTTTTCATAGTTGGATCACCCATCAGGTATAAGCCTTCACATCCCATGAGGGAAAAAGAAAAAAGATTTTTTTCATTAATGTTTGGCAATTATACTCCTGTATTTTTACTGTTGTCCATTAAGGTAATTTAAAAGAGGCCCATTAAAAATATTCAGTTGTTTGTTTGCCCAGAATGGCTATAAATAAATACATAAAGCAGGAAGCAATGTTAATTTTATCACCATTATCATATTTTTAATAGTAAAAATTTCCAACATTTTCAATTCTATTATTTTATACTGTCGTATATTCCGTGGATATGTCATGGTCCTGAATATGTCCTCTATTGGTTCTAAAACAGGGAAAAACTAAGTTATTATCAATGTCTTCGAGGGATTTGAACAATGAATCCTCACTTTAAAAAAGGATTACATATTAGGATAAGTTATCGTATTTCCCTGCCAATATCATAAAATAGTACATACTCAGGGAGGAATTTATCAAATGAGAAAATTATCCCTCAGAAAGTTGAACATAGATAGGTAAATTTTTATTACTGTTACATAAACAGAGGTGAGGGTCGGGCGTTTTCACATGTGCTATAAAGAAAAGCAGGGTGTCCTGGGGAATAAGATGTGCTTTGGAATTCAGTAAATCTGCATTCTAATTCTGGCTTTTCCACTTTCTACTTGTGTGACCTTATCCGAACAACTTAATCTCCTTTAATCTGATCACTATCTGTAAAATTGGAGTAATAATATCTATTTCTTAAGTCAATATGAGAATTAAAAATATTGATATATATGAAAATGGAAGATGGATAAAGGAAAGGAGGACAAAAGTTTCCTGCTGTGGCTCAATTCAACTCTGACCTGTTTATCACCACAATAAAGCTGTTGCTTTGTCCTTCAGTGAAGGGTTCTGTAGACAGGTCAGAATCACTCCTTCATATTCCCGTGTGCTGAATAGACTCGGATGCACAATGTTTGTATCGAGGGTAAGTGGTCTATGGCATTTCCCACCCCCTCCTCATTCCTCCACTGAAGTGGAGGAACAGTTGTAGAAAAGGACATGCTTTTGAGATGCACCGTGAGCAAAAATGTAAGAATTTAAGTGATTCAGGTTTTAGCCTGAATAAGGCTTTTACATCCTCTCATTGAGCTTCTTTATTGGAAAACTTGCAAAATATGGACTAGGTTGAGAGTTCCAGATTTCCAAATTGGGATATTTCAGGAAATATCCCAACCTGAAAATGTCCACAGTGCACAGCTTTGCTTTGAAGCCTTAATAAAATTACATTTCCTAACACTGAGTCCTTTAGTCTGACATGCATGAGCTGCTCTCGCTGCGTGGTGCAGGCTGCACAGCATGGTAGGTTAGGCCTTGGGCTAATCAGGCAAAGGTCCAAGTCAGTACTCATCCTGCCTCTAAACTGGATGAAATGAGTCCTTCACTTGACTGCACAGGAGATCTCAACTTAGCCAGCATATTAGAGCCACATAAGGAGTTTTACAAAAAATACCTATTCCTGGCTCACGGACCACACAAGCCAATTAAATCAGAATTCATGTGGGTGGAGCCCAAGCATGGCATAATATAACCTGTTGTATTAGGTTGTATGTTATAACCTAATAATATTTTAGGTTATTTAATATATAGTCAAATTTGAGAACCCTTGGTGTGTAGTCTTAGTTCATTTAAGTTGTACTCTGGCTAATTCTTGCTCTATTTAGGCCTCTGTGCACATTTCTGTTGTGCCTTTCGGAGTGTGTAAGACGCAGCCGCTTGTGGGTGGGATTTGAGCATCCAGGCTCCTGAGACCCTACCACTCTGCATACCGTGCATGACACATCTTTTAGTTAGTGTTCAAGCAACAAAGTAGAATATTTAGAATATACATATGTATGTTTATATAACTTGAACTGCATAGCAAACCTTTTCTTTTTCATAATGGGATCACCCATGGAATATAAGCCTTCATGTGCAGGGGAGAGAAAAAAAGGAAAAGGAAAAAAGGAGATGATATAACCTATATATGTACATATATAGTATATCTCTATATTTATTTTTATATATTTATCATATAAATTTTTAATATATAAACTCATGTATTTATAATATATAAAATATTTATATTTGTAGCAAATTTGGGGGGCTGGCTATACAATCACAAGACTGTCCCCACATAACTACTGCTGTAATGCAGAGCCCACAGGCAGGTTAGAAGGGGCGATTACATGCAGCCTGGACCCTCATGAGAATGAACAGGAAACCTAACGAAGATGAACTAAATCCCGTATTAATTCCTGTTGCCTCAGACTTAGCAAGGTAACCTGAAGAACCTGGGAATCTCTGTCATGGAGCTGAAAACACATACACACCTGGCCCCAGAGTCATAGAAAGTGAAAAAAACACACAGGGGGAAGTAGAGCAATTGTAGGTGCGGCTGCTGCTTCACACGAATGTGGTGAAGTCAGTAGATGAGCCACAGGGTAGGTGTGGGAGTCCCAGAATGCACGGGAGTTCTATAGTTGCTCTCCTCTGCATCCTGGAGTCTCTGCATCTCACGTAGGGCATGAGCCCCTTTTTAAAGGCCTTCCACTTAATTAAGTCAGGAGCACCCAGGACAATATCCCTCTTGATTAACTCACAATCAACTAATGGGGAATTTTAATTACATTTACAGAATACCTCTACAGCACTACCCACACCAGTGTTACATTAAATAGCTAGAAGGTCTGTGTCCACCCCTAAGGGCTGCTGCCTCCTCCTGCCCACCAGACCTCACGAGGAAGTCTCCTTGGTCATCCACCCTAACAAAAATACTAGTAGGGCAATTCTGGGGAATGTATTTCGGCCTAACCAAGTAGACATATCACAAAGCCTCAAAGCCATCTATGAATCAGTAGAATCTTGTAAGGCTTTTGAGTGTGAGTGAAACCTCTGGTTTAGATCCATACCTAGCCCATAAATGTCTGTATACCAGAGTACTTCCACTGCACAGCTCATATGTGGAAGCATGGCTTCCGGTTTCCTGAGTGCTCTCCTAAAGATGCGAGTTGTATTTAGCCTCTTGAAGCCTTATATCTCCCTTAGCCCTTGCTTTCCCACTCATGCTCTTCGTGTCCCAAGTTTTATCCAGCTGATTAATAGAACTGTTGGGAATCAAAGTGGCCTCTTGAGTCCTCGTTTAGTTCTCTGTCCTTTATGCTTCTGTCACTAGAATAAGGAAATCAAAATGCTGTTGATTTGTTAGAACATTTATGCAGCATCCCAGAACTCCTGTGATATGCTTAACTCCACTGATAGGAGAGCCCTGGCTTTTCTGAAGTGTGGTCGATTTGCTTGTGGGATTGGATCGACTGTGCAATGATCTGTTCAATTGCTCACTCACTGACCTGAAAAATCAATCTAGTTAGTCAAATATATGTATGCCTCCCACTCTCACTAATTGCTATAAAAGAATCCAGTATCCATTTAAAATAGTCATAAAGGGGAGGATTCCATAGAAAAGCCAGAACTTCAAAAACTATTTGGAAGGAAATCACTAATTTTCTCTTACATGGTAGCTTTAATGCAGTTATGACTGGCTAGTGAATGTGGTGTAAAGATTGGGCTGCTTATGTATCCTCAGAATTGACTAATCCTAACCAAATTTATGAAATGGCATTTTATTTTCCATTAGTGCCCCAGTTTTTCATTCATTTTCCAACAGCAAAGAAGACAACTGCCAAATAGTGTTCTCTAAAACCAAAAACACATCTGAACTTCTAGAGCAAGCCCAGCTTAAATTTTCTTTCCTCTGATAATTAGATTTTCCAACATATTTTGTGTACTGTTATTTCACTTCACCAGTTTGCTGTTAAATTTTAAAATATACTGATTGGAAGCATTCCTGTACATCTAAGTATAGTCAATAAAAAAAGAGATAAAGGAGAAAAAAAAAGTTTCAAAAGAAAATGACATTAAGTTCATCTGCAATGTATTTTCCATGTTTCACTTAATAATAACAAAAATCAGTGAGTGTGGATGGCCTTGCCCAGAAGTATCTGCATGAAAACTAAAGTTGAGCAAAACGTAAAAAAAACTTAAAATAAGTGCGTATTAAGCCATTGGACTTAGATGAAATAGGCAGATTGGACTTAGAAGATGAAATGTCTGATATTTTTATCTATGTAGCTGTCTTCAAGCATCACAGAAGTTCCAGGTGGCATGTATAGAACACCAACCACATGGCATTCATACTTTCTAACATTGTAGAATTAAGAAAACGGCTGGCAAAGGCCTCTTGAGGCCCTGTTTCATTGGATTTATTCGTTTATTTATTTAATTGTTTAACTAACAAATAGTTTTGCAGGGCACCGTCTATGTCAGGAGCTGTGCTATGCTATGGGAAGTAAGGAGAAGATGGATGTACTTAGTCAACATTGAATGAGTGGCGTGGGCTGCTGTCAGCACTATGGAGAGACAGAGAAAGAAGTGTCCTTTCCAGCACACAGTTCAGACAGACGTGCATTGACCAGTTTGTGTTGCATGAATTCATAACACACACTTGTTTAGGGATCACTGTTAGACTGTATGTCTGTGCCTTTAAAGTACCTGAAGAGGCCCTGTGGTGTTCTCTCATGTGTCCTTCACCTTGTCTCTTTCACAAAAAGATACAAGAAATATTTAAGTATGTTCAAGTCTCTTCATACTACAACACATTTAAGTAAGTAGAAGATGAAACAACCAGAGAAACACACCGTGGGCTTGTCTTCTTTATTTTGGGGGAATACAATTAGGGGTGGTAATGTTTTCTTCCCTCCCTTTGAAGCCAAACTTTTCAAGATTTTTTTTTTCTACACTTAGTCTTCATTTCTTCACCTCCTACCTTCTATTCCTTATTCAGTCTGTGATCATTCCACTTTGGTCCCCGTCATGGTGAACACAGATACTCTTACTAAGGTTACCAGTTAACTCAATGTTGCTGAACCCGTGGGACTTCTCTAGACTCTATTTCTCAAAAGTACCTCAAATACTTTTTGATACACAGAGTCCTATTTTCTGTTTCTTAAAATTTCCCTCCTTTATTTTCATGACACTCTCTCTCTCCTGCTCTCCGGACTGTTTCTCAGCCTATGTCTCAGTATTCTGTACCATGACATTGAATAATGGAATTTCTAAGCCTTATCTCTGCGATTCCTTTTTTTTTTTTTCCTTCCACCCTCCTCTTTCTCCCTAGTCCATTTTAGCTGTGCCTCTGGTGCAGATTACTTAATGCTGATGACTTCTAACCTATTATTCCCTGCACAAGCCTCTTTCTGACCTAAAGTCATACATAACCTGATAAAGTATTTCAGACATTCCAAGAATACTTCAAAAAGAAGAGTCCCCAAAACTGAGTTCAGGCTTTCCTCCAAGCTTACCTCCTCTCGCCCATCTTTGTAATTGGCACCAACATTCATGCAGTTGCCCAACCTGCAAATCTGAATTATCCTTGAAACTTCTTTTTCCTGCCCTGCTTATACATAACTTGTAACAAAGGTCTATTGATTTTGTCTCTTCAAACTATTCTGATTGTGTCCACCTCTCTCCTCCCATGGGACCACTTTTATATGTGGTAGTAACTATATTACTGGTCTCATCATCCAGTTACATCTTGTTAAAATTTATCATCCATTTTCTAGCCAGAAGGGTTGGGTGCATATGGAAATTTTAGTGTAATTCTCCCTGCTTAAAATACTTAGTTTCCCAAATTCCAATGTAAGGCCTACAACTTTTCGCTGTGAATCTTTATGATCCTGGGGAATTTGTCAAAGATTTGTAATCTCTTTTGTTTATCATCTCTCTGTGTGATTCACACATTTAATAAATAACTATTGAATGTTTGATATATGAAAAGAATGCTGTGCCCAAAAACATCTCTGAAAAAGACAGCATGTAAAAACCTTCATGAAAATGTGTTCTCAGGCGGGGGAATGGTGGTAGTGGTAGTAGAAATGTCACGTGTGTGATCAGGATAAAGGACAGTGCCATGGAAATGAAAACACTTTACTTGCTCTTCTGAGCTAATCAGCTCCAAGTATCAGTGTGATTCTTCAGAACTGAAAAAAATTCACAGGGTCAGCTGTGAAATCACAGACCCTTGGGTCTAGACATAGGGGGTATTAAGTGCCCTGGGTAGATTCTCCATTCTTCTGGGGGACAGTTTGAATTTTCTATACTAGGATACACTTCCCAATGAGACTGAGGTTGCATCAAGCCCATGTTTCCACACCACTCTTATAGTTTCTAGAAGGAGAATACAGATAAGACAACATAATTTTAGAGAGATGGAGCTCAACAACCAGATTCTAAAATAAATAGATATGCCCAGCACAGAGAACATTTAGTATGTTTCTCTTTCACATTAAATTTTGTCCCATAATGCCCAATACTTTTCTAATCTTTGAATCATGTCATAGCTCCTCCTTGGCAGAGATGAGGTGGTGTGCAGGTAGATGAAAAAAATAAATATATATATATTACATATTTGGATTGAGAGAGAGAGAGAATGTTAGGATTATCATCATTAATATGGAAGTAAGCCCACACATGAAAAATATGAGAAATAGGAAACATAATTGACAGAGATGAAAATATTTTGTTAGAAATAAAGATTGACATGTACTTAGGGACCAAATCATAATTATTTCCACATAAGGAAATATGGATTTTACTCAGAAGGCAATTAAGAGGTTTATAGATTTTTTGAAAGAATGTAATAAGGTAAAATCTAGGAAAACTGTTTAAAATTCAGAAAATTAATATTTTTATTAGAGAACCAATTGGGTATTTTATATTAAAAAGTATTTGGTTCCATTAGAGAAGCCCAGAAGTAAAGTTGAGGTTAGAAAATGATCTTGTAAATAGACGAATTGGAAGTAATTCAGCATATTCTGTGAGGCTACCCTTATTATAATTTCTCAGTTTTACCACTGGCTGCACCAACCCTCCTTCCCCAAAGAGATCTTGAAAAGGCCTTCTCAGTTTCTCCACTCTAACTTCCACTTTCCGTCTCACTTTCTGGACACAACCTGGTCGTCTCCATATTTGTATTTTAATCTTAGTTGAGAAATTCTCCTTACTATTTTTTTCTTAACTAAGTAGTGAGATTCTCCAATGCCTGACTCAATCCACATGTCCTCCTAGAACACACTGACTAGCTTCATTTTTAGTACCATCCTACGATGGGCTTTTGTATTTGTTCTTTTCACCTCTACTTCAGTATTATACCTTCTTCTTATATCCATCTCCCCGTAGCAACTGCTACAGTGCCTGGTCCAGCAGAGTCACTTTGCCTCGCAGCAAATGAATGAACAAATTATCTTGGTTCCAAACTGACTATTCACTTCACTAGGCAGAGGACATTGTGTGATATACAAAATAATAGAAGGACCTTCCAGGAGTTTCAACTGCGTCTTAATGAGTAAATGAAAAGGAACAATGAAGTTCATCTCATTGTGTAAGTCTCTTCCTGGTGGTAAATTACATGTTAAAAAATGCTTCTGAAACTTTTTATTTCCTAGTTAGTACCATAAGGAAATTACACAGGTACTCAGTGGGCCTGAGTTGATAATTGTTTCTTTAAACACTTTAAAATGCTACAGGAAAGTTTAATTCTGGCCTTTTTTTTTTTTTTAGCCTTGTAGTCTGTATTCCACCTTGTGTCTCAGTTTTCACAGCAATTAACGCATTCACTTACATATATATATATATATATATATATATATATAAATAATTTCTTATACAATTTGATAGGGCCGAAAGGAAAGCTAAATCACAGTACCTGACCTGCCATCAAATAAGCAATTCCTACTGTTTCTTAATATCTTCATTGATTAGCAGCTGTAATAAAGAGTCATACTCCATTTTTGACATCTATCTGCTGGTACCTTTTAAGGCCCACCCTTCCTGCTTCTTTTCAGTCTCACATCTGGGTAAGCTAAGAAGAAAGCCCAGGTGCTTCAGGAAGTTCAAACCATGCAAGACTCTTTTCTCATAAAATCCTTGGCCCAGGCACACTGCTGTATTTACTGTAAAAGCCTCAAGCCTCTGATCTCCTGCCCCTTTTCTGCAGAGCTATTTGTGGACCAGTCAGGGAAGCAAGCCTTGCTCCTAGAAAGCCAATGTGAGTAATAAATCTTTTGTACCCTCTTGGTGTGAGTGACATTATAAATCTCAACATCCAAACCAAATTTTTGGTGGGGATCTATCTCATTTTTGTGGAGGGGCTCCAACAAGGCCTTCCTTGATTTACAGACCTTCCTTTCAGAATAATTTTTCTCTTTGAAATAAATCAATGAGATTTACAGTCAGGTTCTGTTACCTTTCTAAAAAAAAAATAGTCAACAAAATAGACTTCAAAACAAAGAAAATAACAAGAAACAAAGATGGACATTACATAATGATAAAGGGATCAGTCCAACAAGAGGATATAATCATTATAAATACACACCCAACACAGGAGTGCCTACATATGTAAAACAAATACTAACAGAATTAAAGGGGGGAAATAGGATGCAATGCATTCATTTTAGGAGACTTCAACACACCATTCACTCCAAAGGACAGATAAAACAGACAGAAAATAAGTAAGAACACAGAGGTACTGAACAATGTATTAGAACAGATGGACCTAACAGATATCTGCAGAATACTTCATCCAAAAGCAACAGGATACAAATTTTTCTCAAGTGCACATGGAACATTTTCAAGAATAGATCATATGCTAGGCCACAAAAAGAGCCTCAGTAAATTCAAAAAGATTGAAATTGTACCAATCAGTTTCTCAGATCACAAAGGTATGAAACTAGAAATAAATTACACAAAGAAAACGAAAAAGCACACAAACACATGGAGGCTTAATAACATGCTCCTAAATAATCAGTGGATCAATGACTAAATAAAAACAGAGATCAAGCAATATATGGAGACACATGACAACAATAATTCAACACCACAAAATCTGTGCGATGGAGCAAAGTCCATGCTAAGAAGGAAGCATATTGCAATACAGGCCTACCTCTGGAAAGAAGAACAATCCTAAATGAACAGTCTAAAATCACAATTAATGAAACTAGAAGAAGAAGAACAAATGAGGCCCAAAGTCAGTAGAAGGAGGGACATAATAAAGATTAGAGCAGAAATAAATAAAATCAAGAAGAATAAAACAATAGAAAGAATCAATGAAAGCAGGAGCTGGTTGTTTGAGAAAATAAACAAAATAGATAAACCCCTAGCCAGACTTATCAAGAAAAAAGAGAGTCTACACACATAGAATCAGAAATGAGAAAGGAAAAGTCACTACGGACACCACAGAAATACAAAGAATTATGAGAGAATACTATGAAAAATTATATGGTAACAAACTGGATAACCAAGAATGGACAACTTTCTAGAAAAATACAAACTTCCAAGACGGACCCAGAGAACAGAAAATCTGAATAGACCAATTACCAGCAAAGAAATTGAATTGGTAATCAAAAAACTACCTAAGAACAAAACTCCTGGACCAGATGGTTTCCCTGCTGAATTTTATCAAACATTTAACGAAGACCTAATAACCATCCTCTTAAAGTTTTCCAAAAAGTAGTAGAGGAGGAAATACTCCCAAAGTCATTCTATGAGGCCAGCATCACTCTAATATCAAAACCAGGCAAAGACACCACAAAAAAAGAAAATTACAGACCAATATCCCTGAATAACATAGATGCAAAAACATAAACAAAATATTAGCAAACTGAATACATCAAAATACATAAAAAATATCATCCATCATGATCAAGTGGGATTCATCCCAGGGTTGCAAGGATGGTACAACACTAGAAAAATCCATCAACATCATCCACCACATCAAGAAAAGACAGAAACCATATTATCATCTCCATAGATGCTGAAAAAGCATTTGATAAAATTCAACATCCATTTAGGATAAAAACTCTCAACAAAATGGATATAGAGGGCAAGTACCTCAACATCATAAAGGCCATATATGACAAACCCACAGCCCACATTATACTTAACAGCGAGAAGGTGACAGCTTTTCCTTTAAGATTGGGAAGAAGACAAGGGTGCCCACTTTCCCCACTTTTATTCAACATAGTACTGGAGGTTTTAGCCACGACAATCAGACAACACAAAGAAATAAAAGACATCCGGATTGGCAAGGAAGAAGTCAAACTGTCCCTGTTTGCAGATGACATGATATTGTGCATAAAAATCCCTGAAGAATCCACTCCAAACTTCTAGATCTAATATCTGAATTCAGCAAAGTTGCGGGATACAAAATTAATACACAGAAATCTGTTGCATTCCTATACACTAACAATGAACTAGCAGAAAGAGAAATCAGGAAAATAATTCCATTCACAGTGCATCCAAAAGAATAAAATACCTAGGAATAAACCTAACCAAGGAAGTGAAAGGCCTATACCCTGAAAACTACAAGATGCTTAAGAGAGAAATTTAAGAAGATACCAATAAATGGAAACACATCCCATGCTCATGAACAAGGACAATTAATATTGTCAAAATGTCAATCCTGCCTACAGCAATCTACAAATTCAATGAAATCCCTATCAAAATACCAACAGCATTCTTCAACACACTAGATCAAATAGTTCTAAAATTCATATGGAACCACAAAAGACCCTAAATAGCTAAAGCAATCCTGAGAAGGAGGAATAAAGCAGTGGGAATTATGGTCCCTGACTTCAAGCTCTATTACAAAGCCACAGTAGTCAAGACAATTTGGTACTGGCACAAGAACAGACCCATAGACCAATGGAACAGACTAGAGAACCCAGACATAAACCCAAGCATATATGGCCAGTTAATATATGATAAAGGAGCCATGGACATACAATGGGGAAATGACAGCCCTTTCAACAGCTGGTGTTGGCAAAACTGGACAGCTACATGCCAAAGAATGAAACTGGATTATTGTCTAACCCCATATAAAAAACTAAACTCAAAATGGATCAAAGACCTGAATGTAAGTCATGAAACCAAAAAACTCTTAGAAAAACACATAGGCAAAAATCTCTTGGACATAAACATGAGCAACCTCTTCATGAACATATCTCCCCAGGCAAGGGAAACAAAAGCAAAAATGAACAAGTGAGACTATATCATGCTAAAAGATTCTGGACAGCAAAGGACACCATCACTAGAACAAAAAGACTTCCTACAGTATGGGAGAACATATTCATAAATGACATATCTGATAAGGGGTTGACATCCAAATTATATAAAGAGCTCACACATCTCAACAAACAAAAAGCAAATAAGCTGATTAAAAATGGGCAGAGGATCTGAACAGACACTTCTTCAAAGAAATTCAGATGGGCAACAGGCACATGAGAAGATGCTCCACATCACTAATCATCAGAGAAATGCAGATTAAAACCACAATGAGATATCACCTCACACCAGTGAGGATGGCCAACATCCAAAACACAAACAACAACAAACGTTGGCGAGGATGTGGGGAAAGGGGAACCCTCCTACACTGCTGGTGGGAATGTAAATTAGTACAACCATTGTGGAAAGCAGTATGGAGGTTCCTCAAAAAACTCTATAAAATAGAGATACCATTTGACCCAGGAATTCCACTCCTAGAAATTTACCCTAAGAATGCAGCAGCCCAGTTTGAAAAAGACATATGCACCCGATGTTTATCACAGCACTATTTACAATAAACAAGAAATGGAAGCAACCTAAGTGTCCATCAGTAGATGAATGGATTAAGAAGATGTGGTACATATACACAATGGAATATTATTCAGCCATAAGAAGAAAACAAATCCTACCATTTGCAACAACATGGGTGGAGCTAGAGGGTATTATGCTCAGTGAAATAAACCAGGCAGAGAAAGACAAGTATCATATGATTTCACCCATCTGTGATGTATAAGAACAAAGCAAAAACTGAAGGAAGAAAACAGCAGCAGACTCACAGAACCCAAGAATGGACTAACAGTTACCAAAGGGAAAGGGACTGGGGAGGATGGGTGGGAAGGAAGGGATAAGGGGGAAAAAGTGCCATTACTATTAGCACGCATAATGTGGGGGGTGGGGGGTGGAGAAACGGGGAAGGCAGTATAACACAGAGAAGACAAGTAGTGATTCTGTAACATCTTACTACGCTGGTGGACAGTCACTGTAATGTGGTATGTGGTGGGGACTTGTTAATAGGGGGAGTCTAGTAACCATAATGTTGCTCTTGTAATTGTACATTAATGATACCTAAATAAAAAAAATTGTCAAAGAAAATGAAAAATGATTTCACAGAATTATATCACTCATACTCCCTCCATAATGCAGGATATTATTGTGCTATCCTCTGTTACACTTTATGCTGAGCATTCAGCTTTCATTGTAACTATTTTTCTTTTTAGATTTTCTTTTATCTGAGGTTATTTTTGTAATTATCTTGGTGTCTTTGGTTTTCTGTGGTTACATTGTTTTGCCAATGAGTATGTGTGTCATTAGGGGTATCTGTGTGTGTTAATTTGTCTTGGATGCATTAAACTTACTGAAGTGGAAATTTGGGCATTTCATCCATACAGACATTTCTCAGCCATTATTTCTCCAAATGCTTCTACCTAATTTGTTCTATTGTCTCTTTTTGGGAACTCAAATTACATACATACTGAATCTTACTCTATACTTCATATTTTATCTGTGTTTTAATGTATGTCTCTTTGTCTCATCTGTGTAATTTCTTTATACAATGTCCAGGTCAGTAATCTCCTCAACTGTAACAATTTTGAAGTATAAACTCACTTTCTTATTTTTATATAAATTATTTTATTTCTCTACCCTAAAATTTCCTGTTTTCTTTTCAAATATGTCAAATAGATTTGTTTGTTTCTTGTACATTTATCATACTTTCATTTTCTCTTTTACCTCCTTAAATATATAAAACTCATTTGTATAATATATACTGTAAACCTTTATTTATTTTTTTGTTTTTTTTTTTGGCGGGAGGGTCTATTTCTATTTTGTTGTTGTTTCATTAATTACTTCTATTTATGGCAGCAGATATCCTTGGGTATTTAATTGTTTTTGTATGGGGGCATCTATTCCTCAAATTTTTCAGTTTTGAGAATCATTTGAAATTATGGTTAAGGTTACCCTAATCTAAAGAAGACTTGCCTTTGTTTCTGTCAAGTCTATGGACTCTAACAATTTTGAGCTCTTCAAAATCTTGATATTTTTGTCGGGGAGAGTGATACAAAGAAATGTGAATTTGAATTTGTAAACTTGTGTGAGTGGAGACATAAATTTTCCAGGGATGCATTTTATTCTGACTCGGTACCAACGCTTAATCAGCCATGCTCCCCCTTGCCATAAAATTGGGTTTTCTTTCAACTTTACCTATTGAGAGCATTGGTACTTGAATTATTTGATTTGATATGGGGGCTTTAAATCTGACCTCTCATCCTTTAAAGCCTCTGTCTCTTTATCTCCCATCAACTCACTGTTGTAGAATTTCTTCAAGTTTTTGCTCTAGGCCACCAGAAACTGTTAAATAAGCCAAGGGTAGAAGCCAACTTGACTTTCCTGCTTCTGGTCAGAACTCTAATTTTGTTGTGGTTTCTGGTCTCTCATGGATCCCTCTATTTGCCATTAGCTAAGCTGGGCATAAGATTTAAAAAAATAGTAATTTATACTGAGAGTTTATGTGTTGCTTTATTTGGAATGATTTCTTTATTTGTTCTCTGTCCAGAAAGAGAACCAGCTTTGCCACTGCTCAGGAACTATTGTAGGAGCCTCTGTCATTGTTGGCACAAAGTATTTTAGGGATATGAATTAATATTTGCTTTATAACTTATGTATTTAATATATTTTTATTTATACATAATTTATATATGCTTATATATTTTTTCAACATCCTGTCAAACAAAAAAATTTAACATATTTTATTTCATAGGTGCAATCTACCAATCTAAATATGTATATATATTCATACATATTTATAAATTATGTATAAATATAATTAAATATAAATACATTTTTCCTAGATATTATTGCATAGTAAGAATTTAGAGTTGATTTAAAATCTGTGTAATGAAAACAATTTATAATGGCAGAAGGTTTTAGAAACCAAAGGCCGTCTAAGCATAACTGAAGGCCAGGATAACTAAGAAAGGAAGAAAAGAGTTAACAGAGAAGTCCCGACTGCTCTTACCTGAAAGGCCTGCTTATAACATTGCCCCTTAGATGTCATCTGGGAACTTAGATTTTAGGAGGGTTCCCACCATCCTCAAAACTGAGAAGAGTGGCTCACTATGTCTAAACTATCGGTATAAACAGTATATTTATGCTGAACACTTGATTTCCTCTGGGCATCTAGAATTTTTTTTATGTGCCAGATGAAAGCTGCCTATATGACTCCAGCAAAAATCCTGGATCCTGAGTCTTTAGTGAGCTTCCCTAGTTGGCAGAATTTCACAAATGCTGTTACAACTCATTGCTGGGGAGATTAAGTGCATCCTGTGAACTCCACTGGGAGAGAACCTCTGGAAACTTGCACCTGGCTTCACCAGGGCTTCATCTCATGTGCTTTCCCTTTGGTAATTTTACTTACAATCAACATAGCTGTAAGACTGCGTGCTGACTCCCCCTTGTGCATCATCAGACCTAGGAGTGTTCTTGGGAACCCTCATCTCAACTGCATACCCTTTCTTCCTCCTCCTCAATATCTGTCCTCATTTTATCCCCATATAAAAATCTACCTTAGGACTCCTTTCCATTCCTTCTTCCCATGTTATTTTCAGTCCCTTGTTCTTTCTTCTCTCCAGATAAGACAGCTTCTGTTAGCTGCACACTTTCCTGGAAATTGATTCATTTACATATTTAATCCTGCATTCAATTTGAAAAACTTATTCATTCACTAAGCACTTAGCAGGTATTTCCTATATGCCAAGCTCCATGAAACAAGCTCAGTAAGACAGAATCCTGTTTGACCATCTAAGCCTCACATTCAGATGGGAAAAACAAATTAGCAAAGCAGTTATTTTGTTTTGGCTGTATGTTGTATTATGACGAACCACCCCAATTTAAGACAACAATTTTATTTTACTCACATTTTTGATAGGTCAGAAACTTAGAAGGAGCTCAGCTGGGCAATTCGTCTCTGATCCATGTGGCAAAAGTTGCCGTGTCATGGCTGGAAGATCCAGTGGCTTCTTCACTCACATGGCTAGTGGCACATTTCCCTTGGCTAGTCTCTTTCCACATGGTATCTCGCTCTTCATGGCCTCATCATATAATAGGCTAATTGGGTAATAAGCTAATCACCACCTGATGAGCAAAGGACAACCACAATTCTCACAAAGAAGTTGGCTTTGAAGTTGCCAGGCCTCTTAAGGGATACTCTCATATCTGAAAGAGTGTCAATTCCCTTATATTCTATTACGCGGGGCCGTTAAAAGTCCCACCCAGATTCAAGGGGTGGAGACAAAGACAATGTATTCATAGGGATGTGGTAAGTCATAGTGCAAAAGAGCACATGGGATGGGAGATAGTGTGTCAGATATTTAGGAAAATGAAATGTACCATATATTGTGGAATAAGTACTGTACAGGTTTAAAAATTATTTGTCAGAGAACCAAACTGCCACCTGCTCTAGAACAATGAAGTCTGTAAAGTTTCCCTAGAAGAGATCATTAAATTTGAAGGAAGAAAGTGCTCATTCTTATGATAAGGATAGCAGAGGTAAATATGTCCCAGGCTGAGAGAGCACTAAGGCGAGGCCCAGTACATTTTATTTTCTAGAAATTCAACAATTTTCAGGATCATTTTGGTTGGAAAGTAGGTGTCAATGATGTGGTAAGAGGAAAGGCTGAGAGAGTAACTATGTATGTGATGGGCTTTCTACACCTCCCTGGCATAGGGGTTGTCTTGTCAATGGGTTTCAGCCCCAAACAAGTTCACTATGGATTCAGTGAGACTGAACAATGACAATGGAACGTTCTTGGGGTGAAAGGGTTTATGCCCAACTTTATTTCCACAGCAGCAGGTGAATCACTAGAATCCTGTCCTCTCAGTGCGAGTCTGCACGCAGTAAGCCGGTCTGTGCGTCTGGGCCTCTGTGCCCCCGCAGCCCTCTCAGTCTCTGTGCTTGGCGCTACTGGCCACTCCAGTCTCTGCTCTCCTGCAGCCGTGCCACCTTGTCGCCCAGAGCACTGGGCGGAGCTATTTATATAGAGTCAATAGACACGTATTGCCCACACAAATAAAGTGAGCTAGCCCGCCAGGGCCAGGTGAGAATCCTGGCCACAGGAACCTCCACTTTATTCACAGGGTCTACAACCTTATTCTATAAAAGGCCAGAGAGTCACTATTTTAGGCTCTGTAGACCAAGAGGCAAAATCAAGGATGTTGTTTAGATGATTATACACTCATTTAAATGTAGTAATTTTCAAAGTGTAAAAATCATTCTTAGCTTTTGGACCTCACATAAACAAGTGATAGACAGGCTTTGGCCCATGAGTCAAAATTTGCTAATTCATGATGTAGAAGTTGTGAATTTAGCCTATAGGCAACCATAAAACAGTTTTACTTAGGAAAATCGCATTGGAAGGATCGCTCTGATATCACTGTGGGAAATGAGGCAAAGCAGGGAGAGTGAAACTAGTTAGGAAATTCTGGAAGCGATCGGGTGGATAGAATCATCATTGGGATTACGGAAGTACAATAAAAAGGGTCTGGTGTTTCCTTAAAAAGGCCATAAATTATAGTGTAGGAAAAGAGGGGTCAGACGAAGACAACTCTCCAATCTCTTATTATGCAGTTGGGCATTACTTAGGAATTTGGTAATGCTACTTAAAAAGAAACGCAAGAGAGGATACATGTAGAAATAATGAATTATATTTTAATTAAAATTAGTTTGACTTGCCCATGAATAATCCAGATATGGAGATTTTATGTAGTTGTTTGTGTGGGTGTGTGTATTTCAGCAGAGAGCCTTATTTGTTGACAAAGACGTGGGAATCATTGACATATTAATAATTGAAACCACAGTCATGACTGGCTTACCAAATGTGAATATGCAAACTAGAATGTAAGAGTTCACATCCTTCCTGACATTGATATTGTTATATATGCATGTTTGTATTTCAGAATCACTTAATGCTGAATGTTTCTTTGTAGCCCACTTGAAGTTCCCCCTGGTAGCAGCTTTATACTTTAATATCATTTATTCTTAAACTTCAGTTTGTCACACTTACTTAGACAAGCATGTTTTGTAGTGATTGATTTAAATTATTCCATTTAACATTATGCACTTAAAATCTGGTTTGTTGTCTTTTATTTTAGATTAGGATTGATAAGGGACTTCATTTTATTTCACATACCTTTTGTCTTTTGACTTTTCGAAAAGACATTTTTGCTAAATGGCTTAAATCATGATTAGTTTCAGATTGCAAATAATTGTCCCCAGCTTCTTTCTAAAAATTATCATGTGCTCTGTGTGACTGAAATTAGCAGAAGTCTCAGAGTTTATAGTAGCTCTTTCTTAAAAAGGAAAGAAATATGAGTGTGAAAAATGTATCACTTGATTGGTCAAAGACATATCCTAGTTCCTCACTATGTCAAATCTCCTAAGCCCAGTAACCTCATATGAGTTTCAGGGAAGTCCTATCAAATTAATCTTGTATGTATTCACTCTTTCAACAAATATTGATCAAAAAACTTCTGTATTAGCCTTGCCACATTTTCATAAATAATTTGACAGGGTCAACCTTAAATTATATATTAAGGTTTTGGTTTTTAGCTGCATGTTGTAACATAATCCTCATATCATCCTTGAAAAAAACGTAAGTAGGCACAAGTCTATGGTACAAATGCTATAAATAACTCACCAAAGCCTGTGGGCCCTATAAGTATTCATTCCCTTTAGTCCTTATATTTGTTTGTTGTACAAGTTGAAAACCAAAGGTAAGTGATTCCTGCCTTTGGCACTGAAATGTTCTCTGAGTTTAAATGGAGATCAGAGCTTTCTCACATGGAAGAAAATGAGGCAATATTAGGTATAGGAAATAAATTCTTACCTGTTTTCAAAACTAAGAGTTTACCATCATGAAGTGATTTTCTTCCCCTCTTTGCAACACTGGAAGAATTACCTTCATGAACAGTTGTTGGGTGGCAGAAGAGTTATTTGGTGTAATGAAAAATAGAAAATGTCTTTCTCAGTGAAACTAAATGGATATCCTTAAGGAGTTAAACTAATTCATTGTTTTAGAACTTCTGAGGAAGTTGGTAGGTAGAAGACATATAGGACTAGACTAGTATAAGAGATCTATCTTATAATAATTAGCATATTGGTCTGTTAAATTTCTGTAGTCAGAAATATTTAGATATAAGAATATCAAGAATCAGTTAATATAAGGAATAATGTTTGAATTTCATGAATCTGTAAATCTTGGTTGGCAATCCATTACATTAGTAGGCATCACCAGTGTCAAAGGTTGTCACTTTTTCCTTGGAATATTTCTGATTAATATCTCTTGCCTCCCTTCCGTTTAGTTGGTACAGTGTAACCTGTTGTTATTAACAGGCCTTCTGGAATGAGGTGATTAAAAGTATATCTACCCTCTCTTCTCTGAAGGTTATATGTACAGTAGTAACTGAAGGAACTGGGAGACACTAGAAGCCACTACATGGAAGGCCGTTTGTTCCTGAATGACACATAGCAAATTGTAGTTTGATTACAGAATAAACCTTTATTGACTGAGCCATTGATATTTTGGAGAATGCTTATTTCAGCAGTTTCCATTATTTACCTAAACTAATGCAACTTTTACTTGTCACTATTAGAATAGAAATGAGAACCACAATTTCTTATTTGGAGATGTGTATCAGATTTACCTGGAAAACTTCTGTAAAAAATGAATATCTGGCCCAGTTAACTTAGGTTGAGGGGTAAAAGTATAGGAGGCATGTACATATCTTTAAAAAATTACATATAATTCTGATGTTCACTTCTGGTTAAGAATCACTCTACAAGCCTCTTTTCTTAAAAGGGGTATATTATCCTTCACAAAGACCAGCTTAAAGCAGTCAATTCAAATTCATTATATGTATATCTATGTCTATCCTTGTAAGAGTTAGAGATTTGGTATTCTTATAATTTAAAATAATTATGACTGTTTCTAGCCAAAATTTTTAATTAACATATTCCATAAGTATAAAATCCATAGTATTTATGAAAAGTAACCTTTGAATAAATAGTTAAGAAAAAGGCAAATCTAAGTATGGTCACCTGGATGACCACTTTGCTGAAAATTACTGTTTCCTGAGATGTGATTTAGACTTATATATCCTGCATTTACTATCACTTTAAGAATTTCTACAAAAAAAAGAATAAATTCAAAACCATTTGGTATGATTAAAGAAAGTCAGTATTCTTACTTTTGTGTTTCATTTCAGAAACAGTATATTTTAGGGGTACCTAAGAAGGCAAGGATTGATTGAATGACTGGAGTATATAAAATATCTTAGGTGAGTCATTTAATTCAAGAAATACCTAGATAATCAACAAACATGTAGATTTATAATCCCAGGGTGTGAACTTCAGATAAAATTATCAAAAATAACATGTGGAACTATTCATTCATAATTTCAAAGACATCTGTTGAGCAACTTCTGTGTTTCAGGTCAATAAGTTGGTAGTAATAATTGACTATGGCATATTTCCTTTATAATAGGAGAGAGTTCACGATGCATTTACCATCTGGCATCAAAGAATAAGCATTACCTTAACAGTAAGCACAAAGGTCTAGCTTCAAGTTTGGAAAAAGAAAATTCATGAATTCTGAGCCACATTGGCAATAATGAACAATAGAACATAGGTGAAAAAGACAGTATCAAGATAGCGAGGTGGGAGCTCGAGCTAAGAGAAACCATATACTTGCATTTTGCTTGTTTTATTTCATAGATACTAAAAAGAAAATTCAGCACCAGAAAAGTAACAAAGAATTTTGTAAAAGAAGAGAAACAATGATTAAAGTGTATAATTTGCTAAATGGAGCTAGCCTTATGGGTTGGAAGGCTGTGGAAACAAGTCCCAGTCAGACTACTATTCCAGTTTGGATGCAAAAGGGAAATTGGATGAGATGAAGAAAGAGCCAATGTTATTTAATTAATTAATTGATTTTATTTTTCAGCATTATGAATAAGTTGAAGGGTAGTTTTATGTGAAGACACATTAAATCTGAGGTTATTTGATTGGTGTGTTTTACATGTCAGAGTCATAGGTAGAAATTTCATAATTTGAAAGTATATGACAGAAGTAAAAATGGTCAAAAAGGCTTTTAGACTGTCACATGTGTCAGCAGTATGTCCTGAAACAGTGGGTTCTTCACCGGCCCATATGCACAATCAGCAGGTTTGTTCAATACGCTAAGTCAGAGTTTGAGCAGTAATGACAAACTGCTTTACGTATATTGGGGACTAATGCAGAACCTGGTTTCTCTGAGTACTTGTCTCTGTCAGTTTATTAGGCCAGAATATGTGGTATCCTATGACATAAATTAAATGGGATAATTGGTGGAAACACCCTGAAAGTTGTAGATGGAGCATTAGCTTATGTACTGCATTATTCATGACAACATGTGATGTTTTAGACCAAAAGTGCTGGGTAGTAAGTCCCTTGTTACTTTCATGGCACTGGGAATGAATCTCTGCCTAATAGTATTAGTGATGAGTTGCCAGAGGAACCTATATTTTGGGGTTAGAAGTTGTCCTTAGAGGGGAAAACAAGTGTCCTATTTGAAAATGTTAGGCTCTTGGAGAAGCTAACACCCTTAGGGAAATTATTGGTCATTTTCGTATGAGCATAAAATAGCACATTTTTCTTTCCCTTTGATATTTCTCTTTGATAACAAGAAATTAAAGAAGTGAGGAAGGTGTAGGAAAAATTAAAATAATGAATAAGAGAATGTAGTAGAGTCAGCTTCTCTAGAGAGGGCAAAAGTAGGTAAATGCGCTGGACAGCAGGAGGAAATTGGAATGAAGGAAATCTGATCAAAGTCAGGAGAATCCTGTCTACATCTTGGCTTTGCTGCTGTTTTCATGACCTTGAACATCTATAATTTATTCTGAATGTACATATTTTAATATCATTTTGTGCAAGTTTTGAAATTCTAAGCAGTTAAGAAGAATGAGAACACTTTAGGAAGCGTCTGCTGCTTTGGGAAAGATACCATAAATAGATTGGGGTCCGGTATTCCTTGTAAGCTTTACCATTGCACATCTATTAGCTTGAATGGCATATGAATCTTTATTTTGTTTTATTCTCTTTCAAACTTTTGAAATTCATGCCAGGCTTATTAACATTTCATTGCCTTTATATTAAATGTAACCGAATGTTATTAAATAGTAATAAAATCTTATCTTTCAGGTAATTATAAAAATTCCCCCAAAAAAGAGGTTTCAACCAAACCTTAGTAAACATTGCTTCCATGATTGAATGCAAATGAGTAAGAAACATAGATTAGGTGACTTTAAAGAGAAGTAAAAGAAGTACTGCAGACACAATTTTTGGGTGGACAAAATGCATAGTGTTTAAGATGCAGAAAACACCAGATTTCTTCTAGTTGACCTGTACTTTGCACACTGCTACCTGTACTTTGCACACTGCTACCTGTACTTTGCACACTGCTACCTGTACTTTGCACACTGCTACAGATGATTTTTTCAGGGAGTGTCCTTGATGTGTATCTAGAGACTAATTGGTTAGATACACTAGGAATCATCCATCCACTTTAATTATCTATTATATCCCCAAGGTTTAGTGCTTTGCTTAAAGTCAATGTTCTTGTAGCCAGAGGCAGAAGACAAGAGGAATCAATCAGCAAATACAATGTGGAATTGAGAGAGAAAGTTATGGTTTACAGCACCTTTTCAGAAGGACTCAGCTTTGCTTTACAGGCTCTACATTTCTTCTTCGAGCCATTTCCCCATACTCTGACGCTGAGCCACTCTTTTTCAGTGTCTCCTGCCCTGCCTTCACAGTTTAGATCATAAAGCAAAGGTCAACTAGTCAAATGGAAGAATTCAAACTTATGTTTTGTATTTGTTTTGTATCTCTTATAACCATGTTCATACATCCCACAAAATACATCATTTTTTTTTTACAATTTTTTTTATTTTAGTATCATTAACCTACAATTACATGAGCAATATTGTGATGATTAAACTACCCCCTTCATCAGGTCCCCCCACCAACCCTACTACAGTCACTGTCCATCAGTGTAGTGAGATGAGAATCACTACTTGTCTTCTCTGAGCTGTACAGTCCCCCCCC
>JAQQAC010002629.1:6683829-6757433 GCA_029783875.1 Phataginus tricuspis
CACTTAGGTTGCTTCCATTTCTTGGCTATTGTAAATAGTGCTGCAATAAACATTTTTAATGCCCTATACTCTTCTTTGTTTGGCTTTGTTTGCCAAATTCCTTTAAGCCAGTGTAAAGATAGCCTCTAGGCCAGGAAGGCTCCTTTGAGGTAGCTGGTTCACTGTACAGGCACCCTGAGCATCGTGGGGAGGGCTTGCATGTCCTCTCATCAACAGGACCTGTGCCGTCATTTATGCTACTGACCATGAACTCGGGCCTCTTGGTGAACCCTCACCTCATACTTTATAATTTGCTAGATTATTTTTTAGGGTTTTTGAGTCTTTCCGCAGTGATTTCACTGCTGTTCACCAGTCTGTTTCAGTGAGACCCGAGCCTGACTCTCCTCATCGCGGGCTGTGCCGTCTCCAGGCCTTCACTGTTCTCGCCAAGACAAAGAGAATCTGAGTAAACAAAGCCACATCCTGGATTTTAAGGAAATCATTTGAATCCATGTCAAATGGATGCTAAATATAACATGGTACAATTAAATCAGTTAATTAATAATATCTATTTCCTTAATGACTGCCAAGCATAGTGATCAGTATATTGTATATATCCTATCATTTAGATCACAGAGTAAAATGGACATGCTTATTTAAAATGAAGAAACTGAGATACAAAATGTTAAATAACTTGATCAATCAGGCAATTTCATAGAATAGGTAGACAAAGTTTATATAATTAAGCTAATTTTGATTCCAAAGTCTGTGCTCTGTCCTTTCCCTTTAAAGATATAGATATGAATATAGATACATAGATACAGATACATACTATACAGATATGAATAAAAAATAAAGTTATTAAATGTAATTTTTATCACAGAGGTAATAATTGCTTAATATGAGAATTGATAGAATAAGGATGACCTGATAGAATGTCAAGAATAGGGGGCGCTTTGGAATGGTAAAGTCCTTTGAAAGTCTACTGACGTAAGGATAATAACAACACTAATGAAACTGTCAAAATCAACTTTTTTAGGAATTTGGAAATTTACTAAATGCTTACAGCAATCTTAGAAGTATTTTTAAAATGATTAATCTTTGTAAGAAAAGCTAGTTTGGTGACATTTAACCTACCATAATTCTGTCATCCTCTGCCCAGCTTTGCAGTAGCCTTGAAAACCAACAGACCCACAAGCTATGAAAACGAGTCGCTGAGCAGCCACTGAAGGAGGCAGAATGGGCTTGGTATTCGCAAAACCCTACACCTGGAAAATGTTCACTTTGTAATCTGACTGACAGCTAAGTGAAAAGCTCAATTCCCAAAGGTCGCCGTTACTTGACCTAATTGAGAGTGTGTTGTCCGTGAACAGCCCGGAGAGCATTTTTCAAAAAAAATCAGCAGCAGTTGTTTAAGATTACAGCTGCCTCGAGGTGGTAATGCCAGCCAGGTCCAGAAGAGGTTGACCAGAAAACTTCAAACTAAATTTAGAAAATGAGGTGCCCAAGAAGGGTTTGAGAGGTGCCCACATATTCTTGTGATCTCTGGGGCCATGTGCATACCCAGGGCTGTGCGTACGTCCCCAGAACGCCCGCCGTCAGGAGGATGCAGTCTGCTCCATCAGCATTTTGCTGAGAGATTTCCTCAGCCAGGTAGGCGATTTCATCACTCAAGTTCAATCTTCTACAAAACACTGGGACGTAGACAAATTCAAGCAAGATCTTTGCCAATTTATAGTAAGGATTACCTTTTCCCAGTGTCCCAAACATGGGTCCCATGTACACATGAGACCTCATCAGAGGACTTTACCATTCATATTTCTGCCCACATTCTGTTCAGGATCATTTATGTATTCTCTAAGTAGTTCAGGACTTTCTCTACAGCTCCCCTCTTTTCTTTCTGAGACCGCACCAGAATTATCCTTAACAGTCCATTCCCAGTAAGGTAGACTTTTTCTAGCATGCACTGCAAACTCTTTCAGCCTCTACTCATTTCCTGGCTCCAGAGCCGCTTCCACATTTTTAGGTAGCTATCGCAACAGCACCTGTGCTTCTAGGTACCAACTTTCTTAGTATCCTGCTGTAAGAAAAGTGCCATAGACTGGGTGTGTAATGAGCAACAAACATTTATTTCTCAATTCTGGAGGCTGGGGAGTCCCAAGATGAAGGCATTGACTTACTTAGTGTCTAGTGAGAACCAGCTTTCTAGTTTGTAATCCACTGCCTTTTTGTTGTGACCTCTTATGGCAGAAAGGGCAAGAGAGCTTTCTGGTGTCTTTAATAAGGACACTAATCCCATTTGCAAGGGTATCACCCTCATGACCTAATTGCCTTCCAAAGTCCCCCCTTCCTCCCCTGTCCCCCGCTCCAGATTCCATCACACTGGGGAGCAGGTTTCACCATATGAATTTGGGTAGGACATAAATATATAGCCTATAGCAGTTATTCAAGATGGTTTGTTCGGGAGATGGTGGGACTGTATCTTAACACCTCTAAATCTCTGCCTTTCTCACTTAAGACTCTAATTTCAGTGTCTTGCAGTGTGATTATTACTAGAAGCTACCCAAATTTTATTTGATGTAATACAGAAAAATCAAATTCTTATCAATATCTGAATTAGTTTTCACAATTTCTTTGCAAATATCTTTGAGTCAGAATATGAATTATATATCTTAGTATCACATAAGACAAAGCAAATTCTAATATTCATGGAAAAAGGCAATTATCTATAGAAAGAAAAGAAGGCCTAGGTTTGGAGTGATTTGAATTCTGCTAAGGTGGTAGCAGTAGAAAGAGAGGAAATAAGATATGTAGCAAAGCCTTGGAGGAAGAAGTGAAACTCTGGTTTAGAGAATTGTATATGGGGCAGTGAAGGGAACTGCCCAATATTTTAGACAGCTCCAGGACCCACATAACACCCCAAATACCTGACTTTCTGACAACAAAGGGTGCCCTCATCTAGATATCTGGATGAAAGAATGCTACGGTGTAATGTTTCCCTTGTGATATCCCAGCAGATGTTTCAGAAAATGTAGTCCCTATAGAACTTTTACAGCTTGAAAAGTATATGACTCATAATTACAGAATGGGGAATATTTGTAGTTATCATTTCATAACCTCTATTACCTCATTTGTTTTAAAGTTCAAGCTACGTTTCCCTCATGATAAATAAGAGGCTAGTCATGAAAGGAGGAATGGAAAGTGAGGGAGAAAGAAACAAGATACAGTCCCCAACATCAAAGTGTTTATTGTCTAGAGGGTCTAACAGATAAATAACCACAGTGAAGCAGCGTAAATGCTAAACTGGAGGTGCTTCCGGGCCTGAGGGGGCGTGAGCTGGGAGAGTCATTCTGCCTGAATCAATTAAGGAGAAGGAGAGCTTGTGGATTATGTAATCTAGGAAGCAGTGTTATCTCTGTTTTTCCAAATCTCTGACCTGCTGAAACAGAATGTGTTGGGGATTACAGACGTGAAAGGTTTAAGTCAGTAGCAGGGAGAGCCTCTCACAAAATCTGGCCTGCTTGGGTGCAAAGCCTAGAGTCCTTAGACCCATCTTGTTTAGACTATTCGTGACTTTGTAAGGATCCAAAACTTTACGAGACTTGACAATTCTTATTCATTGATCAATTCCGCAACACATGCATTCCTTCTTTTACCAATTAAGGGAAAAGTTATTAAGTGGTTTCTGTGGGTACATCATGGGTTCTACAGATGTTTGAAACTCATCTCATTTTAAAGCCTATACTACATGCCCAAATTTCATCATTTAAAAATGATGAAATATTTAAAAATAAATAATAATTTTGTAAACTAACATGCAACCCATTCCTGTTTAATGCTAAAAGTCCAATTCCTTTGTTCACATCATCGTGAAAAATCACTGGGCTGCAGCAAAACTTAGAGGCCGTAGAGAAGCAAAACTGAGAGACCCAGAGAAGAATGATTTGGTAAAGGTCACACTGCTAATTGGCAGGCATGACATTTCAAATTTAAGGTTTGCTTCATAGAGCCTCTTTTTGAGAAAATAGATTTTAGCAAAAATCAAACAAATAATCTGACAGCATTTTCACTGGTGGTGGTAAAAAGCTTCAGACAGGACAATGGAAGAGGCAGTGAGAGAAGCTGGAGAGAGAATGGGTAGTTATGTGTGATGTGCCTGTTTGAAGTTACTTATAAGGAACTCTCTCCTCTGTCCATCATCAAAGTAGCAGCACAGTGTTTATAAAGACAGACGCTGGAGTTGTTGGGCTTTGAATCCCAGCTCAGCCTCTTACTATCTATGCAACCTTTGTCCATGTACTTAAACTCTGTGTCTCAGATACCTCTCGTCTGAAAAATGTGGAAAACAAACCATCTCATAAATTACTCTGCAGGTTCAATATGTTAATGCATTTTAGAGGAAGTATACAGCATACTGTAATCCCCATGTCATGCTGACTCTTACTAACTGTGGCAGTGACCTCCAGAACGGCTATGTCTGTCCTGACCTTTCTGGTCCAGTTCAGAATGAGGAATTGTTGCTGAGGAAATATTACAGACTAACTGCTCAACATCTAAATCTGGAGTTCTGAGATGAGAGACAATATTGTGGAGTATGTGTTCCTCTGTCACTAGAAAGCAGTCTCCGAGATGTGAGTGGATACAGCAGTACAATGGGGGGTTACAAGGACAAAAAAATGAAAAAGTGTTCGTACACCTGGAAGAACGGTGAAGATCACAATGTCCTTGTTTTCTGCAGTACAATTGTGAAACCCTAAAATGTAAGATATGTTAGTGATGATTATAAGTGTATTAGAGATTAGTTCATCCAGCAGACTCATTTTAAAGATACGGAACGTATACTTAGGAAAGTAATTTTATCAATAGCACATCTTACCTCATGAAGAATTGGAAGAGGAACTCGGTTCCTAGCTCCCTGTCTAGTGAACTCACGTAAGCACAGCTGATCCTGACCAAGCTGGCGTGGGTAATATTATTTTATTTTACAATCTTAATTTCCTTTTCTCTTGGTAACTCCATCCCAACCCAGCAGTCTGAATTTCAGTTTTATTTACTAGACCAAACTAGAGGGTGTCCAGGGGCTGGTAACAAGGTAGCATCGAGGTCAGAATAATAGCCAGGAGTCCTAGGAGTTGAGCCTTGCACCCAGAGCAGCAAATCCATCAGGCACACAGGATAAAGTCATAGCCAATATCCTGGGACTCAACGTGATACCAGCAAATAAAGTCCATACTCTAAAGGGATTGACTGTCTGAGGAGAAGCACTGTCTCTGAAGAATTGCTGTGTTGAACTGTGAATGAACAGTGGGAGGGTTAGCCCTCCTTAGATTAGTACAATAGTATTAAAGTCATGGGAACAAGGACACCATAAGTAGAACCAAGCCTTAGACCATGCAAGGTAAACATGAGGCTTCAGGAGAAAGACCTGGAACTACACCCTGTTATCAACAGAACAACTAGGTTCTTACGGTCACAGCTATTTTGGCATTCGTACCACCACATGTACAACTCCACAGGGCATCGTTGACATTATTTTCACAGCAGTATTCTTGGGTCCCAGCCTCAGAAAATACTCATCAGACAGGCAAAAGAGTACCCTTTATCATTAACAATTGGAGGTTGTGTGACATTGTAGATTTTCCAAAAATAACATGAATGTTCATTAGCAGTTTGATTCAGGAAAGGATGAATCCATTTGTAGACATAAAATAAGGACTGACAAAGCTTTGAAGTAGAAACTTCCAGGAAGAAGAACAGAACAGAACACACGGGGAGAAAAATGTATTTTAAGACATAAAAATGCAGAGCTGTTTGGTGCCTTGGGGTGTCATGTCATCACAAACAAGGGGAGTAACCCGGAATATGCCTATCTCTCCATTATGTTTCTCCTTCCCCCGGGAGCCTACTTAACATTTGTTACTTCTGAAACCTGGGGGGAAGGGGTGACCAGCTTCTCTTTCACACCTGTATAGCGGCTCCTGTTACAGATGCGCCCCGCGCAAGGTCTCTCAGTGGGAAGAAAAAGACAGGCAGTGGTGACAAAGAGCAAAAACTGAGAGAAAAGCGTGTGTGTGATTCACTACTCAGTGGCTTCAGAGATCATTGTTTTCTGAAAGTTTTGTTTTTGTGTTTTGGTTATTTGTTTGTTTATTCATTCATTCATTTAATCTCCCCAGTATGAATCATATTCATGGTGTTTGAAATGCCTTTTGGTCTGTGATTGCTTAAGTCAGACAGTTAAAGCCTGTGTAGGGTCCACTTGGACAGGTTTCACGGGGTCAGGCCTCTGCTACATGGGCTCTGTTGATCAGCCCCCCCCCCCCGGTCGTCCTTGGTCCCCTGAATGTTTTTCATGGTTGAGAAGGTGATGAGTCTAGGTGACCAAAAAACTAAACATCCAAACTAAAGCATCACAAGTACCAGAAAACATACACTAAAATAGCTTCTTTTCTGTTTCCTTTTTTCCAAAAACAAAATGGGTTCATGAAGGACTCTACCAATGGCAGTAGCACTGCACTGAATACCCTTAGCCCAGCCTGGTGCTGAAAAGGGGCAGCAATTGTCCAATGATAAATCTTATTACACCTGCTTCTATATTTTCTCAACTGTCTCGTGCTCATCTTCAGTAACTAGAAGTCAATGAAATATTCAAGCTAACCTCAGACAACATATTTTGATTTTATCCTCAGGAAGTTCAATTAGATCATAGAAAGAGAAAAGAATAAAAGTTTGAAAACTTGAAACGATGCTTACTGTGAAACTACACAATGTAAACAATCACAAAAGTGGATCAGGAATCAGAGTCACATCACTCTCAACTATTAATACCTCAGAATGGAGCAATGCCTTCAACATCTAGGCGAAAATTATTTTGAATTTTAAATTCTGTATCTAATTAATCACATCTGAGGGAAAAGAAAGACATGAGTAAACATGCAAATTCTAAGAAAGAAGCAAAAAACCTTGAAACTTTTCTCAGGAACGTAAGAAGCTAGGATGTGGTCCTTCTAAATCAAGGAAATAAACCAAGAACAAAGAACTTGTTCCATCTACGGAACTCAGAGCAGAAGTGACATGTCCTGAATTCACATGCCTACAGCTAGCTGTGCAGCAGGCCTGGAGAACAGTCGGTCTAAAATGGCACAGAGAACTCGGGTTCTAATCACCGAAGAACAGTAACAAAATACAAATGATTAAGTCTCACGTGCTTGCATTTATGGACAATTGACTTAGCCTTCATCAAAGAATGTTTGCATGCACTGGTGATTAACATAGAAATTCCATGAAGAAAATAAGTGACAATTATTACATGTGCAAAATTATCAAGAAAAAGATGTAGATGTAGCTCCTAACTGACTGCAGGGAATAATACCTCATGCTCATTGTAACCTAAAGGGAGTCTTTATTTAACTAAATATAAGAAACACACTCAAGGATAAAAAATGAATGCTGTGTGTGTTATTTTTGGAGAGAACTGAATGTATGTTACAGTGGACTTGGGGAGGAAACTTCTATTCTTCACTCTAGGCCTTATTCTAAGATCTAACATTATAATTTATACATGTTCTACTTTGATTAAAACATCAAGTAAGATATTGGGCATTTCTTCACTGGCTGTTGACTCAGGCTGTGGTGTTCTAAAGTTGAGGTTTTGAGGGAGTTCCGTGCTGTCTATCTCCCATGTTGCATACCGTTGCCAGAGATACCTGAAAAAATTCATGGGAATAAGCAGGGATGAAAAAGGGGGCGGGGATAGATGGCTACGTCTCTGTCTATAAGCCGCCTGTGTGCCATTCTAGTGTGCACGCTGCGTATTGCTCATCACTGTTTCTGAGGTGCGTGCAGCCCAGTTGGGTCTTTCTTACCTGCCCCTTCCCTTGTCTTCACTTTTCTGATGTGTGTGATCACCCATATAACACATAGCTTTTGGAAAACTCTTCATCTGTCCTCCAAAAATTCTAAGGCTAGTTCTGCTGTACTGTGTAGTAAGCTGTTTTGTTATTTTTCTATATAATTTCCTCTGACTTAATTATGAGTCTGTTGGTTATTTTTTAAAGACAAATTCTGAAAATATTGACAGGGTTTTGTGGCTTGGGATTTTTAGCTGAGTTTGTTTGTGTTTCACGACAAGTTATTTTCCTCTCAGAAAATAAAGTACGCTAGCAAAATTTGGATTGGCCTGTTTTGGGGCTATTCTACTTTACAGCTGGGCCTTTCAAATTGCATTTATTTTTCTCTCTGAGAAATGATCATGTTAAAAATGTGGTCAGGCTTCTTTCTGGAAATTGAAAGACCCAGGCAGACCAATTTAATTTAGCAATGGATTATTGTGGACTGATTTTAGAACTTCATTTTAGGCTTCTAGCTTCACTGTGTCACTTGCTTTATAGTTGGTGATTGTGTCACTGTAGTAACAGTTCATCTGATTTGTTAAGGAAGTGTGTGACCCTCTCTGTCATTAACTCACTTTAAGCTACACAAAATTGTGAGGATTCAGTATATTCAAGAATTGATGTCTAGTGCCCAATCTGTTGTGAGAAAACATGATAAACAACTCCATTTGTAAATGAAATTGTCTAGGACATATTAAGCCTACTTAGAAGAACAAAACTATCTATTGGCTTTCATGTACTAGCTATCTCCACACATAGATTCTGCTGCTGATGTGGCCAATAGATAGATTAAAAAGAATCTGTCCTTGGAAACAGATCCTAAGCAATATGTTGTGGTTACCTGTCATTTTGACAGTGAAGTTTGTCTTTAATCTATAAAGCCTTTCCCTTTAGCTGGAAATGATCTCTCCTCCTTTTATCTATCAGTTTAATTAATGTATTTATTCAGCACCAACTTATCTGATGTTGAGGTTATGAAGATGAATGAGACATGCTCTGTTCTCAAAATTTGTACAACTCATTAGAAACAGATATGTAAAGGATTGGAGCACATTTTTATAGGTGCAATTGTTTTATTAATTAAGATATTATTATGGCTCAAAGGGCAAAAATGCTAAGAACTTTTCCTAAAGGAATAGATGATACAGTATGTTTCAGGTGGAGAGAATAATGTCTACAAAACTCACAGAAATACATTCTTAAGTGGAAAGACTAATTTGTATCTCTGTACAATGAGTAAAGAGGGTGGATATATACTATGCCATGTCAAAAAAGACCTTATAATAACATCTGAGACCTGAAAATGTAGCCAAAACAAGATGGCAGTGAAGATCTATTAAAGTCTCAAATAGATGAGCAGTAGGGGTCGAATTTCAGTAAGACAGCTGTGTAGAGTGGCTACAAACCTGGAGGCAGGGGATTAAGAGACAAAGTAAATCATACAAGAGAAAATGTAGATCAGACCTCAGGTAGCAGAAATTTGATAACCAATACTGTTAAGACAGTATTATAATGAAAAAAGGACTTGTTGACCTGAAGTGAGGTGTGTTTATATGTATTTGTGTTAATGTGTTTGCTGTGGGGGAGAGGCAATAAAATGGTGAAGTAAAATGTTGAATATTACTGTAAATTGTAGGTCATCTTATGTATCTCTGTCTTTTCTTCTCAAAGTTCTAGGTCTTCTCAATAGCACATTCCTTACAGTCAGTGATTCTCATGTATATTTTTTTAATTTTGGTAAAATATTTGTAACCAAATTCATGTTTAACTATTCTTAAGTCCATTTCCAAAAACTTTTTTGTCATCCCAAACAAAAACTCCATAGCCATTAGGGAATAACTCCCTATGTGTTATAATTCCATCATCTTTAACTGCTGAACACAGGAACCGTAGCTTTGCAGGATCACAAATATGGTGGATGGAGAGAAAGGGAAGCAGCATTTACTGATTGTGTGTTAGTCAGTAATACACAATCAGTAAATGCCTGCCTGTCTTCCTCCAGTCCCTAGGAAATTTGAATCTACTTTCTGCCTCTGTGAATTTGTCCACTGGGAAGATTTCATATAAGTGGAATAATTTAATATTTTTGTATCAGGTTTATTTCATTTAGCATAAAGTTTTCAAGGTTCACTGATGTTCTGCTGTGTATCAGAACTTCATTCCTTCGATGGCTGAATAATACTCCATTGTCTGTATGCCCCGGGTTTGATTTATCCATTCATCTGTTGATGGACGCTTGCATTGGTTCCACCTTTTACTATTGTGAATAATGCTTTCCTTTCAAAAATAGGCAAAAATATATCATGTTAAAAGTAGAAATAGATTTTTTTTTTAGCCATAGGTTGCTAGAGCCTGAAGATGTATTTGGAGAGCCAGTCATGTCCTGTCACTTGATCTAGGTGCTGGTTATTTGGTGTGTCCTCTCAGTGTTCACCCAGCTGTACACTTATATTTTCTTCACTTTTCTGTAAAGAGTTGTAATTAGTAAATAAATAAATACAGAAAAAGCTGCAATAGCTTTCTGTTTGATACAAGAAAATTTTCATGGACTTCTTAAAAAATTGAACTACAGGAGTTGAAATCATGGCCCAGCGCAATACCAGATACAGGACGTGGAATATATCGTGTCAAGTAATAGTGTCTCAATTACTGTAACTGTAAGATTGGAGAACATGTATTTTCATAAAGGGTGTTTGATGATTAAAATATATGTCATAGGTATTATTTCTACCATTAATCTCCAATTAGTAAATGCTGCTTCCCTTTCTCTCCATCCACTGTATTTGTGATACTGCAAAACTGAGGTTGTTAATGTGTTCAGCAGTTAAAGATGATGAAATTATAATATCATCTTGTAGCCATTTATGACATTTTAAATTTCTCTACTAAATTCAGATAATTATCCCTTCTTTCCATTTTCTCATTTCAGAATAGCTAAAACGTGTAAGTAAATATTCATTTTTAAATGAGATTTTGTGTGTGTGTGTGAGTCCATGAATTATCATAAACTTTAACTCATGGAAAGAAAAGAAATATATTGAGAATTTGATTCAGCATAGTCCACGTGGATCATTGATGTTAAAAAGACATCAAAGAGAAATTATAAACTGAATTTCAACTGAAAGGTACTAATCAATCCAATACTACAAGTGTTATGTACAAAAAATATTTGGTGTATTACATAAGATGTAAGTTTTAAAAGCCCTTAGAAAACTTATGTACATCGTGACCAAAATATGACCAGTTTCCAAAGGTGACCATGGAATTGCCCCAGGAACAGTGTAATGAGCTCATCAGAGTAGAATTGGATTTAATTTGGTCATTGTAGATGATTAAACTTTTCAAAGCATGTTCAGTGTTCTAATTTCTAACATTCCACATGGGCTCATTTAACTCTTGCACCAGGCCTGTACCGTATATATGACAGATGGCTGCCCCCCTATTTTGAGATATAAAAACTGAGACCTGGAGAGTTTAATTGAACTCCCAAAGACCTCACAGTCCATCAGGCAGACTTGGAGCCAAGGCCTTCCAATTCCTACGCAGTTTCTAGTCAGCCTTCGTTCCAGTTTCCCATTTGGGGCACAGAAGACCTTTTAGCTCATTGAGTATGCAGGCAAATTACACTCAAGCAACCCCCAGGGTTCTGATTGAATTCTGATTTCAGTCCCAGAAATGTGAATTTTCGCAGTTGTTGATTCTGTAACGGTTACTCTGTGGATAGCATTTTGAACAACATTGCTGTTTTCATCCTGTTTTACCATAATTCCTTGCTCTGCTCTGCTCTGTACTACAGACACTGGCAAGAGGTTGCAGGGTGAGAAGAGGAGAAAATTCTGAGTGCCCCCCTCTCCCTCAAGGCAGGACTCTATCAGTCCTGGTTTCTGTGGGACAGGGTCTCCCCCACAGCTCCAGCTCCCACCTGCTGCAGGGCGGCCCTTGCTCCCTGCATTCCAGGAACATCACATCCTCCCTTGGTCTCTATATCCCTAAGAGTGAGTATTTTTCTGCTTTTGCCAGTGATTGGGTCGCCACATCCTCCCCTGTTTGGCTTCTTAGCTCTTCCCTCATGATCTTAACCAGCTAGCTGTGCTAAGCTTTGTCTAGTTTAAATAGTCACTGAGTTTCTCCCTTCCAATTTGGACCCTGATGATACAGCTGTTATAGTTTTGTCCAAATGAAGTTAATTCATGATTTTAAATGCCATGTGAAGCAACTAATGCCACACTCTTCCAAACCCAGGCTCCACCTCTCCCCGGCCACCAGGAGCACAGGCATCTGATTGGCCACGTGGAGCTGAGTATGAAAGTCCAGGGGTGAACAGAAATGTCCCATGGCAAGGCCCGCGGAATTAGTGGGTTGGGATTTCATTTGTTCATTTATGAGTGTGTATTTATTGAAGCACAAAAGATAGCACAATGATGAATAAGGCCAAAAATACGGTGAAAATATTGGTTGATTGTTCTCAGTCACTATGGTTGCTATACAACATCAAGCTACTGAAATGTAGAAAAGTGAGTTTTCTTATTTATCAGTTTGATTTGCATTATTAATTTAAAAATCTTTAAAAACAAAGTATCAAAATTAAGTGAAGAACAGACTAAAAAAGCAATGAAATCCAGAGACTCCAAGAAGGAACTAGTGGTTACCAAAGGGGAGGGGTGTGGGAGGGCGGCTGGGAGGGTGGGAGAAGGGGATTGAGGGGTATTATGTTTAGTACCCACGGTGTGGGGGATCACGGGGAAAACAGTGTAGCACAGAGAAGGCAAATAGTGACTCTGTGGCATCTGACTACACTGATGAACAGTGTCTGCATTGGGGTATGGGTGGGGACTTGATAATATGGGTAAATGTAGTAACCACATTGTTTTTTCATGTGAAACCTTCATAAGAGTGTATATCACTAATACCCTTAATAAACAAAATGAAAAAAAACAATGAAATCCTTCTGTTTAGGGAGTAATCCTATCTATTGTCACCTATCCCTATGATTTTTCTCACTGATACTTTGCCCACTTTAGGTCTCTGGAAATCTTAGAGGGTCTGACCTGTCCAACATGCTTGTTCACCTTTCTTATTCAATTATCAATTTCCTTTAGCTTCTCTAGAGCTTCCATTCTAAAATTAATTTCATCCACTTTTGTTCTACATAGTTTGATCATTAGTGTTTTATATTTACCATCTTCCTTTTCATGTTCTTTGAACCTCTATTATTTCAACTTCTTAATATCATAAATGGAGACCAGAATATGCTACAATATCTTCCTGTGTCTCCTTTACTCTTCAATCTTCAGCCTACATCTTCTTGGCAGCAAAACTATATATTCGTGTATATATATATATATGTATGAATTGAGGTTTTTTTGGTCATATTTTGATATATTTTCTTTAGGTGTCACGTGTGTAAATATCATTTCTCATAGGCCATCAATTATACTTATTACCAAATTGTCATTAAGTACAAAATCTATAATTCTAATTCAGGAACACTCCTATGTGATAAAGTCATTTTGTAATGCCTCGTGGACATTTGCATCTGCAAACCCAGTAATACCTAATATTTCTGCAACAGAACTTGGTCTCTGTCTTACAACTCATGCTCCGTTTCTGACTCAGTTCTTTTTTTCTTTATAACTCTATACTTCCTTATATCTTTATACTACAGTCCAACAAGTTCCTTAAAGTTAAAAACTATAAGATACAACAGCAAAAAGTTTGGTATCACCAATCTGTCTCTCAACCCTTTGTAAATTGTATTCAGCCAATTGTGCTTCTTTGTATCTATGCTGCTACTTCTTAATCCAGGGGTCTTCAGTATCTTGCGCTTGAACTTCTTAACTGCTCTCCATGCCAGAGGATTTATGCCCATTTCAATCCATTGCTGCCATTATTTTCTAAATCAAAGGTGGATCATATCACTTCTTCTTAAAAAGAAAATAAAGAAATAAATGAATACTACTCTTTGGCAATCCACTTTCCATAGCTAAGGAATAAAACCTTTAGTCCTATTTCTGTCTATATTTATCTTCTAATTTCTCACTATTAGTATAACACTGAATTTCTCTTCATTACATTAGATAAATCAGACCCACTTTCAGCTCAGTAACTGCATTAGTACTGACATTTGCCCTAAATGCCATTTTTTTCTCATACATGTATGATATACTCACATTCATTTTTCAGATTTTAGAAAAAAGTATATCTTCAAAGAGTATTTCTTTAGCAACTGGAGGGTGAACTAGTAGATCACTTTTCACATTCAACTGATATCATGTTAATAACACATGATATTTATTTAGAGATATTTTTCTGGAAATTCAGGTGTATAGACACCATATCTTCTTTAATCCATCCACCCATCATCACATTTATCCATTGAATAGAAAGTCAATTACATAGCCTATGCTATATAAGGAATATGCAAAGGTAGAAAAAATACCTGTTCTATGACCAAAAGGAATTCTCATCAATCACAGAAGACATACAAAGCTTAAAAGAATATATATACAAAGCATAAAAGCATACATATGGTATCAAGATAGCTCAGAGGAGAGAGTGACTGAAGTATAACTAGTGAAGGATTCCTGTGAGACATGATGTCTGATATAAAATTTAAAGGATAAATTGGCATGGGTCAGTTGTACTGGGAAGCATATAGGAAGGACATTCAAGGGAGAGGATGACGTGTGCACAAACAACATCTGCCTGCTGAATTAATTGTACCTTTCCATTAAATCATTCAAGCAACATTTTTGATAACTATTATGTGTAAGGAACAGGTGATGTTAAGGCTTCAGATGTGCTCCTGCATTCAAAGTTTATTGTCTAATGTCATCACTCAGTACCCAAATGATAGAAAAAATTCAGTGTTGCCCAAATGGTAGGGAACAGCTCTCTTCCCCACCACAACCTGCATGACTTCACAGTGAGGCAGCAAACGCTGCAAGCTACTCAGTAAATGATTGTTTCCCACATTAGCTAACCTAAAATTATCAGAGAAAGTTTTGGAACACCCAGAATACTGCACTAAGCTACTCATACAAAAAAGCAATGTTCTACTAGTTGAATCCTCAAAAGGTTTACTTTCCCCCAGAAGCATGAAGATGAATGGGCTTTCTGATTTTTACCTCAGCACCTGTTCATTTTACTCACCAAGCTGCTTAATCATGTGCTTCTGCCAAAAGACTGTCAGGCCACATTTCCTAATATGTTTTAATAGTTAAAAGTATGGAATAGTAGATGTGATTCATTTGACCTCACAACTACAATTTGGGACATTTCCAAATGTTCATCTAGATTATTTTGGGCAAAAATCAGCCTCTGGAAAGGGGAAATGTTCTGTAAAAATCTAGTCATTGGATGCTCCAAAATCGAGGAAGGAGAAACAGGGGATAATAAAAGAGCAGTTTTTTTCTTTTTTACCATGTGCATGTATTTGCGGTGTTTAACCAACACATTTCCTCTTCTGTTTTTTCATTGACTATTTAAGCTGCCTTACAGTTTCTGGAGAAGCAGCTACTGACTGGGAACGACCTTCTGAAGTTCCCTTGGGAGTCAGTCCCTTGGGCCTGGTGGGGGTCAGAGCACATGGTCAGTTCTGTACATCGTGCTGTGGTTGAGCTTCCGCTGTGAGTGGTGTTCCCTGCAAGCACATGAGCATGTGTATAAAGAGCTGCCATGGCTTAGCAGAAAGGACATCAGAGGCCACAGGCAGGATTCTGATCACACTGGGCAACTACTTTCTCTGAGAAAGTAGGCCATTTGTATTTAAGGAGGGGGAATTAAGTACATCAATAAACAATAGACACTGAGCCGGTCTGGTGGGCTCAGATGATTTGTCCCCACCCTGACTGTCCCAGCATAGTTGAGCCCAACTTCTGTCAGAATGTCTGAACACAGTGAGTAAAATATCCCCTTGCCTGGTCAGATAGTTATCACTTACTTGTAAACTCACTCTTGGGCATTTAAAAAACTATTATAATTAAAAAAAAACATTATTTTGCATCATCTCTCTCACTGTATTACAACACTATGTTTACTGTACCTTCCTAGTGACCTTCCTATAAATTAATTATTGCTTGTCTCACTGGATGACCTCATTAAAATGTTAGAAGTTCTGGTCTAACTAAATTTTGATAATTCCACAAAAACTGAGGTGGATGTTAGAGGCAGTTTTGCGTGTTCTTTTATGAGGGGAAGTTAAAAGTAAATGTCACAGACTAATCAAATCATTGCAAGTTTTAAATAGACTTCACACGCATGCACACATACAAGCGTGCATGCACGCACACACACACACACACACACACTGGAATAGCTATTGTTTTTGAGTTCCTTTGTTTTGTCAGATGAGAAAATGCTAGCAATTTAGAACATAACCAACTCTGCGTTATTAGCTTCCCAAACTTAGTTATATTCAACTGATGAATAATACATTGGATTTGATTATTTTAAAAAGTGGAGTGATTCCTAGGAGTGGTCTTCTCATCATTCCTCAGGATAAAGGCAGTAGACAATTAGTGTCATGTTTTATCCTCTCAGGTGATCATGGGAAAGGTGCCATTGTGTTGACTTCTTTTCCAGGACTGATTTGCCTGTTATTTCAAACAGAACGTTCAGCTAATTCTCAGTGGTTTCACAGCTTGAATGAAAGCATTGGTTTCTGGGCAGCTTTTGCAATTAAGTGGTTTAGGACTGTATTCTGGTCACCTTGCTACCTAAATAGACCAATTTTTTTAATCTTTACAATTCCCCACTTAAAAATCTTGGCATAGAAATTAGTTGCTTAGCCATAGTTAATCTAAGAAATTTTATGGGAAAAACATGTGATTTCTGAAACCTGGGTCTGGTGTCAATGTTCTTTATCCCAGTCAAACACCAAGTGTTGTTTCTCTTGCTCGCTTACTCATGAATAGAAGCAAGTGTGGAAGAGAGATCTGGGAGGGATGGATGGACTGACAGCCATATCTCTAGGTCCCTAAAAATGCATTCTATCTCGTACCTAAAAATGAGATTGGCATTGATCCTAACCTTCAATAAGTGGTGTTAAGTTTACAAAAAATAAGCTCCTTCCTGCTTAAAGCCTGTTCATAAAGAACTGACCGGTGCTGGGAAGAAGCTTGAGTGGGGAACTGGACATTCTCCAGGTGCCCCAAGTTGATGAGGGTCATTGACCTATATCATCTCATCTCTCTGAGACTCATTTTCTACATCAGTAAAATCCATATATTGCTCTGGCTACCTTCCAACTTCAACTTCCTGTGACAATGTGGAAAGAAATTTTTATTTTCTTTTGATTAGCATATCATGCTTTCATTATCATATATAAGAGAATGTGATGAAGTATATCATTTGTTAACAAAAATTAAAACAAATTTTTAAGGATCTTGACCCTTCTTCCAAGAATGCTTATATGTCCCTATCATAGGGACACTGGCTTGGCCACATGGCTTCCTGGAGTCCGTGAAATGGGAGCAATGATGACATTGCACTTCCCACGTGGAAGTTTCCCAAGCTTTACAAGCAAACATAGAGTTTGCCGTGTCCCTTTTTCCTCGGCCGATAGACCAGTTACCTTCCAGATGAAGCACGTTCTGTCAGCCTAGGGCTGGAGTGAAGGCAACATGGAGCAGAAGCACGTGTGACCTGCAGGGGGCACATGATGAAAGCAAGAAATAAACCTTTGTCCCTGTAAATCATTAGGATTCTGGTGTCATTTGGTTCCATAGCATAATGTAACTTAAGCCAACTAATCTACAGGGCTGTATTTCTAAACACTCTGTTCTGCCACATTTTCTACTTGCTTCATATTACAAGCATGTAACTATTTCAATAATTGTATTACTCATGTCAGAGATATCATTATTTTTATTATATTTAGAGCTATCTATGTACCTGTTACGGATTTTTTGTTATTTTGCCCACCTCCTCCCATCCAGGTTTTTTAGCCTGACCCACTCACTCCTGCCCTGGGGCTGCTTATTGGCTTTGGACAGTGGGTGACAGTAACAACTGCCAGAAATTCAGGAAAAAGAGGTCAGATAGGTGTCCCCTCCCTAACCCTCCCCCTCACCATTTGTCAGAGACTGCACTCCACAGGACAGCTCTGCCCAGATGGCCCCGTTCCAAGTCAGTGAGGTCTCCCCAGACTCCAGGGACCCAGTTCTCTCTCCTGTCCTTTCAGCCCTAGCAGGTGAATGGCTTACTGCTGCCACCAGGCCCTCTGGCCTTTCTATGTCTGTTCCTTTAACCCTGCTCACACCCCTTGAATAGCTGCTTAATTAAATCTATTCAGTTTGACCTACAAGCCTAGAATCTGTTTCCTATGGGAGACTCAGTGCTACCATGTCCTATATATGCTGTCTTGACAGTTATTCCAGATGAAACATACATTATTTTTGTCTTATTTTAGAATATTAATTTGAAGTATTATAATTTTATTAATCACAAATCATCAAATGGATAATTTGAATGAAATCCATATTTAAAGTCTTTAACCCATTTTGGTATAGCACCAGTTTCTCCTTTTATTCAGATATACATATCGTCCCTCAATGAAAGTTTGTGCTATGTTTTTTAGGAATATGTTTGAAATACTTTTATATATCTTATATGTCTCTTTGCAGTTGGGAATAAGACTTCATCAAATTTTATTGTCTAATGTGATTTCTGGCAGAGAAGAATACTATTTTATATAATTCTACTTTGCTCAGTCACTTCCAAACTCTTTACTAAATCATTTTATGTAAAATAATTATAACTTTATTTATATTCTTGTTTTTGTGTCATACATACGTGGACTAGAACTTCCACAGCCATGATATTTAATATAGATGCTTCACAGTGATTGAAAGAAAAAACCCAATCTCACCATACTAGTGCTTTCCAAGAAGTGGGAGCTTCTGTTTTCCTACAAAATCAAGATTCTCCTGTACTTTTCTCATTGCTTCCCAGGAAAGGAATCACTTGGCAATTGGGTGAAAATAGTAAGACCTTAATATTTGTTGGGCTGGGTTTCCCAGAGGACAGGGTGTCTGCATGAAGAAAAGACTGTGGGACCTATCCTGACAAATGTGAGTCTGTGAAGCAAACAGTGGTCGCTATACAACTGACTTGTGACTATACAAAGGCCCTGCTTTCTCACCTGGATGTCCCTACGCACAGGTGCTAAGTCACTGATTCAAAATGAGACAGTGGGCCCCAGACATATCCTCCAATCCAGTTTAAGTTTGTTAACCTATTCCTTGAGATTCCTCATTCAAAGAGCTGATACCGAAACCTATTTTATTCATTGTATCTATTTTCTTTATAAACACCAATTCACCCAGAAATAGTAACTAATTTGTTCCAACACACAGGTGCATTATATGTTTGAGCTTAATGAAAGGACAATAGCATTTCACTATTCAGCACAAAAGTGACTGTAGCAGAGCCTAGATGGAAAGCCCTTTCATAAATTTCCCATAGCAAACATCTCATACAACCCATGTTCACATCACTCTACTTTGCTGCTCCAAATGCATGATCTCCCAAAATTGGAAGCCTCACAATTTTGAACATCTACACGGTTTTTAACCTTACAGTCCATCTGCCTGACATGCCATGTCTCATAGTTTTGAACTGATTTTTTTTCCCCAACATTCTGTCTTGAGACTTTCCTTAATTATCCTTGTAGGTAACATGTTGAAATTCCAGTGAAACCTATTTGAATACCGCAGTTACACAGTAATTACCAGAAAAACACAACTGCTATATCTAAAATATATGAAATGCTTAGGAAGGCCCAAATAGTGGGGTAAAGTGGGGTAAGCAATATGTATACGCACACACACACACGCACACACACACATACACATACATATATATAGCTACCTATGTATATGAATACAAACGTACACAAACACATTTAATCACATTTTATATTCAAAACATACCTGTGAGGTGTATTTTTTTGTTTCTATTTTGAAAAATAGAAACTTAGATCAAGATACTAAAATTTATCACTTATCTGTGATTTAATTTTCTCGCATGACCAATGCAAATGAAGATAAGAAGTTTTTCCTTTTGTAATCCTAAAAAGTTAGGGTTTAGTTTATATGCCCATGAGATTTGAATGCATTTTTTACTGCACCCCCACTCAGCCTGGGAAATATTTGTCATGAAGATCGCAAAGCCCTATTTGGGGAGTTTGAAATGACTGGTGATATGAATTGGACTGGAGAAGTATTAAAGTTGAGAAAAATCACTGTGAATAGAAGGGCTGGTGCAACAAAATGTCATCTGTGTGTTAACATAAAATTCATAAGGATTTTTTTCCCCTATTTTGTGAAAGGCATTAGGGGGGGTAGACAAAATGAAGCTTGTTGAATGCCCAGGAGGGAGAAATGGACCAAGGGTGACTTTACCACTGTCTGCAAGGATGAAATGAACAAACATGCACAGACATCCATCTGGAAAAGGTGCTCCAGGGGAAGGCAGACAGTTAGTTACTGAAACATTATCAGAAAAAAAAATACTCACTGATGGTGGCATTTTTCTCCTCTGAAAGTCTGTGTTCTAGAATTATTATTTTCACAGAGAAGACTGACCTGGTGTCTCTGATATCAAGCATGTAGAGTGCTTTCCACAGGACTTTACATAAATGTAGTTATGAAGAGATGAGTCAGCCATGTGCACAGAGAATTTTAGGGTAACCCTGGCTGAAGGGTCTCTGTGCAGCTGCCTAGTCAGATTCCCAGCTTGCCAGTGTGTGAAGCAGTGTTTATGACTCATAGCACAAATCTTGGCTGTTCCTGAAACTTCAAGGTTCTGGTCCAATGAGGTGTGGCTTATCGACATGATTCTTTGATTTCCACCCTATCTTTGTTTTCATGGAGATTGAACTCAAATATTCTCTAAAAATCTGTCATTATGCAATTTCTTCAGGTTTTTTTTTAATATTGTGAAATAGACAAACATGAAACAGTTTGCCACCTTAAATTCTTAAGAGAAACAGGAAAAATTTTATGAAAGAGATACTTTCCTTCTAATACAGCATTAATAATCATAATAAAAAGGATTCCAGTTTGGCATCCTGAAATATTTGAGTCGAGGAATCAAGCTATTAGCTTCTGCATTTATGAAGTGAAGGGACATACTGGCCCCCAGCAGTTTGACTGGGTAGCATTGTCATCCATTGAGGCAATTGGACATGATAATAATCACCCTGGTCGCATGACTTTTACCAGTGGGACCATGTCTAAGATGGCCTAATGTCCCCTTCAGTTTAACTGAATTTTACACAGATTTCTTCCTAACAGGTTTCTCCCTTTTCTTAAAGCATTTATTTAGTATAAGGTTATTACAAATTTGGTTCTCTGCCCCTGAGAGGTGTAAATCTTCTTAAAAGCCTTTTGCCAGTTTTAAGACCCAGGAATACCTTTTGCAAACATCTGGAGCAACCTGGGTTGCTTTCAGCTTTTTGCTTTTGAGCCCACGTTTGAGAAATGCACCTCCTTTCTGAGGCTCCTTTTGGACTATAATCATTAAGGAATATTGGTCCTGCTTCCCAAATCTCTATGGGTGGGTAGGAACCTAACCCAGAGAAGCAACCATTAGCAGCCACAAATGGCCTGATCACGGTGACCAACCTCCCCTCTAAAGCCCTACCGCGCTTTTTCACTAGATCACCCAGCTTTTAAAAATCCTCCTACGTTTCGTTTCAGGGAAATTGAGTTCTCTCCCTCTCCCCTACTGCAATAGTCTTAAATAAAGTTTCCTTGCCTCTTAACTCTGACTTTTAACTGTGCAGTTTTCCTTTGACAATGGCTAAGTGACACATGAACATGTTATGTGTGTAAAAGAAGAGGATTAATTCTGGCACCTGTGATTTCAAAATAGAGTTTCGTTTGCTTGTCAATCTCTGAGCATCTAGGTATAAATAATTTTCGTTCTTTGTACTCACATACTGACAAAATAAAGGCTGACAACTCAACTGGTGATAATTGGAAGTCAAATTCTCTAGTTGACTCGGCTGTCGTGACAGGGATAACCTTAGTGATCTAGTCCAGCATAATATAGCCTTGGTATTTACAGGAGCAGATTCTGTTCAAACATATATCTTCTCTTTTAAAATTGAGGAAAAAAGTAATCATGACTGAACTACTGTTCAAATTCACATAGTGACTATTCTCCCAATTTTGATATTTAAAAATATTTCAGTTTGTATTTCAAATAAGTTTTCCTATCTCGATAGCCCCAATGAAATAAAGTGGCAGAAAAGAAAAGAGTTGTGTAAGTGACAGTTTGGGCCCAACATACACATAAACAATCCCGTATCTGGAGTGATTACCGAGAAGTGTTAAGGGCCACAAGCCCAACATGCAGTCTACACGGGCCTGACCTTTTCACTGCCAGGTTTACTGATAGAGGTGACAGAAGAAATCCGTGAACTCAGAAAGCCTCAGTGAAAATCACAGCTGGCGGCTGAGGAAAGTTTTCCTAGACACTTTCCACCAGCAGGAGAGCATGGGAAAGAGAGCTAAATGGCATATTAGGGAACGAAAAGAATAAGACCCTAATGTGCAGTGAGGGTAAATTAGCTGGCCTTATGCAGTGGAGTTTTAGAGGACATCTTTGGCTATTACTGTCTTTTTATAAAGTATAATTTGAAATACAGCTAATGAAAATATAAATAGAGAGATGGATAAATTATTGAAGTAATAGTACTTCAAAATTTCAGTCTAGGTTCACTAGTAAGGGAGTCTTTATGTTTCTATTTTAAAAGAAAAGGTAGACTCATTCATCGTAAAAATAGCTATTGCTTGGGCTTCTTTAGTTAAAGAATAATTCCCTCTCTTTAAAGAGAAAGCAGAATAGGTTCTTTCCTCTGACCCGAAGGGGCCTCCCACTAGCACAGAGTTCACCGTAAGTGGGCAGATCCAAAGCACCCCTCATTGCCACCCCCTCGCTCAAAAGAGAGGAAAGGAGTGTCCCATCTGAAGAGCTGTAAATTCTACCATGTAAAGAGGGCAAGTCCGCATCAGGGAGGGACATGAGCATCCTCCTATAGGTTCCCCAGACCCGGAGAGTGCAGGTCAGCTGAGACTGGTCAGGAGAGGATAACAATCCCGCAAGTGGGTTCTGGCATATGCTTGAAAACAGAAATAAATGTCCCCTTACTTCTGATTACATTGGGAAGAGAGCAGAGAACTTCATTTATGTGGCATCAGCTGAGTGTTTGAACACTTACCTGCAGCAGCTAATTCACAGGCCTGGCTGCTCAAACTGCACAACCATCCACACCCCTCAAATATGGTCACTAAGAACCAGTCATCCTCCTAGTTTAACATTCCATTTGCATCGCAATTCAAAGAATAAAAACATCCTTGTGACATCCTGTGTATGTATTAGGACCAATAGGCTGCATCAAATTTAGGAAAAAGGATGGCAATCGAAAAGCAAAAACTTATTATTAGCCTTTGCTTGGTGGGCCCGGACGCCTCTGAGAGCACGTGAGGGACGCAGAGCTTTCTGGCAGTCATCGTCAGGGGTCACGTCCAGACCCAGGTCCTAGGGATTGTTGCAGATAAAGTCTGTACCTCATTTCTTTTGACCTCACGTGTGACTTCCTAGCTACCAAATCCAACCCTTGATTTTTGTCATCATGCCTAATTACTTTAAACCTTGAAATCAGAAAAGTCAGCGCCCTGAGTTTTCTGATGTTTTCCTGGGAGTTAGCTTCAGAAGTCAATATGATTTAATAAACTGCTCACCTTTGGTCTCCAAGAACCATCAGTTTGCAGCCAAATCTAGAATGTGCTGTTGATGCTGATTGAGTTTAGAACTTTGGCCTGAAGTCATGCTAAGGGCAACAGTAAGTCCAGCCTCATTCCGGACCTCAGCCCAGGTGGCCAGAGCAGACCCACCAACTTCAGTCTGGCCACTGAACTGGACCTTTGGTTCTTGTAAGTAGCACTAGATCTAGTTACCCCTCAAAATGAGCTTCTATTTTCCTGTTGGATGATCAACAAACACCTTTTAGACAGGTTTGTTTCAGGCAATGACAATAAATTATTTTTCTCTGTTTAAAAGCCATCTTAAGTCCTTTGTTTGGGAGAAGAGGCTGAACCTTTAGGAAAACCTCCCAGCTTAAGCTAATATGTTTGTGAATCAAAGATCCGTGATAATAAAACATGTTGAGGTTTTCTTTTACAGTTGCATTTACTTTTTAGTTACTTTAACATATAAATGAATGGAAACGATGCCAGGGTTCTTGTTCATGGAGTCGAAGAATGAACTTAGCAAACACTCAAGGTAGGAGAGCCAGGGAGAGGCTTTTATTTAGAGGTAAAGTGAGAGGACAGAGCTCCTGGCTCACACCAGGAGGGGACAAGAGAGCCTATAGTTATATATTGTCTAGAGGTTTTATAGGCAGTTGGGGATTTTAGGGAAGGTGATAAAGGGCTTAGGAGTGTGGACTTAAGTGGTCTTAGAATGTTCATCATTGATGAGACATTAAGTCCCTTTTTTCATTAGTCCTCCAGGTAATTCTGCAAAATTAACATTTTTAAAGGCAATTTAAGATAGATTCTTTCTTGCTTTTACTATATTGTTTATGGCTGGGCTTGCTTGCCATTATTAATTGCCCAGGTTGCAGATCAGCTGATCAGGTCTGAAGGAGGAAAAACAGCACATAGGCCTGGGCTTTTTAGCTAAAGTGAATCTTACACATGATTATAAATGATTAGCATAATAAAAACATGGGCTATGCTGAGATACTTTCCTTTATCTGGGGAATATTAACTGATCTCACTGAAGAATAATTCTAGAGCTTAATGTTTAGCACGGAGTTTTGGTGAGAGGGTTTCTTTCCATGTAGTTACATTGCTCTGACTGTAATTTTCCTGCCTTGCATTTTCCAGAGGCCTTCACCCCACTCTTTCTAAGCCCATGGTTCCTGTTTCAGAAATATGTACTGATCTCTTAGTTAAAATTTGGAATTTAGATTTTGGAATTTATGATTTAACACAGGAATTGCATAGAGTGAACAGTGCCTCCTTTCTATAGCTTCCAGTGTTTGATGTGGAATAAAGATTCCTTTGGATGGAAACATAAATAACAATAATAACTCTTTATTATTACTGCTCTGAAGCAATAGGCTGCGTACTTTAGGTCTAGTTTCAGGTAAAAAATTCTCATATTTGCTCTGAATAGATTGAGGCACATGAAATCATAATATTTTAACATTCTGATGTTGAAAAACAGCAGTTTCATACTGTTCAGTGTAATCGATATCCCTGACTCCATTTTGCTAAAGAGAAAACTAAGGGTGAGAGAGGTTAAGTAATACTCCAAAAAATACGAAAGCCTGCAAACAATGCAACTAGTGTTCAACAGGATCTTTTGAGTTCAAATTCCACTAATTTGAAGATCTACCAACTTCTCTCTAACAGCTGTGTGATAATATCTCACTGTGGTTTTTATTTGCATTTCCCTAACGATTAGTGATGTTGAACATCTTTTTCATGTACCTGTTGGCCATCTGTGTGTTTTCTTTGTTTCAAAGCTGAGTGTCTATTTATATAATAGTTTCAAGACCCTCAAGCTGTCATTGTTTCTCCAGTCAGTTCAATGTGGTAAATAGCCTGGATGGACTAAGAGTCCTGAGTGAAGATTAGATTCTTTTCTTTCTTTTTTTTTTTAATTGTGGTGCAATTGACATAGAATATTGTATAGTTTCAGGTGAACAATATAATAATTCAATTCTTCCTATGTATATTATGAAAAGATCACCACCAGAAGTCCACTCAACATTTGTCATTATACATAGTTACAATTATTTTTTTCTTCTGATGAAACTATTCAAGATCTACTCTCTTGGTAGCTTTTAAATACACACACTATAGTATTATTAATCAACATGTTGTACATTAATCACACCTTTATGACTTACTTCTTTACCACTGGAAGTTTGTACCTTTCGGCATTTTTTCCCCAATTCCTACCTCTGGCGACAGCCAGTCCTCTTTGTCTGTGAGCTTGTTTTGCTGGTTTGTTTGTTTTGTTTTTGTTTTTCAGATTCCACCCATAAGTCAGATCAAATGGTATTTGTCTTTCCCTGGCTTAATTTACTTAGCATAATGACCTAAGGTCCATCCATGTTGTCACAAATGCCAAGATTTCATCATTTCTATGACTGAATAATATTCCATTGGATATATATGTTAAGCATCTTTCCATGTACCTTTTGGCCATCTGTATGTCTTTTTTTTGGAAAAATATCTATCCATATATTCTGCCTATTTTTAAATCAGATTAATTTCTTGATACTGAGTTGTATGAGTTATTTACATATTTTGGATATCAACCCCTTATGTTTTCTTATTCTGTAAACTACATGGGCTCAGACCTTTTGATCCTGACTTAAGTAAAGGACAAGACCTTCAGGATAAGAAAAGGGAAAAAATCTATACCTCTAAGAGAAATCAAGCAGGTTTTTTATGCTGTGTGTCATTTTGATCTGGGTTTTGAAAGTCACAGAAGAGTTTGAAAAGCTAGGGACGGCAGTTGGTTCCCAGTACACCTGCCTATGCATGTGTTAATGTGACCTGACTTAAATACCATTTATATTAGCTTCCTTAGGGCAGACCCTTGGCCTTTCATGTTTCCCTCTTTCTCTTTTGTTCCTGATAGTCCCAATTTTGGGCCCCCTCCACACACGCCCTTCTAGCATATTCTGACACCTTCACTTTTAAATGTGACCAAATCTGAAAACTATCAGCTGGATAAATCATACAACCAGCTAACCATTGAGTATTGCAAAAGGAAGAGGTATGAATAATCTAATATGTAATAATAGCTACAGACATTTTTAGTTTTTTCAACAGAATTTAAGATCAGCTAAGTGTGAATCTTTTTATAAAAACGTCATACTCCCTTTAGATGATTTTGATATTTATAGCTGCAAAGTACCTAATTTTTGTGATTAACAAGAAATTGGGGATAAAAACAAAAGATATATTTATTAAAATGCATTACGTGTGTGATTTAATATATAAACTGGAAATTAATCTGTTTCTTTAGCTATGATCTCTGAGCCAGTTCCTAATGAACTGAGAGCAAATTTCCCAAATAGTGTTCACAGCATGATATTGTTCATCAACAGATTAACAAATATTCCCTGTGGGAAAAATTTAAATGCCTCATATGTTTGGAAAATACAAAATAACGTATCCCTCTTATCCACCCTATATGGCATGTTAAAGTCTTTGAAATTTCCCAGAGGAGAAATAACTTATATAGCAGTTTCGACCCCTTGTATTACAATCTTATTGCCAAATCATCTCTGAATTTGGGATTATTTTTCCCTCTGTAGAATATTAAAATCTGCAATAGCACTAATGTTTACTGGACCTTATTTGAGGTTAACACTGGGTCAGAAAAGAAAGATTTGAATCATGATCAATCAGAATACTTATTAGGTAATTACTATGTTCCAAGCATTCTGCCACATGCTCTCTCAGAAGCTGAGACTGAAGCCTGGAACAGACGATTCTCTAACACCTTCAAAGAGATCATGCTTCTGTCAACACCTTGCTCTCAGACTTCTTGCCTTGAGAACTGTGTGTCTCTGCAAAGGACATGGGAAAGGAATGCTTCATTTCTTCTTCACTCTGTGTGGTTATATTTCAGTAAAGCTGGAACGTCCACACTTGATGTACTCTCCTGAGGGAGGAAACTGCTGAAAGATGGAGGATGATAGATGTGGAAAGTACGGGAGTTCCTGGAAGTGTCAATATTGCCAGGGCCCTAACTCTCAGCCCAGCTTTCACCCAGACACCTTATACATAAGCTAATATAGTTACAACATAACTAAGTTTTAGTTAAATATTGTATTACATACAAAGATGAAGATACTCTGAATTATAGGAAAGGGAAGGAAAAACACTGAAGGGCAAGAGAATGTTGTGATCATAAGTGTGAAGACAGGGGCTCAAAAGATCTCCAGAGTCCATCTGAACACTGTTAAAAACCTTTCCTATTCAAGGATGTACCTTGAATGCCATGTCCTCTTTGACACCATCACTGCTGCACCCTTCCCTTTTCTGAGCTCATTCTTCCTCCCTAACCTGAGATGCCAAAGCACTTAATCTCTGTCTTCTTGAAATTTCATTTTCCTTTATCTACATGTCATAGTTGCTAATGCATAACTTCTTTGTCCAGCTGTCTGTCACATCACTTAGTACATGCCCTGTGTCATGTAGGAACTCAGTAAAGTTGCTGTGTGAATGCATGGATAAATAAGAATGAATGGGGACTCTTTGTGGCTTTACTTACATAGACCTGGGCAAAATTATCTCACGCCAAATGATTTCATACTTCTGTTGACTTCTGTGCCAGGCACACTCTTACATGTTGGGGATAGAGCAGTGATCTGTGGTCCTATGTGCAGGGAAAATCCATTGAGTGCCTCCAACATGACTAATTTGATCATATTTTGTCAGAAGTATTGAACATGGATTCCATGAGAACTGGTTGGGAGAAAGGAATGTGCAAGTGATTTCATAACAGCACTGGCCACAGATGATGGAGTCCTGTTGAGAACCCATAAAAGGGGTGCCAATAATAACATAAAAGAGATGAAAGAGGTGACATTGGATTGGTGAATAACTGGAGAGAGAAAACAGAGTTTGGGATTGTGTATATCTTTGCCTGAGGTTAGTAAATATTAACTGGGTGAGATAAGAGATAACAGACTTTATATATATATACATACATATATGTGTGTGTGTATATATGTATGTACACATACACACACATAGCTGGGGAAGACATCAAGTTCAGTTTTGGACATTCTTTATGTGCCAGGCTGAGGTTAGACCATGATAGTGTCTGTCTGAAGGAAAACTGGACATCCACCTATATGTGCCACAGTATATCCTTTATGCAAGAGGGGAGCATTTCATGGGAATCAAAGATACACGAAGTTTGGCATGTGCTTATCTTATCTCAATTTTCAAGTAAAAGGTACTTTGAGTTCTTTAGGGTTATGCTAAAGGAACTACATAGGTCATCTGAAAGGTAGTGATAAGTTTTCGGTTACTAAGAATATTTGGTTTCACTTCTTCCCTATAGATAGTGAATGATGGGGTTACATGTATGGAAGCATAGAAATGATAGGCTTTGTTATCAGATATATGACAGGGTTAGGGCTCTATTCTAGTAAAATTGAAAATAAGTTCTTCCCTAGTGGCATCAATAGAAGAAAATGAGCATGGATATCTTTACAGAATCACATTTCTGGTATTTTAAGTAAAGATCAGTTGTCATATTTGCCACCATCTCTGATATTTCAAGAGTTTATAGCTTATCAAATAATATCTGGCAGAAATTTCCACATAGTTTTACAGCTTGATTTAAAAATGCTTTTATTGTGTGGAATATATGTTATATTAGGTTTGATAAAGAGAATAATTTCCTCAGAAATTTGGAGGAATTTGGGGGATAACCTCTTTTTTTAAACATAGATCTAGAAGAGGAAATGGGGGGCTCAAGATGGCGGTGTGAGTAGGATGGCGGAAATCTCCCAAAACCATATATATTTTTGAAAATACAACTACTCCTAAAAGAGAGACCAGAAGTTACAGTACAACAGCCAGGCTACATCTGTATCTGCAAGAACTCAGCATCTCGTGAAAAGGGTAAGATACAAAGCCGTGACCCGATAGGAACCGAGCACTCCCCCCACCCCAGCTCACTGGTTGGAGATAAAGAATCAGAGTGGGGAGGGAGTGGAAGCACAGGACTGCTAAATAACCAGCCCTAGTAATCTGCACCGGGAGCACAGACACACATTGCATGGTATACTGGATATTAGGAAAACAGAAAAGTAAAATCCAAGACAGAGACTGTAAGCAGGTCCCCACAGCCAGCTCCCCTGGGACAAAAGAAAAGCGGGCACTTTTTAAAAGTCTTAAAGGGACAAGGGCTTAACAGCTGGACAAAATTGTCCCAGCACACTCAGCCCAGCAGGCTGGGAATCTTAAGGAACTTCAGGCGCCCTAACGCCCTGGGGGGTAACGCAGCCCTGCAGCCCCTCACGGTGATAAGCAGCCTGCCATTCATTTCCCTCTGGCGGTGCTGCAAGCAAACTGGCTGACCCACCACAGCTGCAGAGCAGCCAGAGAACAGCCCTGCCCACAGCAACCACACAAAGTCTTCTCCCAGCACGCAGCAGGACAGACCCAGGGGCTGCCACTGGCGCACAGCTGCCCAGCACAGACAGAGGAAGCTGGAGCAAGGTCCAGAAGACATGAAGGGATACTGTTCTTGCAGGAAAACACACCTGGCGCGTCTGCAACCCCCCACAAGGATCTAGGCTATCCTGAGGGCCACCCCGCTCATGGCAGCTCAGGAGATTATCCCAGAGGCTGCTCCCAGTGTGCGGGTAACTGGTTCAGGCAGTGGAAACCAGAGCAAGATCCAGAAGGCACGAAGGGGTGCCATTCTCACAGGAGAACACACCTGGTGCGTCTGCGACCCATCACAGGGCCCTAGGCTATCCCAAGGGCCACCCCGCCCACGGCAGCTCAGCAGATTATCCCAGAGACTGCTTCTGGTGTGCGGGTAAACAGCACAGGCAGCGGAGTGGAAGCAAGGTCCGAAGGTATGAAGGGGTGCTGTGCTCACAGTAGAACACAGGCAGCATGTCTGCGACCCCCGCAGTGTCCTAGGCTATCCTGAGGGCCGCCCTGCCTATGGCAGCTCAGGAGATTATCCCAGAGACTTCTCCCTGTGTGTTCGGGTAACCGTCACAGGCAGTGGAGAAGGGCAATGCGACCAGCAAACAGGAAGGGACTTTGTCCTCCCAGATGACACATGCAACACCTGCCTGTGACCACTTCTATTGTCATGAAAAGGCAGAAGAATCTGGTCCAGTCAAATATCACTCAGACAACCACAGACAGAGGGCTTGGTGAGATAGATATAACCAATCTTCCTGAAAAAGAATTCAAAATAAAAGTCATAACCATGCTGATGGACCTTTAGAGAAATATGCAAGAGCTAAGGAATGAAGTCCGGAGGGAGATTACAGAAATGAAACAATCAATAGAAGGTCTTAAGAGCAGACTGGATGAGGTGCAAGAAACTGGTAATGGAATAGAAATTAGAAAACAGGAATACAGAGAAGCTGAGGCAGAGAGAAACAAAAGGATCTCTAGAAATGAAAGAATATTAAGAGAACTGTGTGACCAATCCAAATGGAACAATATTCTCATTATAAGGGTGCCAGAAGAAGAAGAGAGAGAAAAAGGGATAGAAAGTGTCTTTGAAGAAATAATTGCTGAAAACATCTCCAAGCTGGGGAAGGATATAGTCTTTCAGACCATGGAAGCCCACAGATCTCCCAAAAAAAGGGACCCAAGGAGGACAACACCAAGACATATAATAATTAAAATGGCAAAGATCAAAGACAAGGACAGAATATTAAAGGGAGCCAGGGAGAGAAAAACGATCACCTACAAAGGAAAACCCATCAGGCTATCATAAGACTTCTCAACAGAAACCTTACAGGCCAGAAGAGAAAGGCATGATATATCTAATGCAATGAAACAGAAGGGCCTTGAATCAAGAATACTGTATCCAGCATGATTATCATTTAAATTTGAAAGAGGGATTAAACAATTTCCAGACAAGCAAAAGTTGAGGGAATTTGCCTCCCACAAACCTCCTCTACAGGATATTTTAAAGGGACTGCTCTAGAAGGAAGCACACCTAAGGCTAATTAGATGTCACAAGAGAAAATAAATCTCAGCAAAGAAAACAGACCAACCAAATACTAACTAAAGGCCAAAAACAAAATGAACTATCCACAAAAGCAGTCAAAGGAAACAGAAAAGAGTACAGAATAAAACACCTAACATATGAAGAATAGAGGAGGAAGAATAAGAAGGGAGAGAAATAAAGAATCATTGAACTGTGTTTATAATAGCTTTATATAAGAGAGTTAAGTTAGACAGTTAGATAGTAAAGATGCTACCCTTGAACCTTTGGTAACCAAGAATCCAAAGCCTACAATGGCAATAAGTACATATCTTTTGATATTAACCCTAAATGTAAAGGGACTGAATGCACCAATCAAAAAACACAGAGTAATAGAATGGATAAAAAACCAAGACCCATCTATATGTGCTTACAAGAGATCACCTCAAACCCAAAGACATACACAGACTAAAAGTGAAGGGATGGAAAAAGATATTTCATGCAAACAATAGGAAGAAAAAAGCAGGTGTTGCAGTACTTGTATCAGCAAAATAGACTTCAAAACAAAGAAAGTAACAAGAGATAAAGAAGGACATTACATAATGATAAAGGGGGCATCCAACAAGAGGATATAACCATTATAAATATATGTGCACTCAACACAGGAGTGTCGGCATATGTGAAACAAATACTAACAGAATTAAAGGGGGAAATAGAATGCAATGCATTCATTCTAGGAGACTTCAACACACCACTCACTCCAAAGGACAGATCAACCAGTCAGAAAATGACACAGAGGCACTGAACAACACAGTAGAAGAGATGGACTTAACAGACATCTACAGAACTCTACACCCAAAAGGAGCAGGATACACATTATTCTCAAGTGTAACATTTTCCAGAATAGACCACATACTAGGCCATGAAAAGAGCTTCAGTAAAATCAAAAAGATTGAAATTGTACCAACCAGTTTCTCAGACAACAAAGGTATGAAACTAGCAATGAATTACACAAAGAAAATGAAAAATGCCACAAAAACATGGAGGCTTCACAACATGCTCCTAAGTAATCAATGGATCAATGACCAAATAAAAACAGAGATCAAGCAATATATGGAGACAAATGACAACGGTAATTCAACACCATAAAATCTGTGGGATGCAACAAAGGCGGTGCTAAGAAGAAAGTATACTGTCATATAGGCCTACCTCAGGAAAGAAGAACATTCCCATATGAGCAGTCTAAATTCACAATTAATGAAACTAGAAAAAGAAGAACAAATGAGAGCGAAAGTCAGTAGAAGAAGAGACATAATAAAGATTAGAGAAGAAATAAATAAAATTGAGAAGAATAAAACAATACAATGGATCAACGAAAGCAAGAGCTGGTTCTTCAAGAAAATAAACAAAATAGATAAACCCCTAACCAGACATACCAAGAAAAAAAGAGTCCACTCACATAAACAGAATCAGAAATGAGAAAGAAAAAATCACTACAGACACCACAGAAATACAAAGAATTATGAGAGAATACTATGAAAAATTGTATGCTAACAAACTGGATAACCTAGAAGAAATGGACAACTTTCTAGAAAAATACAATCTTTCAAGCCTGACCCAGAAAAAACAAGAAAATCTCAACAGACCAATTACTAGCAACGAAATTGAACTGGAAATCCAGCATCAAAAAGACTAAGAACAACAAATGCTGACAAGGATGCAGAGAAAGGGGAACCCTCCTACACTGCGGGTGGGAATGTAAGCTAGTTAAACCATTGTGGAAAGCAGTACAAAGGTTCCTCAAAAACTAAAAATACAAATACCATTTGACCCGGGAATCCCACTCCTTGGAATTTACCCAAAGAATACAAGTTCTCAGACTCAAAAAGACATATGCACTCCTATGTTTATTGCAGCACTTTTTACAATAGCCAAGATATGGAAGCAACTTAAGTGTCCATCAGTAGATGAATGGATAAAGAAGAGGTGGTACATATAGACAATGGATTACTATTCAGCCATAAGAAGAAAACAAATCCTGCCATTTGGAACAACATGGATGGAGCTGGAGGATATTATGCTCAGCGAAATAAGCCAGGTGGAGAAAGACAAGTGCCAAATGATTTACCTCATTTGTGGAGTATAACAATGCAGCAAAACTGAAGGAACAAAATAGCAGCAGACTCAGAGACTCCAAGAAGGGACTAGTGTTTACCAAAGGGCAGGGGTGTGGGAGGGCGGGTGGGGAGGGAGGGAGAAGGGATTGAGGGGTATTATGTTTAGTACATATGGTGTGGGGGATCACGGGGAAAACAGTGTAGCACAGAGAAGGCAAACAGTGAATCTGTGGCATCTTACTACACTGATGGACAGTGACTGCATTGGGGTATGGGTGGGGACTTGATAATGTGGGTAAAAAATATATATATTCTCTCTATATATTTTAGTTTTGGCTTACACTGGATATTATACAAAACACCCTAAATTTCCCACAATCTATGTTAATTTGATAACAACTTTACTTCAGTAACATAGAAAATCTTTATTTACAGCTTTGCTTCCCACTTTATATTCTTGATGTCAGGAATTAAATCTTTTTATATTGTGTACCCACTAACATAGATTTCTAATCATTTTATGTTTTTATCTTTTAAATCCTATAAGAATGTGAAAGTAGGAGTACAAACCAAAATTATAATAATCTCTCACTTGTGCTGCTTCTCAGGCCCTTAGATGGTCTGTTGTATTCCTCTGACCACAATCTCCCTCTCGCAGCTCACAGATCCCGTGACACTCAACACTCTAGCCCCCAACCTCATCTCCAAATCATACCACTGTTCCCGTCAGTGCTCCCAGCAGGCAGGACAGAAATGAGACATGTGAGAAGCCCTCAGACAATCCAGAACTTTGCAAACAGTGCTATTCTTTATTTCCTGTCCTGAGTGAGGGGCCTGACAATGAGTGGCTCTGTCCTGAGCACATCACACATTGTGCTGGGAGAGTGTAGGGCAGGGCAAGGAAGAAAATTGCAAAATTTCCTACCATTTTGAGTGTGGCTTTTTCCTGGTTGGGAGTTTGCTCGGTTGCCACAAATCCTAAACTGATTCGTAGAGCTCCCACAAAGCTACTTTGGTCCCCATGTTGTATTTGACTCGGTATTTCCAATAGAGAGCGAGGGCCTGGATCTTCCTATTCCGTCATCTTGATCCACTGAATGGTGAACTGTTCATTTTAAATATCTGTCTTATTTTTCTACTTCAAACTGGGTAATTCTTTCCTCCAGTTTACTGAACTTTACTTATTCCATATACAAACTGTTGTTCAGTCTACCTAATATATTTTTTAACTTTTAAAACTTTTGAACTATTAGTTTTTTAGTTTTTTTTTTCATTTTTCTGCTGAGTCTTAATTGTTTTTAGTCTCTAAACATACATTTAAAAGCAGCTGTGAAATCATAATATGGTAACTCCAATGAATGGGTCATCTCGGTGTTTGTTTTCACTGATTGGGTCAAATATTCCTGTTTCTTTTCTTTTCTTTTTGAAATCCTCATCAAAATACCCATAGCATTTTTCAATGAGGTAGGGAAAATAATTCTAAAATTTGTATGGAGCCACAGAAGATCGGAATAGCCAAAGAATCTTGAAAAAGAACAAAGCTTGAGGTATCATGCTCCCTGATTTCAAGTTATACTACAAAGCTACAGTGATTAAAACAGTATGGTATTGTCACAGGAATAGACACATAGATCAATGGAAAAGAATAGAGAGCCCAGAAATAAACCCACATATATATTGTCAATTAATATATGCCAAAGGAGGCAAGAGTTGTACAATGGGAAAAAGACGGTCTCTTCAATAAATGGTTTTGGGAATACTGGACAGTACATGCAAGAGAATGAGACTGGACTGCATCTAACACCACAGACAAAAGTAAACTCTAAATGGATTAAAGACCTGTTTATAAGACATGAAACCATGATAGTTTTAGAGGAAAGCATAAGCAGTACTCTCTTGAACATCAGCATGAGCAACTTTTTTCTAGATATATCTCTCTGATCAAGGTAAACAGAAGCAAAAATAAACAAGTGGACTACATCAAACTAAAAAGCTTCTGTTCAGCAAAGGACACCATCAACAAAAGGAAATGGCAACCTACTGCAGGGAGAATATATTTGCCAATGATACATCTGATACGGGCCTATGTTCCTGTTTCTTTTAATACTGAATTGTATTTTAGAGAATCTAAAGTCTCTTATCTCCCGACGAAGAATTTAGATTCTTATTCTGTCTAGCAGGTTACTTAACAGCTTGTCACCTTAAAACTGTAGATGCTTAATTTTATGCTTCCTTAGGCTTGTCTCCTTTAGTTGTGTCCTTAATTCTCCTAGTTCAGAAACACAGTTTTCTCAATAAACGGCCTGTCTTGGGTTTCTATGGATATTCCAAGGTGCTAGTGGAGCCACTTTAACTTGGTGGGACTCAAATTCTAAACTCTGATTCTCCTAAACTGAGCAAGAGTTGAAATCTGTGCTCAGAACTTCAGTCTTCTAGCTGTTGTTCCCCACTGGGCTCCTGGTAGTCTCTCCTGAACATGGGAAGTGCAGCAATCATCAGTGCATTTAGGGGGTTTAAACTAAGATTTTGAGAGTCCTCCCTCTGCAGCTTCCTTCTGCCCAAAATCTACCCACTACCTGATACTATGGCCGCCCTGAAAAACACTCTCACATCTCAAGCCATTAACACTGCAAAGTTCAATTTGATTTCTAGCCATTAGATGATATGAATCTGAGGAATGTTTTCATGGGAAAAGCTGAGTAAACATGGATCTCACACAGGGAAGTTCCCTCCTTGAAAGGAGTAAATCCAAAACCCACTCCAGCTTCAGTATAGTCTTTGTCACTTCCCAATGTCTTCAAAGAATTAAAAAAAAATATTTGTCCAAGTGACTGTAATAGGGTTGGTGGGGGGGACCTGATGAAGGGGGTAGTTTAATCACCATAATATTGCATATGTAATTGTAGGTTAAAGATACCAAAATAAATTGTAAAAAAAAATATATATTTGTCCAAAGCTTATGATTGCTATCTGTAAGAGAGTTGGTCTGATGCTTGCTTCTCCACCATTAGTAAAATGATGTCCTGCTAAATATCACTTTGCTGTTGTATGGAACATCCCAATTAGGAACAGCAAGAAGTATGGAAGGCAAGAAATATTCTGAAAAAAATAAGTCTAATATTCCTTGTGGGGAGCCGTGTTTGGTTACTGCTTGACATAAGTGAAGCCATTTTGTGAACTTCCTCCATATTGTAGAGAGAACTGTTCATTCTGTAACTTTTGTCCTTGTACAAGTTTTGGAGACGTGAAGGCTTTGGAGCAGAGTGACCGTTCCTTGACTCATGGAACGGGGAGCTCGTTTGGGAAAAGCAACTCTCTGTATGATAAGGAAGTGCTTTTGTTGTGTCGCCAGTAGCCTGAGAATTTAACCTTTAAGCTTCTTGCCTCTTCTTTGCTGTTGTATAAATATAAGCCTCAGAATAAAGACGTCGGCATTCTGCACAAGACGGATTGTCCTCCTGTGATTACTGTATATACACCCTAGTCCCCCTCTTCAGGAATCTGTCGACTGCTGACGGCTGCCTCCGTCAATTCCTAAAGTTTATAGTTTTCAGTAAGCATAAGGTAGCTCAGAATATGAGATAGTTTGTCCCTTGCTGATGTTTTCTAAGTTATTTGATTCTGGAAAACAAAATATTCTGGAGGCTTCTATAATTATAATGAAGGGAGAAGAAAGTTATATTTGATTTCAAAATCATTATACTTTAACAGGAATTTATAATTACTGTAAACTTAGGCATATTTTTTGAAAACCTGGCAGTAGATGTATTTCTTGATATTGGAGTAACTGTATGACTAGAATTTCCTCAGCAACCTGAAAGTGCCTTAATGCAATGGTGTCCATATCAACTTTTTGGCATCAAAATAAACATTTTCCAAAAAATGTAATAATAGCAGTCTCCCAGGTTTGCATTCATGGATTCTGGCAGAAACATATTTTCTATATAGCCCTGTAGTAAATTCAGTTGTCAGAATATTCGTGTGCTGAATTCAGTATCCAATTTTGATCTGTAAGGCAATGAGCAGTTGACATAAAAACTGAAATTCACAGACTATTTCTTAAATACAGCTTTAAAGTGCCTAAGAATTACATCATCACACAGTCTTATGACCTGACTTAGATTTTGCTGATTAGATTCATATGTGAGAAATATTTTTTTATGTTTTATTATAAATGGGGTAATTATTGGTGTCACAGTATTTCTCCTTTGTCACTTTTTTCTGTGGAAATTTAGGGAAAGACCCATTTTTCCACTATTTTTTCTGTCACGTAAAAGAGAAAAAAGGTTTTTTTCCCTTTTCTCTTATACTTTATAAATGATAGTGAACTTTACCATCATTGTTTGAGGTATAGTTACCAACAGATGCCATTTTTGGCACCTGGCAAAGATTTGGCAATTCCTTTGTGGCTATACCCACAGATACCATGAATTTTCCCCAACCTGAGATTGCAAGATGAGAAGATGCAAAAAAATTCTTGAATACTTCCAGTCACTGCAAAATACTAGTATTGGTAATAATATCATCCAGGGGTGTTCATTGACCTGTAGATATTATGGATCAGAAAACCACATTAAACCATTAATACCTAAATCACCAATAGTTTTAATTCTGTAGAAAATAAAGAATTACACTTTTTAATAAGTATATTAAAGAAAAAGAAGTAGGTGAAATAAATAATAATAAGGTTGTTCTTTCCATGGTCTATTTTACATAATAATATCAAGGAAGGCCTCTGTGGAGAAGTGATAAGTTTCTGACATCTGTATATATTTATTTTGTTATGAAAGAAAACATGAGGTTTCTAGATCAGAGACGAAGCTATTCCTTATAACAAAAAATGCATCATTTTCCCACTTTCCATTTCAGGACAATGATATGAGGGCAGATGTCACTCTTCCTGTGAAACAGAGTTTCTTGTACCACATAAAATATAAGTCTGGAAGCATATATAGAATCCAGACATCTGTCCCTTTCCCTCTGCAGAGAATGGTAGAATTTTGCTGCCCAGTGTCTTACAATCCTCTGGAGGATAAATGGAGGGCTTTGGGTTTCATCCCCCCTTGCCATATAAGCACATATTTTTGGGGAGATAAACAGTCTCCCGGAGGTACTATCACTGTTACATGCTTTTTGGTCATCCTTTTCCTTCCAAAGCTTGGCCTTTATCCCAGATTGCTGGGTTTTGCTCAGGAAGTCCTGACTATGAAGAAACTTCAAAGTATCCACATTACTTCCCATAAAGAGGGGAAGGTGTAAGATTGGAATAATTATAAGGACCTAATAATAATTTGTATTTGATAAGTAAGTCTTACCAAGAAGTCAGTAAGTTCAAAGTCTTGATGTAAAAAGTAAGTAGAACCCTAGATGTGTATGAGGAATTTCAAGCAAACCAGTGCAGTTGAAGAAAAGGTCATCCTAGTGCAGCGGTCCTGCTGAGACCTAGTTCACTGAGACCTGGAGGTGGTGGGTGTGCACAGGATGTGGTAAAGTGTTTCTCCAAGCACCTGCAGGGTATCTCCCAGTGTGTGAGCCAACAGGGATGCGAGTTCAATACCAACTCCTTTCGAGTTCCCAGACCCGACTCCAGTGCATGTTGTGTGAGAGGGGGTCTTCCCACACACAACACCAAGAGATTCTTGAACACCAGCAGGGTGTTCGAGAACTCAGTTCTGATGCTAGCTGCCCAGAGACAGCACCAGATTCTCCAGGTTAAGGACTCCGTCCCCCAGGACTGTGCTGCAGCCCCCACTCCAGATGCCAGTTGCAAGCCCCAGGCTGTTACTTGTGCCTCTGACCCACTGGCTACAGATTGCAGGTTCCCACAACCTCCCCCTTAGGTTCAATTAATTTGCTAGAGAGGCTCGCAGAACTCAGGAAAACACAATTACCAGTTTCATAAAAAGGATATTTTAAAGGATAAAGTATTAGCCAGATGAAGAGATACATAGGGCAGGTCCCAAATAAAGGAGCTTCTGTCCTTGTGGAGCTTGGTGCCTGACTCCACGGTACATGGAAGCATTCTGGTTCCCCAAGCTCGGAAGCTCTGTCCAACAGAGAAGCAGGATGCAAAAGAGGAAGATATGCTCTTCTCATTGGTTTTTGTGAGGGTTTCATTGCATAGTCATGATTGACTAAATCATTGGCCACAGGCTGATTCAACCTCCAGCCCCTGCCCTTGGTTGGGGCCCAAGTCTCTCATTAACATGACAAGATACCCATCTCACCTTAAGGCTCTGAAGCATTTTCAGGAACTGTGGATAGAAACCAAATATACCTGAGAGATACATATTTAGTCATCGGAATGACCAAATATGTATTTCTTTTAACTCATTGTATATCACAGGATCCCAATTAAATATATCTAAAAGAGGTATATTTGTACCCCCAATTTCTAATTCACTTCATAGCTGTATTCAGATAGGGCCTGTTCTCTCCCCACCATCACTGGGTAAAACTATGACAATGTTTAAGTTTTGCAGAATTTTCCTCTAAAATCTTTACAATCCACCCCGTTCTCCAAATATTTAAACATATCGTCCTGTAAATTAATATTATTATCAATTATCCATTTTATTATTATAATAGCGCCCCTCCTGTCTACCCCAGCCTTGCTGCTGTTGATACTCTTAGCTAGTTTCGCAGTGATCTTTCTAAGAATATCTCTCTGATCAAGTAACCACCTGCTTGAAATCCTTGAAGTCTACACAGTTGTCACATTTCTTTATCTGATTGCTTCCTGTATCATTTACTTTATCTGCTTATTTTCCCCTCTCAAGCATTCCCATGTACATTTATACTTCAAGTGACATGGTTTACCGTGTGCATTTATTCTTTAAATGGCAAGGATCTGCTAAAACGAATTAGCATTTAAACCTCTGGATCATAGTTTTCCCCTTTGCAGAACATCTTCCACTCATCTCATTTAACCACCTTTGTATGCCCTACAAGTTTCCAATCAACCACTGCACCTTCTGAGATGTTTTTTGGGAATGGTTTAAAAGGCTTACCTCAGTGATTTCTTGGCATCCCTCTTGCTTTATTTTCTGAATATATAACTAGACATGACCTTCCTAAAGATATTCTTTTATATTTTTTAACTTCTGGGCTATTCTCATCTCTAGACAGGAAAGAAACACTCAAGGAATGTTTGTTGAGTGAGAAAGTAAATTACTGTCTAAATAAATTGTTCAGTTGGACAAATGATGCATTTATTCTACACTATATGTGCTATCACTGTGTGAAGGGCACTGAAATTATTAATTATTAATGAATTGTTAATTCACCGAATTATTAATTCTTAATCTGAAAAATTAACAGTATGAAGCACCTTTTGCTGACAGCTTTTGTCAAAAATATATGTGATGTAATTCTGAACTATTCACTCTTCTGAATAAAAATATTAACTTAATTATTTCACCTTTATCTTTTTACACACATGTATTAAATGATGATATCCTTTATATGAATACACTACAATTTATTTATTCATTCAACTATTGATACACTTTTGGGTTACTTCTATTGGGGCCTGTTACAGATAATGTTATTTCATGAACGATGTTGAATATACAATTGCATGTGAACATGTGCGTGAGTGTCTGTTGGCACTTATCCTTTGGAGCAGCAAAACTGGTCATAGAAATCAACATGGTTACTGTCGGCCTACAAAAGAGTGTTTCCCATGATACTGTATGCTTTCTTTCCTATGGGCAATATAGGGAGACTCATTTCTCTTAGTTCTTAATTTTCTAATACTAATGATTTTGAACAGATTATTATATATTTCCTGTACAATTAAATATATTCATATCTGAACTACCTGTTCAGCCCCTTTCCTATTGTGTGCTTACTTTTTTTTAATTGATTTTTGGAAATATTTATATATTCTGAATACTTCCTTTCTAAAAGATTTTCTTAACAATAATCCCTGCTATTTATTTCTTCCATATTTTTGCTTTTAAAATTATAATAGATTGATAGGACGTTGAAAAGACAGTACACAGAAGTCCAGTATACCTTCACTCCATTTTCTTCAGTGGTTACATCTTAATGTAGTTATAGTACAATATCAAAACCAAGATTTGACATAGGTACAATATGTGTGTATAGAGATGTATCATTTTATCACAGGTGTAAATTTGTGTAGCCACCACCACCATCAATATACAGAGCTTTTTTGTCCCATAGCAGCCCCATTACCATGAGCAGTGGTAAAAGTCCTGGGTTTCCACTAGAGCAACTCTGAAACCCCCACCAGGGAGTGGAGGGCTGCTTCATTTCCCTCAGGTGAAGGGAACTTTCCCAAGTTCCCCATCTGGTCTCCGCTGACACTATAGGAAGGGACCATTTTATTGCCAGTGTGAATGAAAGTCCCAGTTCCCTACTTGGCATATCCGAAACTACCATGTGAGAAAAGTGGGTTACTTCGCTATATCTTGGCAAGAGTGGAAGTCCACACTCTCCACTCAGCCTTTGCTAGCTTGACTTGGGGTGGGATCACAGTTTTTCTGTGGGGTTTGGTTGGAATAGAGCCCTTATTCTCTAAAAGTTTTAAGTCTTACTAGACAACCCCTTTCCTGTTATTTTTATTTCTATTTTCTTGACTAGAAAGAATATTTATCCAAAAGATCATTCTTATACCATTACTCTGCAGTGCCAACATTTCCATCGGCTGTCCATGTTTTTGGGCTCCATCATATCATGTTCCATTATTTTATTTATCTGTCTTCTATGCATCTTACTTTCTTAATTATATAATAAGTCTTGACTCACAAATATGTCCACTTCCCTACAATTTCTTTTATTAATTTCAGTCTTCTTAATTTTAATAATATTTAAGTGGAAAAATCTTGTGTACTTTTCCTAGAATGATTCTTAGTCCATTTAATGCCTTTCCTCTCTATGTATTTTCCATAACTGAAGTTATTGGCATTTGATAAATCACATTTATGGAATGGAAACTCAATATTATAAAGATTTCTCCTAGTCAATTTGTATATTCAATATAGTCACAAACCAGATACTAGTAGATTAACTATTCTATACCAAGACAGGTGCTAGGAGGAAGGTTGACAATTTGATATTCACATTTTCCCCTCAATATTATAAAAGTATTAAACATCACTGAAATTGTATCCTATCATATTTCAAATCACCTATTTTAAACATCCCTGTATTGATTGGTCTTTTGAACAGAATTCAGTCATTTTAAGATGTACGTTGATGGGCTATAAGTGAGCTTCAGGGTTTTTTTCTCAGATAGTCTGTTACCTGATCTCACAACTTATTGATGCAAAAATACTGAAGCTTTATGAAGAAGAGATGGTAGATTTTGAAACTCAAGGCTCCTTCCTTATCCTACCCTGTGCACTGTTAGAAAAGGGCTAATAACACCTTGCTGGGCTTTGGAGGTTGGCCATTGTACTGTGATGGATGAGAGGTTTCGGACTCCAGCTGAGAGAAGCTGGAGAGAGCAGTGCTTAACAAGAGTCAGCACTTATGTGGGGCGCCAAAATAGTACCTCAGAAAAATAATGATCCTGCTTAAATCCAATTGATGTTCATTTTGTAACAAGAGAAGGGATTTTCAGTAGAAACTGAAGATACAACCTCATCTTTTTAGCTTTTCTCTTAGTTAGAAATTTGTAAATTTCTCGAGAAAGAATTCTTTCTTCCTTCGGACTTGTATTAATATAATGGGTAATCCACTATTTAAACCTAGAGACATACGGGAATACATTATTAGAACGGGCATTTGATACACTAAACAATAGTGGAATGTAAAGCAGGATAACTGGGTTTTGATTTCACCATTGTGCAAACTGTATGTGCCAACATACAATCCAAGCAAACCGTGTGTATGGATTCGGGCTAACCAGTTAGTATCCATGAGACTCATTTTCCAATGGAGACCATGAGAACTTGGCCGGTATAAACAACAGAGTTCTTTCTGATTGAGAGCACCCCTTTATTCCTTCCTTCGGAGAATTTTAAGCATAATCCCCCAAACTACTTGCTTTCAGTGTAAAACATACTGTTATAAGGTCCAAAATATGCAATGGATTTTTGGATTCTACTTACAAATCTTAAAATTAAAGCAACGGTATCAGTGGAGCATGGTAGTGGCATAAAAAATGCTGAACCAAGATGATAGTAAAAGTAGGCTAGAACAACACCAAATGACTAACTGAAAAATCTTCACTATTCTCTCTCATTTTTAGTGCCATTTCTAACCTCTTGATTCCTTATATTACTGTGCACACATTTTATAATCTAAATCTTTATTAATTTTTTCACTTATCAGTCATCCATTTTTACCAGTCACCTGGAAGCAGTTTGTTTTGAAGCAGTTGATGTGTGAATCATGTTTATATTCATGGAGTTTCTTGCAATGCTGACAAAGGTCAAGTTTATGTGTGTGTGTGTGTGAATCTGAAAGAGAAGTACTTTGAGAGCGAGCTCTATGGGTATTGCGAAGAGAAAAGAAAAGAAACAAAAGGCATTACTTCTATGAAACTGATTTCATTTATCTTTCTTCCCTTTCTATTCTAGCTCCTCCATCTTCCACCCACCAAAATGTAATACTAGTACAGTTTAGTGTTTCCCAGTAGGAAGACATGTAGTAGCACATTAAAATTCCTCAAACCAAAAAGCAATCAATACACTATGGCAGGTATGTTGTTCCAGAAGAAAATTGTTTTGGTGCTTCTTAAAGGAAGAGCAGTGAGTATCTGTGAGAAGAAAAATCCAGCCTTGGAAGTACCCACATTTATCTTCAAAAGAGAAATTAAAGAAAAAAGTTAACTTTAAAACAATGATTAACTTAAATCTCTTTCATTGACACTATATATAGTCCTTCTAAAAGAAAAAAAATGTCTGTACCCTACAAAGAAGATAAGAAAATGTCATGTTAACTTCAAGGAAAATGTACATATTTGGCGCATTTAAATCATATACACAAATTGGTGTTCAGCTTATGTAGGGGTGCCTGCAGCCTTTCGCTGTGTGTCTCAAATATGCAATAGGATGAGTGGTAATGGGAGTTTAAAATTAAACTTAAGATTTTACAGTTTCCATCTTATTAACACTAAATTGACCCTATAAAGCATTTAACTTAAGATGAGGTGGGACCCAGTCCTTCAGGGAAAGAGCATCGTTAGGTGATCTGTGGCCTCTCCAATATTCCCCTACATGCTGACATCTGAAAGATGATTATGTAACTTTGTATCTGGGTGAATGACTTTTGGGATAAATGATGTTTTTAGAAACTGTGTGATGGTAGAGATAGTCACAGTAGAAGTTGAATTTGGGGTGAATTTCTCACCCTGAAATAGAACTCGCCCTGAGGGAATTATGAATCTGGAGGTTCAAAAATTGGAGAAATGACTCATTCTGCACATTGTGTACTGTTGGTTATAACCTAGTATGATAACTAGTCACTTGAAATGAACTTATGTTAAGAAAAGTATACACTGAAAAGAAAGTTTTCAACAACAAATCGAATGTGTTTGACTGTAGTAAAAGAATGGCAACTTGAAAGAGCTGAACACTGAAAAACCGCATAATTATTATTATGCCTAACCCAAGCTGAGCGATTCATAGGATCTGGGCATGCTGGAACAACGTGGGGCAGTGCTGGCTGATGGAAGGACTGAGGCCATCTCAGAACTCTGCTAAAAAAGGGGCCTTCGACAGATTATTCTGCTCAAGAGAGCGAGAGGAAGAAGTTGATGCTATTCCTTTCTCAGACCTTAATCTAAGAGGTCATGTCACCAGTTAGTTACCTAGGCCTTCTCTGGTGTACAATCATTAGTAATATTATATGCTAAGTAACCTAGCTCTATATCATAGATCAGCATATAACATACAGGGCCAGGACGAAGACAAGGTGACAGAGGTGGTGCCTCTTTCAAGTGTGAAATTTAAGGGGTGCCAAAACAATCAGTAAGCAAGATAAATAATATTTTAACATGAAATTAAAAATAATAAAAATTAATGCAAAAAGCCCATGGTGAACCAAAGACCCAGCATTTTAATTAAAGACTGGATCAGCCTGTGCTCATCTAGGCATCCTGAAGTGCTGCCCCTGTTGGTTCCTCGGCACGCCGGCCAGTGACCAAGCCCTCATCCTGAACAGTTTCATCACTCCAGAACATAGAAGCACAATTTCAAATGTAGCATAATTTTGTAATTTCCTTAGTATATATGTGTTCTTAGCGTAGTGTGCCTCATCCTTCTCAGTTCCACAGAATCCATGGTCTGTGGCTGCAACTCTAAGGCATAATCAGGGAAAATCAAAGCCCTTGAGGAGCGTCCGTTTATATTCCTCTTGCTTAATTTTCCTCCTTACTTGCAATTCTCTCTCTGATTTCAGTTGTTGCTATTAGGAAGTCTTCTTCATTGATTTTTCTTTATAATAGAAAACCAAGTAGGTAATACATTTTTATCTCATGACTGCTGTTCTAATACTATTTTTAGCTTTTGTGTATAGATTTGGATTTATTTTGTTCCTCCTGATTAGGACATATTGTTCTCACTGGATAAGGACTCATACTTTTCAACTGTTCTGAGAAGTTCCCAATTATTATCTCATTAAAATTCTATAATTTTTCCATTCTTTTTTTCTTTTTGGATTTACATTCACACACATACACATGCATACATGGGTACTCACACACACACATACATGAGCCCTTACAGAGACTGATTTTTTCCATCATATCATTCATCTCTCTCTAATTTCCATTTATATTTTATTTTCCTTTGTTACATATCAATTGTTTACAGCTTATTTCTTAAGCTGTATTTAATCTGTTCTTAACAAATCACCAAGGTGTGATTTTTAACAGTTAAGAGTTTCATTTCTATAAATCTCTGAAAGTTTTGATACTATCATTATTATCTAAATGGCGTTATGTATCATGGCTCCTTTCCTCTACTTACAGTCTCTGTAATCTTTGGCATATTATGTCTATTGCCTCACTCTACTCCTCTGTAAACAGGATTGATAGTGACAATAAACTTTCTCATAGGGAGGTTGTTAGGATTAATGAAGTAACAAATCTAAATAGTGCCTAGCAAAGAATAAGGTGTGTATAAATATTAAATTTTATGTTGTTATTATCACAGATTTTTGTCTACCTGTTATAGGAATCTATTAAATAAATTTCTGTGTTATAGCTTTAGTATTTTCTTTTTTTTTGTATTAATGCAATTTTAATTATGCTGTAACTAGGTAATGAGTTCTATTCTATTCCTTTTAGCTATCCATTTTGTTTTCAAGTTGGCCTTAGATATGATTTTTTTGTAATTATTAGTTTTATGGCAACTTAAAAAGAATGTGTACTGTGTTTATGTGTATGAACTTTCCTTTTATATCAATTAAATCTTTTCTATTATAATTTTATGGTGAAGTTATACCTACGTACATCCTGTCTCCTTAGCTTCCAGGCACATGATACATAGAGTTAGGGATGGAGTTTCTACAACTAGTTTGGGCCAGTAAGCTGTGAATAGAGGTGATGTGAGTTATGTTAGGATTTAAGCATTTGACAGTCACCCAAATTCTCTAGCTTCTCTTTTCTTCTATAATAAAAATGGAGGAAGTCTTGTGTTAAAATACTGCATCAAGATATCAAACAGCCGAATCACTGAACCAGCCCATGGAGGACTGGTTTTGGAGAGTCACCAGGTCTGCAGGGAACTTTGGGTGAATAAAGACCTATCTTCCATTAAGCTACAACGATTTGGGGATTGCCTGTTAGTTAACAAATTAGAATGTCCTCATAAAATGAAGTTAAGTGAAACACAACTTGAGGGCAGAACATATTTGAATCACTGGGTGAGGAGGAGCCGGCATGTCGGGCCAACAGGCACACGTAAAGGTGCTGAGGGAAGGATGTAGAGGTCGGCCCGGCAGCCCCTGGCGGTAAGAGCCCGTGCTGGCTCAGGATGGCAGGAGGAGTGCCCTGCACAGGAGGACCTGCTTCCAGGATCTTCGCCTAGCCCAATTTGCAGGACCGAGGACACAGTGAAACTCAGCTGCAAGAGACGAGCACCAGACAGAAAGAAGATGCACAGGTTTCCAGTCTTTACTCTGATCTGGGTGTGATTTAGGGTGTTTGATTCAAGTTTACTCAGGAGCGCTGCTCATCAGAGAAAAGCAAAACTATGCAGGTACTAATGACTATTGATTCGAGCCCAGCAATTAGCAAGATAAATCACAAGTCAACTATTCATCAAATGTAGAAGGAAATGTTATACATATATATATATTTTTTAAACACCAAAAACTGATATCATTGATGCATTCTTAAATTCAGACCAATTGACTTTTCTAAGGCCTCACCGCCTCACAATCAGCAACCTTACAAAAAGCTACTCAAACCCCAGGTGACCAGCATACTTAGGAGAGCCTCTAGTGCCATGGTGGCTTTTTTACTTATCAAACTCAAGGAGTAAAATTGTTTTTAAAAAATCCTATCTAATAGGTCTTGGAGAAATGATCTTCCTCCATGTACGTGATCTGATTGTGCAGGAATGTTCAGTTTGTCAAAGCACAGTGAAACCTTCAGAAACTCTCAAGAAAGATGTAATTACATGGAAAGGTGTCCAAAATATGGTACTTAAGCAGGCAAAATGGATATCAGAGTTTATAAATAAGGAAAGGCTCTTCACTGCAGAAAGAGATGGGCAAATGCTGTGATCGAAAACTTTAAATGAGAACAGGAAACATAATCTTATGAAAGGAGTACTAAATTATAAGTTATACATTTACACTTTTTCTTGCCTTTGAATACATTTTTTAATTCTTGTTGAAAATTAACACAACGTAGAGGGAGAAGGGAGAATGCTCCATGAAAAATTTTTTATTACTTTCTTTCTAAGTGTCAGACTCTGTGAAAGTTGCACTGATGGATACAAGGGTGATTGATTGATAGGCTCTTTGAGGGACAATAATGGCAAGGCCTTCCGAGTATCTTCTCTGAGACATGGGCATTCTGTTACACCCTTAAGACCCGCAGAGATAGCCTCCTAGTGCTGGTTATAAAACCTTCAGGGAGATTCTGCTATAAGTCTGCTTTGTATTTTTTAACTTATCAAGGTCCATTCCTTTTGTTCTAAGGTTGACCAGATTCTACATTTTTTTTTCAGTCCTTCCTCTTATTTGGTTAAGATCATTACTTTGAATAAACATCCTGGTCTCTAGTTGATGGTTATCAAATATGACCTTAGCTAAGCCAGCTCAGAAGGAATAGCTCATGGTGACTAGACCAGTATTCGGCCTAAGAAAGTAAAACTGAATTTGTGTAAGCTGATATAAGTGGGTTTCATTTATTTTTTTTTAATGTTATATTTCTCATAAAATATCTTATTTCTAAGGTTTGTTATTCCTATCCTGTTTTGATTACTCTTGTGTATTCTAAGCTATTTCTGTCTGAGTAATTGTAATCAAGATTTTCTGTTGGCTTTGTTATAGAGTACAGAAACATTCCATTAAAATAAAGGAAAGGTTTATAAACACAAGTTCCAAAAGTACCTAGAAGTGATTAGTTATTAGGTGTTTTGTTTTTAAGACGAGTCCAGAAGTAAAATAGATATCTTGAAGGAAAGGCATTCTATTAATCAAATATTAACATTTATGAAACAGATCCTGGTCTTATGAATAAAGTATCCAGTAGCAAAGTTTAGCACTGCTCCTTCCTTTTTATATGAGCTGGAGCAAGCCATGTAATAGCTCTGTCCTGGTCATCTCTGAGACTTGCCTTTGAGACTGCATGCTGTAGTCAAAATTATTTTATGGCAGTTTTGAAGGAAAAAATAAGAAAAACATGTTTAAACGTATTTTTATGTACATATAAATACCCAACGCAGTTAACCTTCGTATGGAATCCCAACAAATGATTGGCAACAATGGTACCCCTTCATTGTTCCTGTGATGAGCAGTAGTCTGGTAGGGCAAATATTTGATTTTTATAATTTGATGCCTTGTATACTGAACTAAAATAAAGGCTTTTTGAATATATATATATGAAAATCTGTGAAAGGAGTGCCGGTGGAGGATTTGAGATCATTATTAACCCAAGAAAGCTGTAAGACAGAAATCGGAATACTTTGCTTTATAGCCTCACTTTTGAGCTGTGTGTAGATATGTCCTGGCAGCAAGATACTTAGTGTGTAAGTTTCATGTCACCAAGCAATGTGTTATATCAATGAGCTTCTGCTACTAAAATCTCCTAAGAAGGGGGAGGAATACATAGATATGAATTAATATTACTCTATATAGTTATTAATTATTCAGAGGTTCAAAATAAATACTTGTGCTCTTCGGGAAGGCAGTATAATCTTGAACTGGGATCAGTATACAAATGCTGGCAGTAATATTTTATTCCTGGGTTACTCCTTTTTTATTGCCACTGTAAATGATTTGCCCTGAAGCCTCAAATCTAGTCCATCATGGCAAATATCCTGCAAGCTGGTTTTCTACATACTTGCCAATGAAAAATAGCTGCCGTGTATTAAAAACAAGACATTCCATAAATAGAACTATTCAGTTAACTCCCCATCACCAATGGGGTTAGAATCCATGCTACTTCCTAGGTCAATATTAGGGAAGTTTCCCCAAGTTCTTCGACTTCATCTTTATCCCACATTCAAAGATCCTTTTTCTCTTTGGCGCAATTTCTGTTTATCACAATGGTTGTGCATCCTCTTCCTCGCTAGTCTTACCTGCAGGAACCTGCACTTGATCTGCTCCCTCACCACATGCATTAGCTCAGTAATCTTGCAAATTCTGAAAACTTGATGAATTAATCTAATGGGGTAGTTAAGCTAATATTCTTTCCAAGTCAATACATAATAATTTTAGTTCAGATGTAAATTCTTAAAATAATAAATACTTTGCTATAGAATGTTTGCAAGACTTATAAAGAGATTTCTGGATTGAGGAGGCATTCAATGTATATGAAAATTATTGTAGTTGCATGTGTGTTTTTATGAGAACCTGTATGTAGCTTTCACAGTGGAACCCTTAAAGAGAAAAGGGTTCCTGCATTATGCTTCCTGAGGTTTGTTATGCCTATCATGGTTAGAGTAGAAACACCGTTGGTGATAATACGGTCTCTAATATGACTGTTCTTATAATTAGAGCGCTGTATGGAAGTTATCTTACAATATCTTGATTGCCTCGTATAAGATTTGCAATTTAAATCAGTGCTTAATTGTTAGATGTCAATACTAATGTCAAATAAATTACATTCCCCCCCAGCAAAAATAAGAAAAAATTGAAATATTGGCTCTAATATAATTTTAAAATGGTTAGAACAAAAAAGAATACTCCTAAAACATGCTCTGTCAACAGTTTTCCCAGAAGTTATTTCATAAGAGAAAAATTAAATACTCTAAACATCAAAATACTGTGACATTTGAAATCTGGCATGCTCAATGGAATAGTGGGCATTAACCAAATAATGACATCATTCCACCTACAATGGAATATGACTAAAGTATGACTACACTTGTTGAAAAACAAATATATGCATATTAGAAAAATAGATCAAAGAAAATCAGGCCTTAAAAATTTGACTGACCTTCTTAATCACCATGGCCTGTTAGACTTGTGAAGAGTGACCACCTGCATTAATGTGACCTGCCTCCTACTACTATGACTTGAGATGACCTGTGTCAACACAACTTAGTTATTTGTCATGTTCCAGGGGAAATTTTCCTGGGAAACACTACCCTGTAAACTAATAAATGACTTTACTGTTTGAATCAGGAATTCGATGCATATCAGTTAGCTGATAGAGAAATCTTCTGGGAAAACAGCTCACTTAAAAAGTACCAGTTTAATTTTCAAGTTTAACTTCAACAACCTCACCCTGCTATGTCTACCAATCCTAAAATTTTACATCTCAAATCCTATAAATATTCATTTTGACTCCACACTTCTTAGACACCACTGAGTGTCTTCCATTCTGTCAAGGTGGTATTTTTCCGTTAATGCAGTGAGTTCTAGCAAATTTAGTTCTGCATTGGTAATATGTTTTATGTTTGGGGAGCTCATTACAATTATTTTTTTGTTTGAGATTTAAAACTTTTTTAATTATTTTGTTTCAGCTTTGAGGTATAATTGATAAAATTTGAACATTTTTAAGGTTTACAGTGTGATATGTAAATATTATGAAATGATTGAATCAAGCTAAGCTCATTCATACATCCATCACTTCAGATAGTCACCCCTTTTTTTCTGAGAATACTTTGTCTTAGCAAATTTCAAATATGCAGTACAGTATTATTAACTATGGACACTATGTTGTACATTAGATCCCCAGAACTACTTGTCTTATAACGGAAACTTTGTGCCCTGTGACCATTATCTCCCCAATTTCCCTACTCCACCAACCGGATAACCCCTGTTCAACTCTCCGTTTCTGAGTTAACTATTTTTAGGTTCCAGACATAAGTAAGATCATGCAGTAATTGACTTTCTGCGTCTGGCTCATTTCGCTTAGTGTAACATATTCCAGATTCATCCATGTTGTCATAAATGGTGGAATTTCCTTATTTCTTATGACTAAATAATTTTCCACAATTTGCTTGCTTTTTTGTTTATTTCATATTTTCTTTATCCACTCATGCATCAGTGGACACTTAGGTTGTTTTTCCATATTTTAGTTATTGTGAATAATGCTACAATAACATAGGAGTCATATATTTCTTTAAGATGCTAATTTCATTTTCTTTGAATATGTATACTCAGAAGTATGATTGCTGTAAGTCCTATTTTTAAGTTTTTTGAGTAACTGGAATATTGTTTCCATAATCACTGCACCAGTGTACATTCCCACCTATGCTATATAAGCGTCCCCTTTTCTCCATGTCCTTGCCAACACTTGTCATCGCTTCCCTTTTTGATAATAGACACCCTAATAGGTGCAATGCTATAGCTGATGACAAATGATATTGAGTTCCTGTTCATATACCTGTTGTCAGTTTGTGTGTCTTTTTTAGAGAAGTATCTATTCAGGTACATTACCCATTTGTTATTTATTTATTTATTTATTTTGGTATCATTAATTTACAATCACTTGAAGATCATTATGGTTACTAGACCCCCTATTATCAAGTAACCCCACATACCCCATTACAGCCACTGTCCATAAGCATAGTAAGATGCTATAGAATCACTACTTGTCTTCTCTGTAAATACTGCCTTTCCAGTGTCACCCCCACCACGACATTATGTGTGCTAATCGTAATGCCCCTATTCCCCCCTTATCCCTCCCTTCCCACCCATCCTCCCCAGTCCCTTTCCCCTCGGTAACTGTTAGTCCATTCTTGGGTTCTGTGAGTCTGCTAATTTTTTGTTCCTTCAGTTCTTCTTTGTTCTTATACTCCACAGATGAGTGAAATCATTTGATACTTGTCTTTCTCCACCTGGTTTATTTTACTGAGCATAATACCCTGTAGCTCCATCCATGTTGTTGCAAATAGTAGGATTTTTTTTCTTCTTATGGCCAAATAATATTCCATTGGGTATATGTACCACATCTTCCTTATCCATTCATTTACTAGTGGACACAGGTTGCTTCCATTTCTTGGCTATTGTAAATAGTGCTGCAATAAACATAGGGGTGCATATGTCTTTTTTCAAACTGCTACATTCTTAGGCTAAATTCCTAGGAGTGGAATTCCTGGGTCAGATGGTATTTCTATTTTGAGTATTGTGAGGAACCTCCATACTGCTTTCCACAATTGTTGAACTAATTTACATTCCCACCAGTAGTGTAGGAAGGTTCCCCTTTCTCTACATCCTCACCAACACTTGTTGTTGTTTGTCTTTTGAATGGTGGCCATCCTAACTGGTGTGAGGAGATATCTCATTATGGTTTTAATTTGCATTTCTCTGATGAATAGCATCTTTTCATGTGCCTGTTGACCATCTGAATTTCTTCTTTGGAGAAGTGTCTGTTCAGCCTCTCTGCCCATTTTTTAATTGGCTTATTTGCTTTTTGTTGAGGTGCGTGAGCTCTTTATATATTTTGGATGTCAACCCCTTATCGGATATGTCACTTATGAATATATTCTCCCATACTGTGAGATATGCTTCTGTTCTACTGATGGTGTCCATTCCTGTACAGAAGCTTTTTAATTTTATATAGTCCCACTTTTTCATTTTTGCTTTTGTTTCCCTTGCCCACAGAGATATGTTCATGAAGAAGTTGCTCATGTTTATGTCCAAGAGATTTTTGCCTGTTTTTTTCTAAGAGTTTTATGGTTTTGTGACTTACATTCAGGTCTATGATCCATTTTGAGTTTACTTTTGTGTATGGGGTTACACAGTAATCCAGTTTCATTCTCTTACATGTAGCTGTCCAGTTTTGCCAACACCAGCTGCAAATCCATGGCTCCTTTATCATATATTTATTGACCATTTATGCTTGAGTTTATATCTGGGCTCTTTATTCTGTTCCATGGGTTTATGGGTCTGTTCTTGTGCCAGTACCAAATTGTCTTGATTACTGTGGCTTTGTTGTAGAGTTTGAGGTCAGGGAGTGTAATTTCCCCTGCTTTATTCTTCCTTTCCAGGATTGCTTTGGCTATTCAGGGTCTTTTGTCATTCCATATGAATTTTAGAACTATTTGATCCAGTTCATTGAAGAATGCTGTTTGTATTTTGATAGAAATTGTATTAAATCTGTAGATTGATTTAGGCAGGATGGCCGTTTTTACAATGTTAATTCTTCCTAGCCAAGAACATGGGATGAATTTCCATTTATTAGTGTCCTCTTTAATTTCTCTTAAGAGTGTCTTGTAGTTTTCAGGGTATAGGTCTTTCACTTCTTTGGTTGGGTTTTGTCCTAGGTTTTTATTCTTTTTGACACGATTGTGAATGGAATTGTTTTCCTGATTTCTCTTTCTGCTAGTTCATTGTTAATGTATAGTAATGCAACAGATTTTTGTGTGTTAATTTTGTATCTCGCAACTTTGCTGAATTCAGATATTAGATCTAGTAGTTTTAGAGTGGATTCTTTACATACAATATCATGTCATCTGCAAACAGGGACATGCCTTACCTATCTGAATGCCATTCATTTCTCAGTGTTGCCTGATTGCCGTGTCTAGGACCTCCAGAACTACGTTAAATAAAAGAGGGGAGAGTGGGCATCCTTGTCTTGATCCCAATCTTAAAGGAAAATATTTTAGCTTCTCACTGTTAAGTATAATGTTTGCCGTGGGTTTGCATATATGGCCTTCATTATGTTGAGCTACTTGCCCTCTATACCAATTTTATTGAGAGTTTTTATCATGAATGAATGTTGAATTTTGTTGAATGCCTTTTCAGTTTCTATGGAAATGACCATGTGTTTTTTGTCCTTCTTTTTGTTGTTGTAGTGGATGATGTTGATACATTTTTTAATGTTGTGCCATCCTTGCATCTCCACTATCAATCCCACTTGATCATGATGGATAATTTTTTTGATGTATTTTTGAATTTGGTTTGCTAAAATTTTGTTGAGTATTTTTGCACCTATGTTCATCAGGGATATTGGTCTGTAATTTTGTTTTTTAGTGGTGTCTTTGCCTGGTTTTGGTATTAGAGTGATGTTGGTCTTGTAGAATCAGTGTGGCAATATTTTGGAAAAGTTTAAGGAAGATGGGTATTAGGCTTCACTAAATTTTGATAAAATTCAGCAGTGAAACCATCTTGTCCAGGGGTTTTGTTCTTAGGTAGTTTTATGATTACCAATTCAATTCTTTGCTGGTAATTTGTCTATTCAGATTTTCTGTTTCCTTCCTCGGTCAGCTCTGGAAGGCTGTATTTTCCTAGAAAGCTGTCCATTTCTTCTAGGTTATCCAGTTTGTTACCATATAATTTTTCATAGTATTCTCTCATAATTCTTTGTATTTCTGTGGTGTCCATAGTGATTTTTCCTTTCCCATTTCTGATTCTTTTTATGTGTTTAGATGATGTTTTTTTCTGGATAAGTCTGGCTGTTGGTTTATCCATTTTGTTTATTTTCTCAATCAACCAGCTCAACTGACTTTGGGTCTCATTTGTTCTTCCTTTTCTAGTTTCATTAATTGTGAGTTTAGACTGTACATTTGGGATTGTTCTTCTTTCCTGATGTAGGCCTCAATTGCAATATATTTCCTTCTAAGCACGGCCTTCACTGTGTCCCACAGATTTTGTGGTGTTGAATTATTGTTGTCATTTGTCTCCATATATTGCATGATCTCTGTTTTTATTTGGTCATTGATCCACCATTGATTATGTAGCAGCATGTTATTAAGGTTCCATATGTTTGTGGGCGTTTTCGTTTTCTTTGTGTAATTTATTTCTAGTTTCATACATTTGTCATCTGAGAAACTGGTTGGTACAATTTCAATCTTTTTGAATTTACTGAGGTTATTTTTGTGGCCTAGTATATGATCTATTTTTGCAAATGTTCCATGTGCACTTGAGAAGAATGTGTATCCTGTTGCTTTTGGATGGAGTGTTCTGTAGATGTCCATTAGGTAGGTCCATGTGTTCTAATATGTTGTTCAGTGCCTCTGTCTCCTTATTCATTTTCTGTCTGGTTGATCTGTCCTTTGGAGTGAGTGGTGTGTTGAAGTCTCCTAAAATGAATGCATTGCATTCTATTTCCCCCTTTAATTCTGTTAGTATTTGTTTCACATATGTAGGTGATCCTGTGTTGGGTGAATACATATTTACAATAGTTATATCCTCTTGTTAGACTGACCCCTTTATCATTATGTAATGTCCGTCTTTGTCTCTTGTGACTTTCTTTATTTTGAAGTCTATTTTGTCTGATACAAATACTGCAACTCCTGCTTTTTTCTCACTATTAGTTGCATGAAATATCTTTTTCCATCCCTTGACTTTCTGTCTGTGTATGTCTTTGGGTTTGAAGTGAATGTCTTGTAGGCAGCATATAGATGGGTCTTGCTTTTTTATCCATTCAGTAACTATATGTCCTTTGACTGGTGCATTCAGACCATTCACATTTATGGTGATTAACATTAGGTATGTACTTATTGCCATTGCATGCTTTAGATTCGTGGTTACCAGAGGTTCATGGGGAATTCCCTTACTATCTAACACTCTAATTTAACTCACTTCATATGGTATTACAAACACAACCTAAAGGTTCCTTTTTTTTTCTCCTTTTTCTTCCTCCTTCATTCTTTTTATGTTATGAATCATATTCTGTACTCTTTGTCTATCCCTTGGTTGATGTCTATTTAGCATTAGGAATACTTCCATCTATAGGAGTTCCTCCAAAATGCACTGTAGCGGTGGTTTTTGGGAGATAAATTCTCTCAGCTTTTGCTTATCTGAAAATTGTTTAATCCCTCCTTCAAATTTAAATGATAACCTTGTCTGGTAGAGTATTCTTGGTTCAAGAACCTTCTGCTTCATTGCATTAAATATATCATGCCACTCCATTCTGGCCTGCAAGGTTTCTGTTGAGAAGGCTGATGATAGCCTGATGGTTTTCCTTTGTATGTGATCTTTTTTCTCTCTCTAGCTGCTTTTAAAAGTCTGTCCTTATCCTAGATCTTTGCCATTTTAATTATTATATGTCTTGATGTTGTCTTCCTTGGGTCCCTTGTTTTGGGAGATATGTGCATATGCATGGCTTGAGAGACTATCTCCTTCCCTAGATTGTGGAAGTTTTCAGCAATTACATCCTAAATGACACTTTGTATCCCTTTTTCTCTCTCTTCTGGTACCCTGATAATTCGAATATTGTTCCATTTGGATTGGTCACACAGTTCACCCAATATTATTTCATTGATTTTATTGATTGAATCTCTGACTTAAATTCCTTCCTGAGTTCTTGAATATTGTTCTGTACCTCCATAAGCAAGTTTATAATTTTTATTTTGAACTCTCTTTCAGGGAGACTGGTGAGTTCAGTTTCATTTGGCCCTTTTTCTGGGGTTTGTGAGATTTTGGTCTGAAGCATGTTCTTTTTCTTTTTAATTTATTTTGGTATCATTAATCTACAATTACATGTGCAATATTATGGTGATTAAACTACCTCCTTCATCAGGTCCCCCCCACCAACCCCATTACAGTCACTGTCCATCAGCATATTGAGGTGCTATAGAATCACTACTTGTCTTCTCTGAGTTGTATAGCGCTCCCCATGTCCCCCCAACATTACTTCTGCTAATCGTAATGCCCCTTTTACCCTCTTATCCCTCCCTTCCCACCCATCTTCCCCAGTCCCTTTCCCTTTGGTAACTATTAGTCTGTTCTTGGGTTCTGTGAGTCTGCTGCTGTTTTGTTCCTTCAGTTTTTTTTCTTTGTTCTTATACTCCACATATGAGTGAAATCATTTGATACTTGTCTTTTTTGACTTGGCTTATTTCACTGAGCATAATACCCTCTAGCTCCATCCATGTTGTTGCAAATGGTAGGATTTGTTTTCTTCTTATGGCTGAATAATATTCCATTGTGTATATGTACCACATCTTCTTTATCCATTCATCTACTGATGGACACTTAGGTTGCTTCCATTTCTTGGCTATTGTAAATAGTGCTGCAATAAACATAGGGGTGCATATGTCTTTTTCATACTGGGCTGCTGCCATATTAGGGAAAATTCCTAGGAGTGGAATTCCTGGGTCAAATGGTATTTCTATTATGAGTTTTTTGAGGAACCTCCATACTGCTTTCCACAATGGTTAAACTAATTTGTATTCCCACCAGCAGTGTAGGAAGTGAACCATGTTCTTTTGATGTTTCATATATTGTATGGTACCCACTAGTGTGCAGAAACTCCAGTCTCTGGAGCTGCTCAGCCCTTAGAGTGAGGTTGGGGGTCATAGGGGAGCTGAGCTGGTACCTGGGGGATGGAAAGGTCTGTTTCCTGATCCCGTCTGCAGTGCCTGTCTCCAGTGTCACAGCCAGTAGGCCAGGTACACACGTGTATGCCTCTGTGCTTCATGTCTCTAGCTGTTGTTGGCGGGGCCTCCCTTTGACTGGCCTGATGCCAGCACAGTGACTTCCAATTTGCGAACTGGTGCTGGCAGGTTAGGAGGAACGTGCAGCTGTCTGCATGTCATAGTGGGGGTCCTTGGAGCTGAGTAGGCAGCCAGGGGATGGAGCACCTGAAGCTCCTCAAAGTTCCCAACCAGCTGGGCAGAGTGAGCCAAGACAACCTTGTCCAGCTCTTCCTTCTCCTGCACCGCAAACTCCATGCAAAGCCTGCCCCTTCAGCAGCCCTCTTGCTGCTAGGAAACCTCTCAGACTGCCCGCCCCTCCTCTGACACAGAATGGCTTAATGTGGATCCCGTCTTCCGCAAAGGTTGGAATCCCAGTCTCCCAGGCACTCCGCCTGTCCGAACTCCCCGATGTCCAGAGCACCACGCAATATACGCTTCCACTCACAAAGCAGATCTCCAGCTCTAGGCGCTCAGCAGTCCCAAGCTTCCACCCCCTCCCTGCTCCATTTCTCTTCCTCCGGCCAGTGAGCCTGGTTCAGGGAAGGGCCTGGGTCCTGCCGGATTAAGGATTTCCTATGTTACCCTGTTTTGTGAGGTCTGCCCTGTTCATGAGGTCTGTATGCACTCTGGTTCAGCCTTCTTTCTTGTTACTGTTTTAGGTTTAGTTGTATTAATTAAGTATATTTTTGTACTATTTGTGGTTTTGGGAGGAGTTCTCTGTGTCACCTCTCACACCGCCATCTTGAATCTCACTGCATCCATTTTTAATGAGATTATTTATCTATGCTTGTTTGTTTATTGCTACTGAGTTGTTTGCTATATATTTTGGTTTAAGATAAAAGGTTTGTAAAGTTTTTCTCTAATTCCATGGGTTGCCTTCTCATTTCATTGATGGTTTCCTTTGATGTGCAGGACCTTTTTTTTTTTCATTTATTTTTGCTTTTGTTTGCGTTTTTGCTGTCTTATCCAATAAATCATTGCTAGGACTTACACCAAGCAGCTTTTGTCTATATTTTGTTTTAGTTTTATTTCAGGTCTAATGTTTTAGTCTTCAATCCATTTTGAATTAATTTTTGTGTTGGTTATAACAAAGTTACATCCTTCATTTGGATGCGTTTGTCTAGTTTTTCTACACCATTTATTGAAGAGAATGTCCTTTCCCCATTGTGTGTCCTTTGCTCCCTTGTCATAGATTAGGTGATTGTACATGTGTAGGTTTATTTCTGGGCTCTCTGTTCTATTTCACTGATTGTGTGTTTATTTTATGCCAGTATCATACCATTTTGATCATTATACCTTTGTAATATAATTTGAAATCAGAAAGTGTGATGGCTCCAACATTGTTCAACATTGGTTTGGTTATTTGCAGTTCTATATGAATCTTAGGACAGTTTTTCTCTATTTCTTTGAAAAATGCCTTTGGAATATTGATAGAGATTTCATTGAATCAACAGATGGCTTTGGGTACTTTGGACTTCTTAATAGTATTGTTCCAATTCCAGTAAACATGGATATATTTCCATTTATTTGTCTTCTTCAACTTCTTTTATCAGTTTCTTATATTTTTCTGTGGACACATCTTTCACTGCCTTTGTTAAATTTATTAAGTATTTTATTATCTCAATGCTCTCATAAACAGAATTGTTTTCTTAATTTCCTTTTTAGAGAATTCCTTGTTAGTATAAAGAAACACAACTACCTTCAGTATACTGATTTTGTTTCCTACAGTTTACTAAATTAATTTATTAGTTCTAATAGGTTTTGATGGAGGCTTTGCATATTATATAAAGTTGTATAGTATAGTTATATACATAATATAATCATATATAAATAATGTATAAATATATATATATATATAAAATATGTCATCTGCAAATAGAAGTCTTACTTCTTCCTTTCTGACTTGGATGCCTTCCATTTTTTTTCTTGCCTACTTGTTGTTAGGACTTCTAATGCTACGTGGAAGAGAAGTGGTAAGAGCACGCGTCCTTGTGTTGTGCTGGTCTAGGAGAAAAAGCTTTCAGTTTTTCACTTTTGACTTTGATATTATCTGTGGGCTTTTCATATATGGGCTTAATTATGTTGAGGTGCATTCTCTCTATACCTAATTTATTAGGAATTTTTACCATGAAAGGATGTTGAATTTTGTCAAGTGCTTTTTCTGCATCTATTAAGAGAGTCCTGTAATTTTTATCATTCATTCTGCCAGTATGGTGTATTGCATATATTGATTTGCGTGTGTTGAACCAACTTTGCATCTCAGTGATAAAAGCTACTTGGTCATGCTGTATGATCCTTTGAACATGTTGTTGAATTCATTGTGTTAGAATTTTGTTACAAATATTTTAATTTTCATATATCAGATATTTTGGCCTATAATTTTATTTTCTTATAGTGACCTTATCTGGTTTTGGTAAAAAGGCAGTACATGCTTCTTAAAATGAGAGTGGAAGTGTTCCCCCTTAAATTTTTTATAAGATTTTCATCAAGTTTGGCATTAATATTTTAAATGGTTGGTAGAATTCACCTTTGAAGAACTTGGTCCTAGAATTTTTTTTATTGGGAAGTTTGTGATTACTTGTTATTGTTCCATTCATATTTTCTATGTCTTCATGATTCACCCTTGTTAGGTTTTGTATTTCTAGGAATCTTTCCACTACTTCTAGGTTATCCAATCTGTTTTTGTATATTGTTTGTTGGTGTCTTATGTAATTCTTTGTATTTCTGTGGTATCACTTGTCATGTCTCCTCTTTCACTAGTAATTATTTATTTTGATCCTCTCATTTTTTCTTTGTTTAGATAAAACTTCTCAGTTATGTCTTTTCAAAAATGCAATTCATAATTTTGTTGATCTTTGCTACTTCTAGTCTTTATTTCATTTATTTCTGCTCTATTTTAGGCTTAGTTTGTTCTTTTTCTAGTTTCTGGAGCTTTAAATTTGGTGGTGTATTTGAGATCCTTCCTTTTTCTTATGTATGCATTTATAGCTATTAAGTTCCCTTTTAGGACTGATTTCAGTGTATCTTATAAGTTTTGATATGTTGTGTTTTCAATTTTTATTTGTTTCAAGGTACTGTTTGAATTTCCTTTAGATTTCTTCTTTGATCCATTAGTTGTTCAGGAATATGTTGCTAAATTTCCACTTTTGTGAATTTTTCGGTTTTCCTCCTTTAGTAATTTCTTATTTGATACCATAATTGTTCAAAAGGATAATTCATATGATTTCAACCTTTTTAAATTTTTTCACACTAGTTTTCTGGACTAATAAGCATGATCTATCCTGGAAAATGTCCTATATGCTCTTGAGAAGAACGTGTAGTCTGCTACTGTTGGATAGGATGTTCCATATAGGTCTGTTACATCTGTTTGGTCTGTAGTAGTATTCAAATCCACTGTTATCTTATTGATTCTCTGGTTCTGTAGCTGTGACCACGGTAGGTGAGTCTTCCACCTGGGTATGGGTATATCTTCTCAAAAGGGCCCTCCTCTAGTTGGGTTCCAGCAGGGTTTCTCCTATTCCCCAAAACTCCCACAAAGGCACTTGTGTCCATGGCTGGCTGCCAAGTTATAGTTATTATGGGGGAAGACAAGAAGCAGGCCTCCTCCTTCTTCTCCATCTTGTTGACCTCAAGAGAATGTTAGAAGTTGATCTGCATCCACTGTCTGAACTTTAAGGCAATCGATCAAGATAACCCCATTCCTTCACATCTTGCAAATTTTCCTCACAAACTTTTCTGAGAATTTTGTGTCTATGGTCCCAAATCTTTGCTCTATATCCAAAGCTAATCTCTAATTTAGGTCCCAAATATATTTGATGTTCAGTTTGATTATTTACTTACTATACTTTGTTTTTCTTCCACATATATCTTCTTCAAGGCTCATTCCTCTGATCTTTGCAACTTCCATTATCTTGGATGAAACCTAACTTCATAATTACATCTGTAGATCCAAATTCCATTGTAACATTACTTTTTCTCTTGGGTTGTCCATGCCAGACATTTTGTTTAGAAGAAATATTGCAAAAAGTTTTAGTAGAGTGAGTGTTGACAAATTAGAAATGTCTTACAGACAATTAAGACTGCATTTTCTTAAAATTAACTTGTTCATTAATTAAGGAGCTCTTCCATCATTCGTGGGTTTTAGCCACAACAGTACGATTATCACTGTAAACAACACATGTTTCTGCATTGTTTAGAAAATGAATTTGATTCAATGATTTGGTGATTTTTTTGTACATGATTAACCCATAATGCCCGTAATGTTTTGCTTTCACTACTATTGAAAATATTGGGCCATTCTTCTTCCCTATCATTCACCTTTAATTCCCTCATACTGCTTGAATCTTACTTTTTTTGGATAATTTTACTAGAGGAAAGAAAATAACTGGAGTAATTAATGCATATTTTCATCTAAAACTATGTTTATTAATGACTTTACACTCAAAAAGTTCTTGAGAACAGGATGATGTCTTACATTTCACTTGCTCTTCCAAAATAAACTGCTTAGTAAATCCTATGCTTAGAGGTACATGAAGCTGATCTGGCAGCGTATCTTATATGTAGTTATAGCACAATGGGAAAATACTAAGAACATTCAGAAAGTAGCTGTTTCATTAATGCTTCTAATTTTATTCTTCACTTCAAAACTCACCCTATCATTGTTCCCTGAGTTAAGGAGAATGAAACTTACTGTATCTCTTCAATGTAGCTGCCTACCTTCCACCTTGCCCTTCTTCTAGAAACTTTCATCCAAATTCCTATATATTTTTATAGAGATTGATTATTTCTCAGTTTTGGTAGGACTGTTGCATTCCACACAGATATGAGTAAAACACCAAGATAGAGGCATTTATTCACAGTGCCTGGCCTAATTTAAAAAATCCAGAATTTATATTTCACACTCCTGAATACTCCCTTTTTTAACTGAAAGCAATATAGTTTATTTTACCTGAAAGGCATTCAATTATTTCTACACTTGGGGAATAATACAGTGTCATCTTGAAACAAGGAGGTTTAAGAAAAATTCTTTACAGTTGGCATTAAATCAAATACAAACCAGCTAGAACTAATTTTTTTGTCCATTTATTTCCTTAATAGAATTTATAAGCTAAACGGTGTTTGTGTGTAAGATATGAGCTATTTATTTTCAGATTCAATTTAAAACTGAACTAAGTATAAATGGCTGTGCAGGGCAGAAAATAGGTCTTTTCTAAATGAAACTTAGAAATAAAACTTGGTAAAATAATCAGTCTTTATTTTAGTAGCCAGTGAAATAAGTTTTTTAAAGGGCATTCGTCGGCATTTATTTTGTCTTTGTGATAATTCAAATTTAGGAAAATGTATTGCCATCTGACTGTGGAGAAAATGGAAGTGAAAAGAAAAATTCAGGAGTCACCTCTAGATATTTTGCACACAGATAATCTGCTTAGTGAAGTCCCGCCAATAGGTTTATAATTTCAAATTGAAACTGCTTCCATGAACAGCATTTGCTGTGGGTTCAGGGATTGTAAAACAATTTTAATATAAATCTTCAACAAACAGAAGGATGGGAAAATGAATGTCCTTTATCAAATTACCTGATGGTTATCAAAGAGAGATAAAGTTATTTTGGAAAACAAAAACAACTGTGTTATGATTTATGCTATGCTTTTATATGCATTATAATCCCCATAAAACCTAATGAGGTGGATATCAGTTTTATCACAGCTACTGTCTCTCAAAATAACAAATGATGGGAGAATATTGCTTTACATACACATAAAATATAACATATCTAAGTAATTCTATTTGTCTATATGATATACCTCTTTTCTCCAGTGCCAGTTGGACCTGTAACACGGTATCTGTAATCTAGGCTGTATTTAAATATGGTTACAAAAGTACAATAATGTGTGACTCTCAGCCCTTGCACCTGACTTAGCTTCATTCTAGATATTTAAGTGTTGACACTCACATGTGCAGACAGCACCAGTCCTCCATCCTGAGCAGTTAAAGATTCTAATCCCTATCTCTCCAGAAATTCCTGTAATACCTTTAGGCATAAATAATTGAGATTTCAGAGATTTCATGATTGGAATTTTGTTAAATCCTTCACTGTATTTCAGCTCCCTACCAAAGCTGGAATCTGTTCTCCACCATAGCCTAATTATTAGAGTTCAGTGTCTCCCCTCACTCAATTCAAGGCTGGTTGCTGCTTCAAACCAGATAGACATTCCTCTCTCCTAGCACCTTTGTATTTCCACCCACATGAACACACAAATGGTCATGGTCTAGAAAATTCCTTTACCTTCACCATATGTCACATTAATCTCTTTGGCTGTTAGTACCAGCTTGGAATATACCTTCATTTGCTACCCATACTTTTTGACTTTTACCCTCGTTACATGCCACAGCAAGACTGCTTTTCTGAGGGTGGTCCTTCCATTTCCCTGTCTTTTTCTCTTTCCTGCTCTATCTAGTCATTCAGTCAATTGACTGATTTATTCTTTACTGTATATCTTTTTCCTAAAATAAAATATAAAACACTATATTGTCTTCTCTGGACAACAGCCTTTTTTACCCCTTTACATTTTCTATTCACCCAGTTTTCGTGTTATCTTCTTACTTTAACTTTGATTTCTAGCTTAATAATCAAATATCTTTATATGACTGGATGTATTTTATTTCTCAACATCTTAATATTCCCTCATTTCTTTATTGAGCTTTGTCTTCCTAATTATTATTGAACCTATTTATTCTTTCAGTTTTATTGTTGTAAAAGGTCCCTAGAGGGGAATTCCCCGTTCTAGAATTTGCTCTATGAAATTCCACTAGATAGGCCTGCCCCTGACATTCCCGGTGGAGAGGGTCTAGGACACATTGCCTGGATCCCAGGTCTTCTGATTCACCCAATAGTGGAGGCAGAAGAAAACTCTTATCCTGCACTAATCATGGTGATACTTTTAACAAGTAACATGAAGTTTTCTTACCTTTGGGACCCAAGAACCTAGGAAAAACAATAATAATAACTAGGTAAAGCATATTCTATTTAAATGGAAGAAGGGAGAGGTGGTAAGTTTACTTAGGTTTCATGACTGTCTTGCTTTGCTCACCTATAAATCATATTCTGTTCTCTTTATCTGATATTTATCTTAGTCAACACACTCTGCTTGTATGATTTGAGTGATAAACTTTTGAGTGACGAGATCTGTATATGGTGATGATATTATAGTGATATAAAAACTTTGAGTTCTTGTCAAGGGTCAGCAATTATGAGCTGTGCAGCCTGTTTTCTCCTGGATGAAGACTCATGAATACCCAACTCTTCCTTCAGCACTGTCCTAAAATCCCTCAGCACTACCTTAATTTTAAGATTCAGGCCCTGACTCCTCAGTCTTTTTCTCTGATTCTCTATAGTTCTGAAACATAAGCTTGTAAGAGAGCAGAAGTTTCAGAAAGATACATAAAAAATTTTCCCCCTCCAGAGCTTTTTTTCTTGACAATTTGCAAGAAAAACTTTCTGAAATTAAAGCTGAGGCACTTCATGTTTATAGTGCCTCACTTTAGTGCTGATTGTTTATCAGATCTTAGTATCTTCCACTTTTCTTTTCGGGGACAAGAACGGGATGACGTCACCAGGCCTGAACTGCCCTGGGTTCCATGTGACACAATTTTGAGTTTCAAACCATTACTGACAATTTCAGCATATTACACTACCTGAAGCAATATGAGACATTTGACAAGCTTACACACTTGTTGGATTAAGATTTTAAATAGATAGGAGGCCTCAGAAACTGCAATGTCTGTTCCCATTTTTCTTCCCAGGAGCCTTGACATACAACTTGAATGAGCTCTAAACTTTAGCTTTATCTTACTCTTCTATAACATCTCCCTGTATGCTCTTCATTTCTTGCTTCCTATGAGCTTTCAGTATGGGAAGCTGACTGTTCAGTGATGGAATTCTAGGGCCATATTCTATTTGTTAAGACACCCTATTATGTTTAAGTACATATCACATGTCTTAGATTGGGATGCTCATCACTCCAGGACAAACAAGGTTATCCAGTGTTCGGTTCCACTAGAAGAGAGGTTCATATATATCTATGATTAGGGTGCTGCAGTAGTCCAAGCCCTGTTCGCATCTACCTTGAATGTTGACTGCCACAGCATTTCTGAGGCAACACTACATTATACTAGTAAGCACTGAGGCTTATACCTACAAAAAGAGTGTGTTCAGCTAGTCCTGATCTTTGTCGAAGTCAGTAAACCCATGCGAGCATGGGGGTTCCTCAGAAAAAAGGAAGGGGCAACTCAAGATAGCTTTTCTGGGCAATTTGCTCTGATCACTCTAGCCTGGAGCATTTAGGGCAAATACAGAAATTCAGTTTCTGAATGATGTGTGGCTGAATTAAATGGAAGATTTATTGTCTTATCAGCGGCATGCCAGTATGCCATGAGAACATCGTTATGCCTGCCAACATTGTTTTCAGTTATAACACACTGTTTCTCCTTTTTTTTTAATTTTTACTTTAAAATTGGGTAGAAATATATTCAGGAATTGTGTATTTGATGAAGGTACCATCTCAAATTAGAGGAAAATAGGTGGATTATTCAAGAAAGAGTGTTGGGACAATTAGCTAGTCATGCCTGCCATGGAAGGAAGTTGGATCTCCACTTCATCCTTCCACAAGCATCAAAGATTTGAACATCTAAAAAAACCTGTAAAATTTCAGAAAAATATGAAACAGTGTTTAACATAAACAAACGAAAAAAGAAACTACTTGGGTAATTCCTAGGAAAGAACTTGTTTTTGATGGCTCTAAATAACAGCTAAGTGATTGAAAGGTCCAGTACTAGGGAAAAAACCCCAGGGGACTGGGCTTGGGATTTGAATAAAGAGCAAGGTACATGTCTGTCACCCTAGTCACAAAGAGAGGGACATAACACAGAGCAGAAAGTGTTACGTTGTGAGGATATAGAGGGGTTCCTGTGTTTTACTCCACATATGTTCTGGCAGATTGAATATATAAGTCTCATTCAAGACCCAAGTTGCTGGAGGGAACTCTAAGGAAACCCAACTTGGGTTTTCATAAGTGCAGGGCCTCGAGCTTTTTCTTGGGAATATGAGTTCAAAACAAATTCAGAGTCAAACACACCTATTTTTGATGCTCATTTTTGCCACTTTTTCTGCCTTGGTCACATTACTTAAATCCTCTAAATTTGTTTATTTCTTTTTCTTAATTTTTAAACCCAAACTCATTGGATTATTTATGAATTAAATAACAGAAGTTATGTAAAATGTTTAGCAGACTTCCAAAACAAACCCTTAATAAATAATGAGAAGTCATTATAATAGGAATAATGTTAGTAGTATTAATAGTAAGGGTATTTATTATCATTATTATTTTATTTTGCTGAAAGTATTGCTTTAATTTAGTATGTAAATTATTTCCATTCTTAGAGTTTTCCACACTAATGAGCCTATAGCTTCTTCCTTCTCTAAAGGCATGGCTAATGTGATATTCAGTCGTAAACATGTCAAGCATAAAGATTTTCATCATACAAAATTTCCAAAGTAAACTATACATGATGGAATTGAATTTGTAAAAAATGCTACCTTTATAGAAAGACTCTGTATCCTTTCTTTGATTCTGTTACCAAATTACCTCCCCATTAGGTCCCTCACTTCTCAGGGTTTCTCTGTAGAGAGATATTGTTAAACTTGTGCTTCATCACCAGAGGGCGAAGCAATCATCACTGACTTACTTCAAGGTTAAGAATTTGGTGAGTTTATGGTAACAAATCTGTATGACCCACAATTTAACAATTTTGTGATCTTTAATGTGTGGTGAGATGCTTTGAGAAATATAAAACAATATATAAATGTCAGTGTTTATGGCTTCTCTGTGTCAGTATGGCTTTGCTATTATTCTATTTGGAAATGGAATTTTTCTTAAATCATTTCAGAATATAAGAAGGCTGTAATAGAAAAAACAAACCGAAAAGAGTAGATTTCAGAAACTCAACAACTAGCCCTGTTTACAAATGGCCGGTTTTGTGCAAGACCCTTAACCAAGCCACAGTGTGATGTCTCCCTCTGAAGAGTAAGCTTAATAATCCTGTCTTAAGTCACAGGATTGTGATGACTATCAAATATACTAATAATTGTGACTGATTCATAAAACAGTTGATTTAAAAAGTATAAATGAAACTTAAGCTTTGTTGCTAAGACATTATAGGCCACAACTCTGTCACCCTCTGTTTCTACTTATTGTATGTGTGTGTGTGTGTGTGTGTGTGTGTGTGTGTACACCCAGGCCTATACACATAAAATGAAAAGATCTGTGCCAAAATCAGAACAGGATTTATGACTTATGCATCATCTTATGTGTAGTGCATGAAAAGAAATGTGTAATGTGCATATTGTTTTGGGTTTTTCCAAGTTTGCTTCTGTTACTGTTTATCTTAATAATTAAACCAATCAGAGGGAGATAAGAAATATTCCACTTACTTTCGTGTGAAAAGTAAAGGCCCTTTGGAAATGGGGCTTCAAACTACTTCCCATCTTTCCCTTGGCCCCTAGCTAGCGTTCAATATATTCACTATGCAAACCAAATAAGGCTACTCACTGTCTTTAGGCTGTGTCATACATAATTTTTTCCTCTCCTATATTATTTCTATTTTTGATTCTTCCTAATTTTTTCTTTTAGTTCTGTCTAAATCCAGTTTTCAAGGTAGAAAAGCTTGATGATATACTTGTGATTTATTTATAATATGTCTGCCAACTAAATCTTTCCGTATAAACCAGACAATACTTGTACTAAGGAACTTCGCATTTCATACATTTACACTTCCCTTATTGTTGACAATAGTGTATGGCTTAGTTTGCACTCAGTAAAATATTCCTTCATTTTACTTGGTCTAAATCATTATTTCCAACTATCTGACTGGATTTAAGTAAGGATCGTTTCAGCTGCTATTTAACAACCTTTTAGGACCCCAATGCAAATGCATAGAAAGCTGCCAGAAACATCCCACCATTTGCCAGTTTCTCTCCATTTCTATAATCACAGCAATCAAAGGTGTTTATTTCCTAAGATGATGATCTTAAATTATTATATTACTGCCATAGAGCATTGAGATAATGATTTTTAAAAATAGGTACAAATTTGGTGAGGCTGCTAACAAAATATAGAAAGTCCTAACATAGTAGACAGAGGGAAAAAACCAACATCAACACTAGTGATTTTCAAACTGTTACTTTTTAAAAATTTTTTATTAAGGTATTATTGATACACACTCCTATGAAGGTTTCACATGAAAAAACAATGTGGTGACTAATTTTACCCATATTATCAAGTCCACACCCATACCCCAGTGCAGTCACTGTCCATCAGTGTAGTAAGATGCCACAGATTCACTGTTTGCCTTCTCTGTGCAACATGTTTCTCCTGTGACCTCCCCCACCATGTGTACTAAACCTAATAGCCCTCAATCCCCTTCTCCCTCCCTCCCCACCTGCCTTCCCACACTGTCCCCCTTGGTAACCACTGGTCCCTTCTTGGAGTCTGTGAGTCTGTGCCTATTTTGTTCCTTCAGTTTTGCTTCCTTGTTATACTCCACAAATGAGGGAAATCATTTGCCACTTGTCTTTCTCCACCTGGCTTATTTCACTGAGCATAATATACTCCAGCTCCATCCATGTTGTTGCAAATGGCATTTGACATGTTTCATTCTTAGGGCTGAATAGTATTCCATTGTGTATATGCACCACCTCTTCTTTATCCATTCATCTACTGATGGACACTTAGGTTGCTTCAATATCTTGGCTATTGCAAATAGTGCTATGATAAACATAGGGGTGCATATGTCTTTTTGAATCTGAGAAGTTGTATTCTTTGGGTAAATTCCTAGGAGTGGGATTCCCGCGTCAAATGTTATTTATAGTTTTAGTTTTTTGAGGAACCTCCATATTGCTTTCCACAATGGTTGAACTAGCTTACATTCCCACCAGCAGTGTAGGAGGGTACCCCTTTCTCTGCATCCTCACCAGCATTTGTTGTTCTTAATCTTTTGGATGGTGGCCATCCTACTGGTGTGAGGTGATATCTCATTGTGGTTTTAATTTGCATTTCTCTGATGATTAGTGATATGGAACATCTTTTCATGTGTCTGTTGGCCATATGAATTTTTCTTTGAAGAATGTCTCTGCATATCCTCTGTCCATTTTTTAATCGGGTTATTTGCTTTCTGAGTGTTGAGGCATGTGAGTTCTTTATATATTTTGGATGTTAACCCCTTGTTGGACATGTCATTTACAAATATATTCCCCCATACTATAGGATGCCTTTTTGTTCTGTTGATGGTGTCCTTTGCCATACAGAAGCTTTCTTGTTTGATGTAGTCCCATGAGTTCATTTTTCCTTTGTTTCCCTTGCTCGAGGAGATACATTCAGGAAGAAGTTGTTCATGCTTATATTCAGGAGATTATTGCCTATGTTGTCTTCTAAGAGTTTTATGGTTTCATGACTTACATTCAGGTCTTGGATCCATTGCGAGTTTACTGTTGTGTATGGGGTTAAACAATAATCCAGTTTCATTCTCTTCCATGTAGCTGTCCAGTTTTGCCAACACCAGCTATTGAAGAGGCTGTTATTTCCCCATTGTATGTCCATGGCTCCTTTATCATTTGTTAATTGACCATATATGGTTGGCTTTATATCTAAACCTAGAGGGCCTGTATGACTCTCTAGTCAATTCCATTGGTCTATGGGTCTGTTCTTGTGCCAGTACCAAATTGTCTTGATTACTGTGGCTTTGTCGTAGAGCTTGAAGTTGTGGAGCATAATCCCCCAGCTTTATTCTTCCTTCTCAGGATTATATTAGCTATTCGGGGTCTTCTGTTGTTCAATATGAATTTTAGAACAATTTGCTCTAGTTCATTGAAGAATGCTGTTGGTATTTTGATAGGAATCGCATTAAATCTGTAGATTGCTTTAGGCAGGATGGCCATTTTGACAATATTAATTCTTACTATCCATGAGCACAGGATGTTTTTCCATTTATTGGTATGTTCTTTAATTTCTCTCATGAGTGTCTTGTAATTTTCAGCATATAGGTCTTTCACTTCCTTGGTTAGGTTTATTCCTATGTATTTTATTCTTTTTGATGCAATTGTGAATGGAATTGTTTTCCTGATTTCTATTCCTGCTAGTTCATTGTTAGTATATAGGAATGCCACAGATTTCTGCATATTAATTTTGTATCCTGCAACTTTGCTGACTTCAGATATTAGATCTAGTATTTTTGGAGTGGATTCTTTAAGGTTTTTTTATGAATAATATCATGTTATCTGCAAACAGAGATAGATTAACTTCTTCCTTGCCAATCTGGATGCCTTTTATTTCTTTGTGTTGTCTAATTGCTGTGGCTAGGACCTCCAGAACTATGTTGTATAGAAGTCGGGAGAGTGGGCATCCTTGTCTTATTCCCTATCTTAAAGGAAAAGCTTTCAGCTTCTCACTTTTAAGTATTATGTTGGCTGTGGGTTTGTCATATATAGCCTTTATTATGTTGAGGTACTTGCCTGCTATACCTGTTTTGTTGAGAGTTTTTATCATGATTGGGTGTTGAATTTTGTCAAATGCTTTTTCAGCATCTATGGAGACGATCATGTGGTCTTTGTCCTTCTTTTTGTTGATGTTGTGGATGATGTTGATGGATTTTCGAATGTTGTACCATCCTTGCATCCCAGGAATAAATCCTACTTGGTCATGATGGATGATCTTTTTGATGTATTTTTGAATTCAGTTTGCTAATATTTTGTTGAGTATTTTTGCATCTATGTTTATCAGGGATATTGGTCTGTAATTTTCTTTTTTTGTGGTGTCTTTGCCTGGTTCTGGTATTAGAGTGATGCTGGCTTCATAGAATGAGTTTGCAAGTATTCCCTCTTCCTCTTCTACTCTTTGGAAAACTTCAAGGAGGATGGGTATTAGGTCTTCACTGAATGGTTTTTAAAATTCAGCTGTAAAGCCATCTGGTCAATGGGTTTTCTTCTTAAGCAGTTTTTTGATTCCCGATTAAATTTTGTTGCTGGTAATTGGTCTGTTCAGATTTTCTGTTTCTGTCTGTGTCAGCCTTGGAAGGTTGTAGTGTTTTAGATAGCTGCCGATTTCTTCTAGGTTATCCAGTTTGTTAGCATATAATTTTTCATAGTATTCTCTAATAATTCTTTGTATTTCTGTGGTGTCCATAGTGATTTTCCCTTTCTCATTTCTGATTCTGTTTATGTGTGTAGACTCTCTTTTCTTCTTGATAAGTCTGGCTATGGGTTTATATATTTTGTTTATTTTCTCAAAGAACCAGCTTCTGCTTTCATTGATTCCTTCTATTGTTTTATTCTTCTTGATTTTATTTATTTATGCTGTAATCTTTATTATGTGCCTCCTTCTACTGACTTAGTATGCAACTATACTTATGCAACTCCTTCTTTTTTCTCCCTATTAGTTGCATGAAATATCTTTTTACATCCCATCACTTGTAGTCTGTGTATGTCTTTGGGTTTAAAGTGAGTCTCTTGTAGGCAGCATATAGACAGGTCTTGTTTTTTTATCCATTCAGTGACTCTATATCTTTTTATTGGTGCATTCAGACCATTTACATTTAGGGTGATTATTGATAGGTATGTACGTATTGCCATTGCAGTCTTTAGATTCATGCTTACCAAAGGTTCAAGGTTAACTTCCTTACTATCTAAGAGTCTAACTTATCTCACTTAATATGCTATTACAAACACATTCTAAAGTTTCTTTTTTTCTCCTTTTTCTTCCTTCTCCATTCTTTATATATTAGATACTATATTCTGTACTCTTTGCCTATCCTTTGATTGACTTTGGAAATAATTGATTTAATTTTTCAGTTGCTTAGAA
>JAQQAC010002629.1:6763336-6817871 GCA_029783875.1 Phataginus tricuspis
TATATGTGGTTTTAGGAGGAACCTTCTGTTTCACCTCTCACACTGCCATCTTTAATCCTGTGTTCTGGCACTGTTACTTTTTAATAACATTAAAAGAAAATAGTTAGACATGTTAGTACCTTAAAAAAAATCTCACCTAATAATCCAGAATATTTGACACAATCATTGAAGCCCTCCTGGTCCAAATGAAACACATTAGGACCCAAAAGTTCTGAACAATGGAGGCTTATCCTTGAGTCCCTACACTGGTGGCCTCCACAGCATCCTAGATTCAGGAAGTTCACACTGTTTACACGAATTCAATAATAGGTATTAGCGTGGAGCACTGCTTATATTTAACACTGAGCTTCCTGGTTGAAAAAGTATTATAGTGTCAGAAGGTACTGAAAGAAACCATAAAAAATCTTCAAAAGAGAATCAAAGTATCTCATAAAAAATGAATTTACTATGTGTATCATTATAAAATCATCAAGTAACATATTTAACAATATCTTCAAAATGGATCTTTTAGACGATAAAACATTGTGCTTCATATAGCTGTTTCTTGTACCCATGCTCAATAAAAATCTGGGAGAACTCTGTTGAAGTGAAGGAATTTCTGCACATAGTGGAACTGCTTAAGTCCAGAAAAGGAAGTTTTAGGTAATTTGATATATGAATGACCTGAAGAGCAGATATGCGGATCTAGAGTCTACATGTCTTCCTTAAGTAGAATATATTTTTGCAGTATTTTTTAATAGAAAATGAATGGCGCTTCATTTTAGGTTAAAACTTTAGGTGAAAGTCTACATGATGACTTTTGCAATAAAAATGAAGAAATATGTGTTCTAAATACTTAAGGAAAATGTGATTTAGTTTGCCCTTTATTTTTAGCCTGTTCCTATTACACAGCATTGTAAAAAATATTACATGTGAGGAATTCCTATCAACAAATTATGTACCAATAGATAATTTTCAATTGTCCATATTTCATGAATGTTCATCATTTCAGTTTAACAGTAATGCTTGAATTTTATTTTATTTATTACCACCAGCCTTATCCCAGCTTCATATCAACCAGTCTTCTCTGTTATCCAAAAATAAATAGTAAAAATACTCCTTTCTGGATAACTGTGCAATAAAGTTGTAGTACTAGTATTTCTGCAAGTTAAACATCTTATGATATTTGGTCTCTCTGATGTCTTTACTAAGAATCTCTTTAAATGACTGACTTTTAAGCTAACTCCTCACAGTTAGTTTTTAGAAGTTATTTTTCTCACTTTTTACACATCTTGTTCCCTGCAAACTATCCATGTGTTCTTTCTCTTCTCTTTCTCCCTTCCTTCTTCTTATACCCTTGTTTTCCTTCTTTCTTCCATTCTTCCTAATGCAGTTATTTATTTCATACAGTTAAAAAAAAGTTAATTATTTACTGTGTGTCATTATCAGGTTGACTTATTAAAAAATGAAAAAAATGCCTCACTGACAGATACACAGATGGATGAAAAATGATATGCTGGGCAGAGGGTAGTTCTGTGCATTAGAAGTTTGTATATTCATAGATCTCTGTAGCCAAGATTTTATAAATAACTTTATTCTCACATTTGGCAAGAACAAAGTTAATACTGGTGTAGAACTGGTGGGAAGGGATTCCCTTTCCCAGAGCAAATAATCTGGTGAAACCAAAGTAAGGAAAGGGGAAGTGCAGGATGGGAGAAACCCTTTGTAGGTCTGGGGAGAGGAAATCCTGGGCAAAATACCTCAAAAACCGAAATTAGTTGAAGAGAGAAATAAAGTTTATTGCTTAAAAGTTGCAGTCCAGGGGCCTTCACTCTTACCTGCTCCAGCAGAAGCAAAACCAGCCCTCCCCCTCACCTCTCAGGTACAGAGAAGCCCTTATTGCCCAGGTAATTACCCATTGATATGGAGATAAATGCTCTCCATCCCTGAGGGATGCCTATTGATATGCAAATGCTCTAAAGCCATACTCTCTCCAGCCCTGAACACCTGTTGATATGCAGATGTACCAAAGCCAGGTGAGATATTATGGAAATATTACAATTTTACCCATACCCTTTTTATTGCTCACAATGAGGACCGGGTCCATCCGTCCCCTCTGGCCATGACACACTTTCTCCTTACTACCTGGTGCCCACTAGGAAAGCCCACTTGGTGCGCAGTGTCTCTGCAGCCATGACGTGTTCTTTTCCCCACCCACCCCTCCTGGGAGGAACTCTGTAGGCGGGTTCTTGGTGACTGGCAGATGCCAGAACAATTACATGCCAAGAACAGAGGGGAGGAGAAAATGGCCTCTTCTCCACTCCTTGACCAGGAGGCTGCGGTGGTAAAAACATGTTGATATGTAGAAGGGCTAAGGCCAGGTGGGAGATTCTAGAAATTCTGTGATTTACTGAACTGCAGTATTAGAGGAGATAATATTGAAGAAAAGAATGGACTTAAGTACAATAATAAAAAACTTTAGCTTTATTCTGTATTAGTTACAAAGTCACAGGCAGCTGAAAGGGGGGTGAGCATAAGACGTGCGTTGATGATTTCCCTGGCAAGAGTATGGGGGGCTGAATGAGCAGGTGGTTGTGGAGCTCAGAAGGCCATTTGGAAGATGTAATGAAAATCCAGAGAGTAGAAGTTGGAGACCTTCTTCAAGTCTGAGGCAGTAGAAAAATTCAGATATAAAATCTGCAGAAACCTGATCCTAATGTTTAAGTATAGGACGTGGCTTAGGAGAGAAATACACAATGTCTCAAGATGTCTGATACAGATGATTAAATAGATGGCACCTCCCCTCAAGCATAAGTAAAGAAAAGTCAGAAAACTAATGAGAAGATAGATTAGTGTTCACAGATGATGTGTCAGGTTTGTGAACCATTGAGAGAGATAATTCCAAATGAACATGTATTTTGCTTTATCTTATACAGCTTACTTCATTAATTCTTTATAAAATAGATAAAGATAATTACATAAAAACAAATATATCATATATATTATATATATGATATATCTTTATAAAACATAAACAAATATAATTATATTTATATTTGTCCTAAAATGAGGGTAGAATAAGCATTAGGATTCAGATTCTGAAGCAAGCCTGCCTGGTTTTAAATCTTGACTCAAAATTTATAGCTGTTGTTAATGTGGGCAAATCATGTATCCATTCTGTTCTTTGGTTTACAAATCTATAAAAATGGATCTAAAAATAAAATTAGTATTGTCTATTTTTGGAGTTTCTATGAAAAACAACCAATATATATAAAGGGCTTATATAAGTGTAAACTAATTATTATTATTATATATCTATTTTTTGTCAAAGGATTCTGAAATATTTTCATTTACGTACCTCACATTGTATCAACAAATATGCATGCCTGTCCCCTCCCCACATAAAGTGGCTAGCTGTATTTTATATCCAGCATTGTAGCTGCTACACACGTTCCATAAAAAGAAAATTTGTCACATGTATGTAGTAGCCCATATGATAGGATCTATGGAGGTCACAGAAGCATTATGGTAAACATTAAGAATAGTCTGAATTCATCAGAGTGGGAGTGGAGAGTGGGACCATGGTGTAGTGAGGTTTGAGTACCTCAAGCACAAATACAATCTTCCATCTAGAGAAGAGGTAAAAGAAAAAGTACCTCTGTGAACTGAGTTGTAAATGTAGAGCTTTATAAGGATGAGGACGCAAGTGAGAAATGCAGTTAGTTATAGACATTAGCTTGTGATGTCAGAATAGAGATAAAGTGAAGAGAAAGCAAATCAGATTTCAATTGCTGGAGAAAGACAGACAGGGTTCTGGGGGAATCACTGCTGTGAAAGACATAGATGTGCTAGATAATATATTTTTAAAAATCATCATTAATAGACAGCTAAGCAAAAAGCAAAAAAAAAAAAAAAAGAAAATGATAGAAGACAGTGACGTGAGAGGTGAGACGGAGAGCTCCTCCCAAAACCACAAACGGTACAAAAATATAGTTAATTAATACAACTAACCTTAAAACAGCAACAAGAAAGAAGGCTTAACCAGACTGCAAACAGACCTCTTGAACAGAACAGACCTCACAAAACAGGGTAACATAGGAAAGCCTTAATCCGGCAGGACCCAAGCCCTTCCCCCACCCCAGCTCACCAGAGGGAGAAAGAGAAACGGAGCAGGGGAGGGGGTGGAAGCCTGGGACTGCTGAACACCTAGCCCTGGAGATCTGCTTTGTGAGCAGAAACCTATAGTGTGTGGTGCTCTGGACATTGGGGAGCTCGGACGGGGGGTGGGCCTGGGAGACTGACATTCCAGCTGTTTGTGGAGGAGGGGATCCACACCCGGCTGCTCTGTGACAGAGGAAAGGCAGGCAGTCTGAGAGGCTTCCTAGCAGCCAGAGAGCTGCTGAAGGGGCGGGGTTTGCATGGAGCTTGCTGTGTGGGAGAAGGGAGAGCTGGACAAGGTTGCCTGGGTGTGCTCTGCACAGCTGGTTGGGAACTTTGGGGAGCTTCAGGTGCCCCATCCCCCTGGCTGCCTACTCAGCTCTGAGGTCCCCCACTGTGCCACACAGCCTGCTGAGCCTTCCTACTGGCCTGCAGGTACCTGCTCGCAGACCCAGAGTCACTGCATAAGCATCAGGCCAGCAAGAGGAGGCCCCACCTACAACAGCTAGAGACGCAAAGCACAGAGGTTTACACGTGTGTGCTTGGCCCACTGGCTCTGACACTGGAGACATGCACCACAGAGGGGAATAAGGAAACACATCTGTCATCCCCAAAGGCACCAGCTCTGCTCCCTTATGACCCCCAACCTCATTCTAGGGGCTGAGCAGCTCCAGAGACGAGAGACTCTGTGCACTAGTGGGCACCACACAGACATATGAAATGAAAAAAGAACATGGTTCAGACCAAAATCTCACAAACCCCAGAAAGAGGGCCAAATGAAACTGAACTCACCAATCTTCCTGAAAGAGAGTTCAAAATAAAAATTATAAACATGCTTATGGTGGTACAGAAAAATATTCAAGAACTCAGGAACGAATTTAAGTTGGAGATTCAATCATTAAGAAATTCCATATCTAAAATGCAACATACAATGGATGGATTTAAAAGTAGATTAGATGTAGTAGAAGAGACGGTACGTGGAATAGAAATTAGAGAAGAGGAATACAAAGAAGATGAGGCCCAGAAAGAAAAATGGAACTCTAAGAATGAAAAAATATTGAGAGAACTGTGTGTCCAATCCAAACACAACAATATTCGCATTGTAGGGATACCAGAAGAAGAAGAGAAAGAAAAAGGGATAGAAAGTGTCATTGAGGAGGTAATTGCTGAAAACTTCCCCAATCTGGGGAAGGAGATAGTCTCTCAAGCCATGGAGGTGCACAGATCTCCCAACACAAGGGACTCAAGGAAGAAAACATCAAGACATATACTAATTAAAATGGCAAAGATCAAGGATAAAGACAGACTTTTAAAAGCAGCTAGAGAGAGAAAAAAGATCATATACAAAGGAAAACTCATCAGCCTACCATCAGACTGCTCAACAGAAACCTTACAGGCCAGAAGGGAGTGGCATGATATATATAATGCAATGAAGCAGAAGGGCCTTGAACCAAGAATACTTTACCTGGCAAGGTTATCATTTAAATTTGAAAGAGGGATTAAACAATTTTCAGATAAGCAAAAGGTGAGAGAATTTACCTCCCACAAACCACCTCTACATTGCATTTTGGAGGGACTCCTATAGATGGAAGTATTCCTAAGGTTAAACAGATGTGACCCAAGGGAAGACAAAGAGTACAGAATATGATTCATAACATACAAAGAATGGAGGAGGAAGGAAAAGGAGGGGGAAAAAAAGAAGAACATTTAGGTTGTTTTTGTGTTTGTAATAGTATACAAAGTAAGTTAAATTAGACTGTTAGAAAGTAAGGGAATTGCTCTTCAACTTTTCATAACCACGAATCTAAAGCCTGCAAAGGCAATAAGTACATACCTATTGATAGTCACTCTAAAGGTAAATGGTCTGAATGCACCAATCAAAAGACATAGAGTTACTGAATGGATAAAAAAACAGACCCATCTATATGCTGCCTACAAGAGAATCACTTCAAACCCAAAGACATACACAGACTAAAAGTGAAGGGATGGAAAAAGATATTTAATGCAACTAATAGTCAAAAAAAAAGCAGGAGTTGCAGTACTTGTATCAGACAAAATAGATTTCCAAATAAAGAAAGTCACAAGAGACAAAGAAGAACATTACATAATGATAAAAGGGTCAGTCCAACAAGCGGATGTAACCATTATAAATGTTTATGCACCCAACACAGGATCACCTATGTATGTGAAACAAATACTAACAGAATTAAAGGGGGAAATAGAATGCAATGCATTCATTTTAGGAGTCTTCAACACACCACTCAGTCCAAAGTAGAGAGACTGAGGCACTGAACAACATATTAGAACAGATGGACCTACTGGATATCTACAAACACGCCATCCAAAGCAACAAGATACACATTCTTCTCAAGTGCGCATGAAACATTTTCAATAATTGATCATACATTAGGCCACAAAAAGAACCTCAGTAAATTCAAAAAGGTAGAAATTGTACCAACCAGCCTCTCAGATCACAAAGGTATAACACTAGAAATAAATTACACGAAGAAAACAAAAAATCCTACAAACACATGGAGGCTTAATAACATGCTCCTAAATAATCAGTGGATCAATGACCAAATAAAAACTGAGATCAAGCAATATATGGAGACAAATGACAACAATAATTCAACACCACAAGATCTGTGGGATACAGCGAAGGCCATGCTAAGAGGGAAATATATTGCAATACAGGCCTACCTCAGAAAAGAACAACCCCAAAATGACAGTCTTAACTCACAATTAATAAAAATAGAAAAGGAAAAACAAATGAGGCCCAAAATCAGTAGAAGGAGGAACATAATAAAGATTAAAGCATAAATAAATAAAATTGAGAAGAATAAACCAATAGAAATAACCAATGAAAGCAGGAGCTGGTTCTTGGAGAAAATAAACAAAATAGATACACCCCTAGCCAGACTTATCAAAAAAAAGGAGTCTATAAACATAAACAGAATCAGAAATGAGAAAGGAAAAATCACTATGGATACCACAGAAATACAAAGAATTATGAGAGAATACTATGAAAAAGTATATGGTAGCAAATTGGATAACCTAGAAGAAATGGACAACTTTCTAGAAGTATACAACCTTCCAAGGCTGACCCAGGAAGAAACATAAAATCTGAATAAACCAATTACCAACAAAGAATTGAATTATTATCATAAAACTACCTAAGAATAAAACTCCTACACCAGATGGTTTCACTGATGAATGTTATGAAACATTTAGTGAAGACCTAATACCCTTCCTTATTAAAGTTTTCCAAACAATAGAAGAGGAGGGAATATTTCCAAACTCATTCTATGAGGCCAACATCACTCTAATACCAAAACCAGGCAAAGACACCACAAAAAAAGAAAATTACAGACCAATATCCCTGATGAACATAGATGCAAAAATACTCAACAAAATATTAGCAAACAGAATTCAAAATACATCAAAAAGATCATCCTTCATGATCAAGGGGGATTCATCCCAAGGAAGCAAGGATGGTGCATCATTTAAAAATCCATCACCATCATCCATACATCAACAAAAAGAAGGAAAAAACCACATGATCATTTCCATAGATGCTGAAAAAGCATTCTACAAAATTCAACATTCATTAATGATAATAACTCTCAACAAAATAGGTATAGAGAGCAAATACCTCAACATAATAAAGGTCATATATGACAAACCCACAGCCAACATCATACTTAACAGCGAGAAGCTGAAAGCTTTTCCTTTAAGATCGGGAACAAGACAAGGATGGCCACTCTCCCCTCTTTTATTCAACATAATTCTGGAGGTCCTAGCCATGGCAATCAGACAACACAAAGAAATAAAAGGCATCCAGATTGGCAAGGAAGAACTCAAACGGTCCCTGTTTGCAGATGATATCATATTGTACATAAAAAAAACCCTAAAAAATCCACTCCAAAACTATTAGATCTAATATCTGAATTCAGCAAAGTTGCAGTATACAAAATTAATACATAGAAATCTGTGGCATTCCTATACACTAAGAGGAACTAGCAGAAATAGAAATCAGGAAAACAATTCCATTCACAATCACATCCAAACGAATAAAATACCTAGGAATAAACCTAACCAAAGAAGTGAATGACCTGTACTCTGAAAACTACAAGACGTTCTTAAGAGAAATTAAAGAGGACACTAAAAAATGGAAATTCATCCCATGCTTTTGTCAAGAAGAATTAATATTCTCAAAATGGCCATCCTGCGTAAAGCAATCTACTGATTCAATGCAATCCCTATCACAATACCAACAGCATTTTTCAAAAATCTAAAACAAATAGTTCTAAAATTCATATGGAACCACAAAATACCCCGAATATCCAAAGCAATCCTGAGAAGGAAGAATAAAGCAGGGGGAATTATGCTCCCTGACTTCAAGCTCTACTACAAAGCTACAGTAATCAAGACAATTTGGTACTAGCACTAGAACAGACCCATAGACCCGTGCAAGAGAATAGAAAGCCCAGATATAAACCCAAGCATATATGGTCAATTTATATACGATAAAGGAGTCATGAATATACAATGGGGAAATGACAGACTCTTAAACAGCTGGTATTTTCAAAAATGGACAGCTACATGCAAGAGAATGAAACTGGATTCCTGTCTAACCCCATACACAAAAGTAAACTCACAATAGATCAAAGACCTGAATGTAAGTCAAGAAACCATAAAACTCTTAGAAAAAAACAGGCAAAAATCTCTTTGACATAAACCTGAGCAACTTATTCATGAGCATATCTCCCCAGGCAAGGGAAACAAAAGCAAAAATGAACTAATGGGAGTATATCAAACTAAAAAGCTTCTGTACAGCAAAGGATACCATAAGCAGAACAAAAAAACATCCTACAGTATGGGAGAATATATTCATAAATGACATATCCACTAAGGGGTTGACATCCAAATTATATGAAGAGCTCACATACCTCAACAAATGAAAAGCAAATAAGCCAGTTAAAAAGTTGGTAGAGGGGCTGAACAGACACTTCTCCAAAAAAGAAATTCATACGGCCAACAGGCACATGAAAAGATGTTCCACATCACTAGTCATCAGAGAAATGCAGATTAAAACCACAATGAGATATCACCTCACACCAGTGAGGATGGCCAACATCCAAAAGACAAACAACAACAAATGTTGGTGAGGATGTTGATAAAGAGGAACCCTCCTACACTGCTGGTGGGAATGTAAATTAGTACAACCATTGTGGAAAGCAGTATGGGGGTTGCTCAAAAAACTCATAATGGAAATACCGTTTGACCCAGGAATTCCACTCCTAGGAATTTACCCTAAGAATGCAGTAGCCCAGTTTGAAAAAGACATATGCACCCCTATGTTTATCACAGCACTATTTACAATAGCCAAGAAATGGAAGCAACCTAAGTGTCCATCAGTAGATGAATGGATAAAGAAGATGTGGTACATATGCACAATGGAATATTATTCAGCCATAAGAGGAAAACAAATCCTACCATTTGCAACAACATGGATGGAGCTAGAGAGTATTTTGCTCAGGGAAATAAGCCAGGCGGAGAAAGACACGTATCAAACGATTTCACTCATCTGTGGAGTATAAGAACAAAGAAAACACTGAAGGAACAAAACAACAGCAGACTCACAGAACCCAAGAATGGACTAAAAGTTACCAAAGGGAAAGGGACTGGGATGGATGGGTCAGAAGGGAGGGATAAGGGGGAAAAGGGCTATTACAATTTAGCACTTATAATGTAGCGGAGGTGGGAGTGGGGTGTGGGGATATAGGGAAGGCAGTATAACACAGATAAGACAAGTAGTGATCCTATAACATCCTATGGACAGTGACTTCAATGGGGTATGTGGTGGGGCTTGATAATAGGGGGAATCTTGTAACCATAATGTTGTTCATGTAATTGTATATTAATAATAACAAAAGAAAAAAAAGAAAAAAGAAAATGATAACCTCCAGATTAAAAAAAAAAAAAAGACTTGAAGAAAATGCTAACCTGAGAGGTAAGCCTAAGGAAATATGCCAAAACAATCAACAGACACTTGGCGTTTAACTACAGCTCCACGAATGTGAATAATTCCTTGGGCTCTTCAAAAGTGGAAAGCTGAAACTATAAATTCCACCTAAAGACTGATCTCAGAAAGCTCCTCCTTGTGTGAAAGAGTAAGATAGGAAAAAAGTACTCAGTGGCAACGTAAAGCCATCAAGGAACTTTCCTCTTACCATATAATTCAAGTGGAAAATGTACTGAAATCAGTTCCTTTAATTCAAAATACAGCTAGTTCCTCGTATGGATTTGGTGTTTCAATTTGCAATCCTTAAGTGATAGAAATATTCCAAGTCAATAAATTATAGTGTGTTGAGTTTGGTAGCCCTTGGGCTGTCACCATATGACCATGTAAATCATGTATGGAGAAAATAGGAAATAACCTTAAAACAGATTCCTCAAGATGCCCATTTATTAACTTCAAGCTCACATGTGTGTGGTTGTGTGTGTGTACATATCAAATATTTTTATACTGACACTTTGTATATACACAATACATACTTGCCATCATAAGTGAGACTTAGATATAAATAAATAAATGGGCTTCAGACTTAAGTCCTCAACATCTGCAAATTTTGAAATATAAAAGAATTATACTGGACACACCGTAAGAGAAAAAATATGTGGGATTGAATATGTGTTAAAGAAACCAGACACCATAAAAACTGGTCAAAGATATTACAAATAAAATCATTAATTGATTTTCGAGAAAGAAAAAGTCAGTAAATGAAAAAAAAACTGGAACAATCAAATCATACTGAACAAAGGAAAATGAACAAGTTCAAAAACAGATTTGTTGAGCAATAAAAATTACAAGATAAATATACAAGAAGATGGAAAACTTAAGAAACATGGTAGAATGAAATGCTCTGAAACAATTAGCATTTAAATTGAAAAAAAGTAAAAAGAGAAGAAAACAACCCACAGGGAGAGTCAAGTTTTAAGAGCTAATTGTTGTCGATGTGCCAGAATTATGGAAGGTATCAAATCTCAAATGCAAGAAGTCTAGTGAATGTCAACAATGAAAAATAAACAAGAACCCCTATATCAGAGTATCAGTATTCAAAGTCTAGAAAAGGCTCGGGAGGACAAACAAGTGACAGACAAATGACATTAAAAGGGTATCTTAACAGCACAGATGCCAGAACACAATGGGAAAATAAGTTCAAGGTTTTGAGATAAAATTATTTTCACTTATACTTACGTTCATTATCGCTTGGTAACAAGAATTGAGAATTTACCATCAGAATCATCAGTAAAGCAAATTCTAAAATTTCATTTGGGACTAAGATAAATAATCCTAAAAGAAAAGTATGAAATACATATGGGAAGTGTCAATGGAAACTGCAAAGGTTTACACATCAACATGTGTTTATCCATAAAAGAATAAAACAAAACAAAAAAGACTAAATGTAAAAAGACAGCAAAAATGACAGTCCTTGAGAGAGATAGTGAGATGTTAAGCATTCTGAAGTCCTTGAATTGTTTGAAAGTTAGATGAATACATGGGTAAATTTAGATTTTTTTTAAATGGCATCTTAATTTAAGGGGAAGACATTTAAAGAATAAAATAAACATAAGTCAATGGTCAATGTAAGAAAGGGACAAAAAAGAAATTTAAAAAATGAAGCTAAACCAAAGAAAAATGTAAGATAAATGAGTAGAAAAATAAATACAAATGTAAAATCTGCAAAATAAGTTGATAGATGTCAATCCAAATATATGATAGAAAATTGGTGTACAAAGAGGTGATATTATTGTGATAATATGCATTTAAAAAGAAACAGAAAAAAATAACCAGAACACTAACACTAGATAGTAGAAATATTCCTTTAAAATAAAATATTATATATATATATATATATATATATGTCTGATATTGATTCCTTTTATTGTACAAGTGGTCTTAAGCAGCAGAAAAAAGAATACTTGTTTTGTTTATGTTAACTCCAGGGAGAAAATATTTTCCCTGCCCAGGGAAAATAACCTTTGAAACCAAAATAACCTTTGAAGCCAAAGGGAGAGATAAAGTGGGAGAAATCTTTTTATTGCTTACAAGCAGTCGTCTGCTCTTGCTGGCTCCTGTCTCTCGTGACCCGGCTGCAAAAAGAAACCAAAAAATACCTCTCCGGGCCAGGTGCCTGCTTGCTCCCCACCCACACCAACTTGTAATCACTTATTGATATGGAGATGGACTACTTCCCTCCACCCCTTGGAAACACCTATTGACACAGAGATGCACTAAGACCAGGCGAGAGATTCTGGAAATATTGCAGTTATTTACACACAGTGTAATTGTTCCTATGGAGATTTAATTGTTTGTAAAGGAAAACTGATTATCTAAAGACAGTTAATTAAAAGTAATATAAAAGTATACCAATAATATTTGGATACATAAATAATAAAATCAATTGTGATTCTTACACATCCATAGATAAGAATAAGAAAATATTTTAAAGTTGATACCAATAACCAGAAAGAATAATCTAGAATTAAATCTTACAAAAGATGTTTGCTATTTTTTATTAAACAAAGACTAAAATACAAATTATTTCATTACACATATTAATACATATATGAGAAGACAGCATTGTAATAATGTAAATTTCCCATCTTAATAAATAATTGTAAAAGTTTAAAAACTTTATTATTATTATTATTAGACCCTAAAGAGCCTATTCTAAATTTTACATGGAGTAGCACACACTTCACAATCGGCAAGAATGCTTTGAAAGGAAATACAGCCGGAGTAATTGCTTTACCTGATATCAAGAAGAGTAATCAGTAAAGTGAGGTATTGGTCTAGTGCTGAAAAAGAATGCAGAATAAAGATACACAACAAAAACCATGAAGGTTTGGATTGATGCATGCCAGTCACGCAGTACAATACTCTGAAGAAAACGATTAAATGTAGGAAAATGATGCTATGGACATCTATTTATCTGTGACAAAGACTATCTCAAACTTAAGCCACTTGGAAAAATCAACTCATTTAGATTTAAGTCCTAAATAAAAATGCTAAACTCTTCAAGATAAGACAATAATATAGGCTTTTAACTTATGACAAGAAAATAGAGAATACCTTAATTAGGACACAAATAGTCAAATTTGTGTATAAAGTAAATATTAATATGTTTGATTTTTAACCCACACTTCAAAGCACGAAAAAGGTGAAAAAGAACAAAAAAGTGAAGAAAATGCTCTTAAATTCGGGGAATATATTTGTGATGCATATAAGTAATAAAGGATAAAATTATGTAAGTATTTTATATATATATATATAGTATATAGTCACTCCTTATAATAATCAATGGATAAAAGGCAAACAATTCATTAGAGAATTGGAAAATATATAAAAAACATACAAATTGAAACTTATGAGAAACCAGAATGGTCAATTACATATAAAAATATTTCTTTATATTTTTAGCAATCAAAGAAATGCAAAATAAATAATGAGATACACTTTTTTTACCTTTACCCAATATATTGAGGAAAACAATTCTGACATTAACAAATACTGCTGACAATGGACAATGTAGACCAGTAGAAAATTTTATGCATTGCTATGGGATATATAGTTAGAGATGACTATAATGGTGAACAGTTTGGCAAAATCTGTTATTATTATTTTATGTTTATGTATGTTTTAAATATACATTAAAAGGATTGAACTCAGGAAGGTGGAATGCTGGGCGTGTGATTGCTTAGTACAGACAGATGCTGAGATATTTCTTTCATGGAAGGAGAAGGGAGGTGTTAGATAGTTTCAGGGATTCAAAGAGCTTGGAGTAAGCCAACAGAGATCACTATATTTAAAATGAATATAATTGAATATAAAAGCTTATTACTGAAAATAACTCTGCTTAGCGTAAATCATTTTCTGAAACGAAGACTCCATCTCTCACCTACTCAGCCTGCCTCTCATTCTCCTTCCCTTGTGATCATTTTCAACCACTGACATGTCTGATGTTCTTAAGGACTTACTTATACTGTTAATCTTCTGGGTTCCGGGACCCTTGCTGTATGATGTGTCCCCTTAAGAATTATTTAAACCAGTTCCAGAAACATAATAAATACTTTGAATAAGAGCAAAGTTCAGCTGTATGCTGTGTTGTAAGCTCTTATTCAAATGAAGAAATCCCTCCTTTGTTCTCCACACTCATTAATTTCACTATGTACTCAATTCTGAGGCTTTTATTATAATAAAAATTACTATGCATCAGAAGCAAGATCATGTCAACCCCTATTTTTTTTCTATTTTAATTCTGTGCACAACAGTTTTGCTCAGAAAACAGAAAATTAAAGAATCATAAAACATTAGGACCAGCTTTTTCAAATCCAAATATGATAATCAAATTGTAATTACAGCAAGCCTTGTTTACAAATGACAAGACTGAGACTGTCACAGCCAGTTACAGCCAGAAGTAAGGCTAGATAGCAGGCCCTGCTACTTCCATTGCACATCTGCCCTCTCGAATTACATTTGTTTTCAACGCAGCATTTTTTTTTTTTTTTGGACTCAGTATTGTTTTCTGGACAAAACTGGGGAATTCCGTCAAGAGAATATTAACCACCACCCACCCCCAAATGTAGTATTTTAAAATCTGGTCAACTTTTTTCAACTTTGATGAAACATTGGTGTGGGAGGTGCAGGTAAAAGGAATTACAGATTGTGGGGTGATTTGCACTCTGAATGGGGCTTGGTAATATACACAGCCATGACTTAACCCTGGAACTCCCTGAGCTGTACAGTCGGTGCCTGTTCAGGGTTCACAGGCCCATGAGTGTGTGTGAGTCCCACCCCTCTTCTTGGTCTTCTCAGCAGTGACTGTACTCGCTGATGAAGCCGTCTGGGTCCTGTCGGGTCTCGTCAGCTTCCCAGTCTCAGAACTTCTCAGGGAATGAAACTGCTGAGCTGATGGGCTCCTTTATCTTGATCTTGGGGTATAAATGCCTCATTAGAGGTTGCAACTTTCAACTGTCACACGGTCACTTTCAGGGGAGTCCTGCATTTTAGTTGTAATTAAAATTTTCAATCAGGAGATTAAATATCTCATTTTAAGGTTTGAGCTCCACAGGAACAATTGAGAAAGGGATAAAATCGGAATAATAATAACAATAATCCATAGAGAAACTTCATGTCCTAGACATATCCACTGTAACATAATAGTGTACATAATCATCCTGCCCATAATTAAATTACTTAGCCAGATTAATAATAGATTTGTAAAAAGCGAACGAAATGTTAAGCTTTTACAGATTATCTTGTTAGAAAAGGGCATGGAGGGAGAACAGATCTGAGTTTTGAGGGGACAGAAAAGTTCCTGGGCTTGTTTATGATTTATGTTCGAGACTCTAAGACTGGAAAGCCCCTCCATAGAAGGATGACGACTGAGCAGATTTAGACAGAAGGTAGAAGTAGCTGGAAAACAGGTGGGAAAACACAAAATAAACATACCTGTTGGACTGTTAGAACTTAGAGTGGAGTCCAACAATTACCGTATGTGATCTTGGGTGATTCTTTAACCCTTTTGAGTAAAGTTAATTAAGAAGCAGAAGTCCATGTACCTGTGGTGACTTGATAGAGTCAGAGAGACAGGGGTCGAAGGCCAACCTGAGCTCTTCCTAGCTTAATTTCTTGGAAAATTACTCTTTAAGTTTGTGTCTTCATTTATGAAACGGAAACAGTAGTATTTGTTTAAATGTTGCGATCTGAGGAGGAACCTAGTTTATACACTGAGCACATGGTGGTTATTTGTAAGACTGTTGGGTAAGTGATTATCACTCTGCTTGCAGACGTGGAACTTCATCACTGCCAATCAGCAGCTCGTACCTGCAGCTCCCGGCCAGAGAGGTTGTCCCACTGATGAGGTCCTCAAAACTTGAGGGGCAGTCCTCTTACCCTCTGCTGCCTCAAAATAGTACAATTCATATGTAGTCGTTCTTAGGGAAAAATAAGCCTTTCTTTGATAACACATTAAGTCCCTCATGTAGGAATAGGCATGAGATGATAGTTTATTTTTTCATTTCTCAGTTTGGATTAAGCAGAGAAAAGAGGGAGAGTGTGGGAGAGACCTCAAATATTTTAGAGATCCTAAAATACTTACCTTATTCACATTTTAACATGCTCGAAATTAGACTGTGTCTTAGAATCTATGGCTTTTTACAATTGCTGACATCCAGAGGTCAGGCTTAATATAATAGTTATGAACTTGGTTTATATTCCTGGTGTCAAGACAGGCCAAGACAGGCCAACTGCATGCCATCCGTATTTCAGTCAACAGACTATTCAAGGTCCATTTGAGAATGTAATAGGAGTGGTAATTTTTGTCTGTAACCATGTAATGCCAACACCAAAACTGAGAGAGATATTAGCATCTTGGAATCAATACAATGCAAGGACCAGTGTATACTGAAATTCCTCTGGAAAATTAGCTCACTCTGGTGATTTAGAAAATGAGTTATCTGAGTCTTGGAGCTCCCTCTATTCCCAAGAGGTTGAGCTCCAGCCATGATAAGCTTCCCATAGTTTCTGTGTCTTCTTCCTCCCAGAGTAACATTCTGAGGAATGTAAAATTCCCAGATGATGGACAGCTGGCATTCCTGGACAAAATTCGGGGTGACACCCAAATCCAAACTACCTAGTCCTGAAGCAGGCTGTTCATACTCCCACTAACAAAGCCGTTTGTCCCTGCAGCCCTAAGAGAAGTGGGAATAACAACAGGGCAGACGCCCTCCGTTAGGTCCCATGACTCCCCTCCCCCGCGGCATGTCTACTAGAGCAAAGGGTCCCTGGTGCTCCTCTCGGTAGGACAACAGGATCATTAGGAGGCGTGATGCTTTTCATCTCTGCATGACGCTGGCTTGCAGGTTTCCACAGGAAGACATAAGAGCTAATGTGTGGTACTGGCAATCGCCCAGAGCCCTGGGGGACCACAGATGAACCAATTTTATAGGAGACAATAATATCTCAAAGGAAACAGCATTAACAAAGGCCGCATCAATAATGGTATTGACAGAACAGAGGATGATAGGAGTAAGATAAGAACAATATGAATACCAACAATAAACACGATGTCAGAGGATTTGGGTTTTGAATGTGACAAGGTTTCAGAAATACCTAAGTAAATTATTTTGCTGGTAATTTGTTTATGTGCATGCACAAATATGGTATATGATTACACGTATGTCTAAATAACTGTAAAAACGTCCTTGCAATAAATGTAAAATAGAAATCCTAAGAGATTTTTAAATGACATTGGATCACAAATTAACTTGAAGCCTTTATTAATCCTTAGTGATACAGAAAAATTGAAACCTTCTATGATTTGCGGCATCATAAATTTGAGGAAATACACCAAAACCTCTGATAAAGGAGAACAGCAACTTCAACAATATGACCATCCGAACTTGTGAGTAATCGAATTCAGTTTTAATAACTTCAGTGTTGTGGTACTCATTTGCATCTAAGCATATGTCTTGGCCACTGACAAAGCAGAGACACCAAAAGTTAAGGGGGGAAAAAAAATCGGCGAGGAAATATTTTGATGTTAAGATACCTGAAGTAATTACTATTTTAAAAAATTAGAATTGGTATATAACTTAATAATTTGGGGACTTAATACTGACTTAGTTAACTATATATGTGGAGTTTGAGGAAATGAGACACAGTACTAGTTTATGTGCATGTATATATAGCACTACAGCTACGTAACATGTGGTTTATGCTCTTTCTAGAAATCATTTGAATTTTTTCTGCTTCCCTAAACTAATAAGATAAATGAGAGAAAAGAAGGAATATGAAAAGCTGAATATGGGCCTGCGATCCCAAAGGCCTCTAAGGGTTTTCTTATTTAGGCTATAGTTGCTTTTGGATAATTCTTAAATTTATTTTTCCAATTGAATTTCTTTTGGCTCACTGATTTTCACTGATCTTTCTTATTTCTTACCTTTCAGACAATTCAGGGTTCTCCCTGCCCAATCAACTTCTAGTCCCATAATGGATATTTCTTAGGCACATAGCTATGAATATACTTGGTACTGTTTCTCTTGAAGTATATATTTTCAAAGACTGAGTAGGAAAGAGGAATGATTTTGTAGAACCCAAATTTGTGTGAGTATCTTTGTCTAATATTTAAGAATTCAAATCACAGCAGCATTACTACTATCCATTTGGTTTTGGACAGCTTTAAAATTACTGCCAGATCGTTTACCTGATCTGTAGAATGGGAAATCAGGTAATACCTATCTCATGATGCTGTTGTAAATGATAGGAGATTTGAAAGGTACCCAGCAACTTTTCTTCTTCTTTCCAATGTAATCTGTGTATATTTCCAAATCTCCTGCCTATCATAGTAATACCGGGTCAGTACCCCATCTCATAATAATATTTAATTAGAATTATATAAAGTCATCCAACCTTATTTGTATGAGCAGCCCAGGGGCTGCCCCACACCTCACAAGCAGAGTTCATGGGTGTCACCAGGAGATCTCAAAGCGATGGAGGAACAGACATTATCCACTGCCTGGAATGGTCCCTCATGTGTTCCCAGATGGTGTTGGTTTTGGCGATCATAAGTCCTTCTCTCAGTGAGCGCTGTGTCACACACAGAGAGGAAAAAGGTTGAACAGTTTGGTGACTACTGTCCTTATGTCAGAGCTTGTGCCACAGAGATCTGAGACGGGCAGCAGCCTACGCTAGTGCTGGACTGTTCTCAGGAAGATCTGGATCCCAAGAAGCCTTAATCACAGCCCTATGGGAAGATTATTTGAGATCCTTGGTTTTGGGGATATTCATTATTCCTTACACCCAGTAGTGCCACCAAAATATGCTACAACCTTCAGGAAATAGGCTCCTTTCTGGAAGACAAAAGTCTGACAGCAGTAGATTAGTGTCTTCCAATGTTCGCTGCTGTAGCGAAGTACGACATAAAAGGCTAAAGGATCTCTTGTGTTTCATTAGTATTATCTGATGCCAGATTAAACAGATTTAGCATGTATTTGTGTATGTGCTGTGCTTGACCCAGCAGTGATTGTGGAGATTCTTAGGCTAGGTCCCTGTTTCTTTCAAAATATAATGGCAAGTTGCACAGGCTGAGTTTCAAACCTTACCTCACTATGGTTGAGAACATCTGCTCCAAATTAGCAGCATTACAAAGAGGTAGCAAGATGCTTCCAGCCTGGTAGGTAGAACCTAAAAGCTTTCTGCACCGTATATTTGTAATTGCCCAATAGCTGAGCATGCTTTATGGCACTACTAAATTTCAAGGATAATGGCTCTAGCAATGACATGAGGCCCTGTTTATAAGTGCAATTTGCTTTTTATAAGAAAATGTACATAATCTGTACTAATGAGAATTAATTCTTAAAAGCATGATTTTCCAAGAGAGACCGTCATAAGATATGTTTATAATTAAACAAGAAGATTGAACTATGTGAGTATCAATACCAGGAAACATAACAATCCTATAATATGCAACTTGTTCATTAGATGCTTTCTAATACTCTATGGCTAAAGAAAACACGTGAAAATAGCTTTGTTATCCTTGGTTATAGTACAAAAGGCATAGTTGTCTATTCATTTGTAGTGCCAGTACTGTTATTAAAATTGTTTGTGCCAATATTTTTATTTATTTTTTATTTTTTTACATTTTTTATTAAGGTATTATTGACATACACTCTTATGAAGGTTTCACATGAAAAAACAATGTGGTTACTACATTTACCCATATTATCAAGTCCCCACCCATACCCCAGTGCAGTCACTGTCCTTCAGTGTAGTAAGATGCCACAGAGTCACTATTTCCCTTCTTTGTGCTATTTCCCTGTGACCCCCCACACCATGTATACTGAATATAATACCCCTCAATCCCCTTCTCCCTCCCTCCCCGCCTGCCTCCCACACCCCTCCCCTTTGGTAACCACTAGTTCCTTCTTGGAGTCTGTGAGTCGGCTGCTATTTTGTTCCTTCAGTTTTTTCTTTGTTCTTATACTATACATATGAGTGAAATCACTTAGTTCTTGTCTTTCTCTGTCTGGCTTATTTCACTGAGCATAATAACCTCTAGCTCCATCCATGTTGTTTCAAAAGGCAGGATTTGTTTCCTTCTTATGGCTGAATAATATTCCATTGTGTATATGTACCACCTCTTCTTTATCCATTCATCTGCTGATGGACACTTAGGTTGCTTTCATATCTTGGCTATTGTAAATAGTGCTGCAATAAACATAGGGGTGCATCTGTCATTTTGAATCTGAGAAGTTGTATTCTTTGTGTAAATTCCAAGGAGTGGGATTCCAGAGTCAAATGGTATTTCCATTTTTAGTTTTTTGAGAAACCTCCATATTGCTTTCCACAATGGTTAAATTAGCTTACATTCCCACCAGCAGTGTAGGCAGGTTCCCCTTTCTCCGCATCCTTGCCAACATTTGTTTTTCTTAGTCTTTTGGATGCTGGCCATCCTTACTGGTGTGAGGTGATATCTCATTGTGGTTTTAATTTGCATTTCCCTGATGATTAGTGATGTAGAGCATCTTTTCATATGTCTGTTGGCCATCAGAATTTCTTCTTCAGAGAACTGTCTCTTCATATCTTATGATCATTTTTTAATCAGGTTATTTGCATTTTGGATGTTGAGGCATGTAAGTTCTTTATATATTTTGGATGTTAACCCCTTGTTGGATATGTCATTTACAAATATATTCTCCCATACAGTAGGATGCCTTTTTGTTCTGTTGATGGCATCCTTTGCTGTACAGAAACCTTTTAGTTTGATGTAGTCCCATGAGTTCATTTTTGCTTTTGTTTCTCTTGCTTGAGGAGATGTGTTCAGGAAGAAGTTGCTCATGCTTATATTCAGGAGATTTTTGCCTCTGTTGACTTCTAAGAGTTTTAAATTTTCATGACTTACATTCAGGTCTTTGATCCATTTTGAGTTTACTTTTGTGTATGAGGATAAATAATAATCCAGTTTCATTCTCTTACATGTAGCTGTCCAGTTTTGCCAACACCAGCTGTTGAAGAGGCTGTCATTTCCCCATTGTATGTCCATGGCTCCTTTATCATATATTAATTGACCATATATGGTTGGGTTTATATCAGGGTTCTCTACTCTGTTCCATTGGTCTATGGGTCTGTTCTTGTGCCAGTACCAAATTGTCTTGATTACTGTGGCTTTGTAGTAGAGCTTGAAGTTGGGGAGCGTAATCCCCCCTGCTTTATTCTTCATTCTCAGGATTGCTTTGGCTATTCTGGGACTTCTGTGGTTCCGTATGAATTTTAGAACGATTATCTCTAGATCGTTGAAGAATGCTGTTGGTATTTTGATAGGAATTGCATTGAATCTGTAGATTGCTTTAGGCAGGATACTATTTTGACAATATTAATTCTTCCTATCCATGAGCACGGGATGTGTTTTCATTTATTGGTATCTTCTTTAATTTCTCTCATGAGTGTCTTGTAGTTTTCAGAGTATAGGTCTTTCACTTCCTTAGTTAGGTTTATTCTTAAGTATTTTATTCTTTTTGATGATATTGTGAATGGAACTGTTTTCCTGATTTCTCTCCCTGCTAGTTCATTGTTAGTGTATAGGAATGCCACAGATTTCTGTGTATTAATTTTGTATCCTGCAACTTTGCTGAATTCTTATATTAAATCTAGTAGTTTTGGAGTGGATTCTTTAGGGTTTTTTATGTACAGTAGTCATCTGCAAACAGGGACAGTTTAAGTTCTTCCTTGCCAATCTTGATGCCTTTTATTTCTTTGTGTTGTCCGATTGCCATGGTGAGGACCTCCAGTACTATGATGAATAGAAGTAGGAAGAGTGGGCATCCTTGTCTTGTTCTCGATCTTAAAGGAAAAGCTTTCAGCTTCTCGCTGTTAAGTATGATGTTGGCTGTGGGTTTGTCACATATGGCCTTTATGATGTTGACATACTTGCCCTCTATACTCATTTTGTTGAGTTTTTATCATGAATGGATTTTGAATTTTGTCAAATGCTTTTTCAGCATCTATGGAGATGATCATGTGGTTTTTGTCCTTCTTTTTGTTGATGTGGTGGATGATTTCGATGGATTTTTGAATGTTGTACCATCCTTGCATCTCTTGAATAAATCCTTCTTGGTCATGATGGATGCCCTCTTTGATGTATTTTTGAATTCAGTTTGCTAATATTTTGTTGAGTATTTTTGCATCTATGTTCATCAGGTTATTGGTCTATAATTTTCTTTTCTTGTGTTGTTTTTGCCTGGTTTTGGTATTAGAGTGATGTTGGCCTCATAGAATGAGTTTGGAAGTATTCCCTCTACTTCTACTCCTTGGAAAACTTAAAGGAGGATGGGTATTAGGTCTTCACTAAATGTTTGATAAAATTCAGTGATGAAGCCATCTGGACCAGGCATTTAGTTCTTAGGTAGCTTTTTGATTACCAATTCAATTTCATTGCTGGTAATTGGTCTGTTCAGATTATCTGTTTCTTTCTGGGTCAGCCTTGGAAAGTTGTATTTTTCTAGAAAATTGTCCACTTCTTCTAGGTTATGCAGTTTGTTAGCATATAGTTTTTCATAGTATTCTCTAATAGTTCTTTGTATTTCTGTTGTGTCCGTAGTGATTTTTCCTTTCTCATTTCTGATTCTGTGAGTAGACTCTCTTTTTTTCTTGATTAGTCCAGCTAGGGGTTTATCTATTTTGTTCATTTTCTCGAACAACCAGTTCTTGCTTTCATTGATCATTTCTATTGTTTTATTCTTCTCGATTTTATTTATTTATGCTCTAGTCTTTATTATGTCCCTCTCAGTAAAGAAGAACAATCCCATTATGAGCTCATATGGGATTGTTCTTCTTTCCTGAGGTAGGCCTGTATTGCAATATACTTTCCTTTTAGCACAGCCTTCGCTGCGTCACACAGATTTTGTGGTGTTGAATTATTATTGTCATTTGTGTCCATATATTGCTTGATCTCTGTTTTTATTTGGTCATTGATCCACTGGTTATTTAAGAGCATGTTGTGAAACCTCCATGTGTTTGTGGGATATTTCATTTTCTTTGTGTAATTTATTTCAAGTTTCATACCTTTGTGGTCTGAGAAACTGGTTGGTCCAATTTCAATCTTTTTGAATTTACCAAGGCTCTTTTTGTGGCCTACTATATGATCTCTTCTTGAAAATGTTCCATGTGCACTTGAGAAGAATGTGTATTCTGCTGCTTTTGGGTATAGAGTTCTTTAGATATCTGTTAGGTCCATCTGTTGTATTGTGTTTTTCAGTGCGTCTGTCTCCTTAACTTGTTTTCTGTCTGGCTGATCTGTCCTTCAGAGTGAATGGAGTGTTGAAGTCTCCTAGAATGAATGCATTGCATCCTATTTCTCTTTTTAATTCTTTTAGTGTTTGTTTCACATATGCAGGTGCTCCTGTGTTGAGTGCATAGATATTTATAATGGTTATATCTTCTTGTTGGATTGACCCTTTTATCATTATGTAGTGTCCTTCTTTGTCCCTTGTGACTTTCTTTGTTTTGAAGTCTATTTTGTCTTATACAAGTACTGCAACTCCTACTTTCTTCTCCCTATTAGTTGCATGAAATATCTTTTTCCATCCCTTCACTTTTAGTCTGTATGTCAGGGTTTAAAGTGAGTCTCTTATAGGCAACATATAGATGGGTCTTGTTTATTTTATCATTCATTGACTCTACATCTTTTGATTGGTACATTCAGTCCATTTACATTTACGGTGATTATCGATAGGTATGTACTTATTGGCATTGCAGGCTTTAGATTCGTGATTACCAAAGGTTCAAGGTTAACTTCCTTACTATCTACGAGTCTAACTTAACTCACTTAATATGCTATTACAAACACAGTCTAAGGGTTGTTTTTTTTTTCCTCCTCCTTTTTCTTCCTCCTCCATTCTTTCTATATTAGGTATCATATTCTGTACTCTTTGTCTATACCTTGTTGACTTTGAGGATATTTAATTTAATTTTGCATTTGCTTAGTAATTAAGTGTTCTACTTTCTTTACTGTGGTTTTATTACCTCTGTTTACAGCTATTAAACCATAGGAACACTTCCATCTATAGGAGTCCCTACAAAATACACTGTAGAGATGGTTTGTGGGAGGTAAATTCTCTCAGCTTTTGCATATCAGAAAATTGTTTAATCCCTCCTTGAATTTTAAATGATAATCTTGCCAGATAAAGTTATCTTGGTTCCAGGCGCTTCTCCTTCATTGCATTAAATACATCATGCCACTCCATTCTGTCCTGTAAGGTTTCTATTGAGAAGTCTGAGATAGCCTAATGTGCTTTCCTTTGTATGTGATCTTTTTTCTCTTTCTGGCTGCTTTTAATAGTCTGTCCTTATCCTTGATCTTTGCCATTTTAATTATTATATGTCTTGGTGTTGTCTTCATTGGGTCCCTTGTGTTGGGAGATCTGTGCACCTCCATGGCCAGAGAGACTTTCTCCTTCCCCAGATTGGGGAACTTTTCAGCAATTACCTCCTCAAAGACACTTTCTATCCTTTTTTCTCTCTCTTCTTCTTCTGGTACCCCTATAATGCGAATATTGTTCTATTTGGATTGGTCACACAGTTCTCTCAATATTCTTTCCTTCTTAGAGATTCTTTTTTCTCTCTGGGCCTCAACTTCTTTGTATTCCTCTTCTCTGGTTTCTATTTCATTTATCATCTCCTCCACCGTATCCAATCTGCTATTAATACCCTCCATTGTGCTCTTCAACATTTGGATCTCTGACCAGAGTTCATTCCTGAGCTCTTGAATATCTTTCTGTACCTCCATGAGCATGTTAATGATTTTTATTTTGAACTTCCTTTCAGGGAGAGTCATGAGGTCGATATAATTTGAATGTTTCTCAGGGGTTGTATTTATAATTTTAGTTTGAACCAGATTCCTTTGGCGTTTCATATTTGTGTATGGCACCCTCAAGTGCCCAGAAGCTCTGCTCTCTGGAGCTGCTCAGCCCCTGAAGCAATGTTGGGGGTCGTATGGGAGTGGTATTGGTGCCTTGGGGGAGGAAAGAGCTGTTTCCTGCTTCCCAGCTGCTATGCCTGTCTCCACTGCCTGAACCAGTGAACCGAGCACACAGGTATAAGCCTCTATGGTTTTTGTTTGTAGTTGCTGTAGACAGATCTTCCCTCTGGCTGTCCTAACGCCAGGGTAGGGTTTGCCGGTTTGCGCATCAGGTGGGGCTGGCCGGTAGAAAGGCACAGTAGGCTGCCCATCACGGAGGGGATTATTGGAGCTATGTAGGCAGCCAGCAAGCTGGAGCACCTGAAGATCGTGAAAGCTCCCAACCTGCTGGGCAGAGTGCACCCAGACAATTTTGTCTACCTGTCCTTTCTCCTGAGCAGTAAGCTCTGTGCAATCATTGCCCCTTTAGCAGCCCTCTTGCTAAGGGCTTCCTTGTTAGGAAGTCTCTCAGACTGCCTGCCTTTCTTTTATCCCAGAGCAGCCAGATATGGATCCCTGCTTTCCACAAGTGGCTGGAATCTCAGTCTCTCCAGGAATTCTGCCTGTCTTAGCTTTCCAACCCCCTAATCATGAGAGTACCATGCAAGCACTATGAAATGTAGGTTTGTGCTCCCAGAGCAGATCTCCAGAGCTAGGTGTTCAGCAGTCCCAGGCCTCCACTCTCTCCCTGCTCCATTCCTCTTCCTCACGCTGGTGAGCTGGGGTGGGGGAAGGGCCTGGGTCCTGCTGGGCCAAGCTTTAGTACTTTACCCTGTTCTGTGAGGTTTGCTCTTGTCTCCATGTATATGCAGTTTGGTGCAGTCCTCTTTCCTGTTGCTCTTTCGGGAGTAGTTATGTAAGTTATTTTTATATTAGATGCGGTTTTAGGAGGAAGCCTCTGTCTCACCTGTCACTGCGCCATCTTTAATCCAGGAAGGATCTGTGTCAATATTTTTGAACACCCACTGGTTTGTATAAAATGACACATATGAAATTATAGAACAGATTCTCCAAGGATCCAAGGGGTGTTCTGTTTGAGACTTATAATCTCTACAAAGTCAACTAACAAATTTAGTTATGATTTTAATGTCCTAAATTTAAAAAGTTATCCTTAAAATGCTAGTCAAATGTAAAGTTTGAGGATCTGTTTTTACCATTCAAAGAAATTTTACTTGGCTTAGCACAATAATTTCTTTAAAAATGATTCCTCACAGTGAGTAGAGCTGGTGTTATCTAGAGCTCATACTGCATGAGTGTTGGCTTGAGAGGTACCTGGGCAAGGGATGGGACTCACCCCTGACCTGCCTCCGAGGCATCTGCCCTTCACTTCCCACTGGAATCTTCCTTGTCTTACAACTCCACTAAAATCATCCCAAACCAAAAGAAGAGGTTTGAAGTTTGTTTGACTAATAGCAGGTGATGCTCACAGGAGAACGCTCTTCTGCAAGTCTCTGGCACTCCCTCCTTATCTTTCTCACGCTCAGAAAAATCTAACAGAATGTGAGTGAGGAAGATGTTATTACAGTTGTGCCGGGGGGGGTCTCTCATATCCTGACTGGAAGTTATTTATCTTTGCTCCCTTGAACACCACACACCCTTCATTTAGACACTAAAATAATGGAATTTCCGTTTGCTAGCACTGCAAGGTGGGGAACTTGGAAGTCAATATATGAAATTCTTGTTCTTTAAAGGAAAGTATAAAAGCTTCAAATGTGAGATGGGATAGACTTTTAGTATAGGAACAATCCAGATGATGGATTTTTTTTTTCTGCCAACACCATACTCTCTCTTGTCCCAGTCTACAGTAAACCCTAGAGTTTTGTAGAGGGAAGAAAGAATAATTGGGCAGACAAGATGGAATTCTGCCCTCCAACTCATATGCCTGGGCTACAGCCTGGTAGGAGAAGGGACAAGGCATGTAAGGAAAGACTTAGAGGGCAGTGTTGAAACCTCAAAGGATCACCAATGACAGGAAGCTTAGATAGGGGAGCTGAGCTAGAAAGGGGAACCTAGTGATCAGGGGGCTGTCTCTCCCCCAGAATGATCTCTCCTGACCACAGACACCACCTTTGGTAGAAGAAAGGGAGAAGAAAAGACCGAGAATTGAATAAAGTTTAGATCTGGATGGAGCTGGAAAGGTACCTAATGACTGAGACAACTAATTTAATCAAGCATCCTACATCAGGACTTCAGAAAGGTAATTATTAAATTGATTAAATAAATATTTTATAAATTACAATGGTAAATACCTGAGGGGACCACTGTGGAAATTTATACTCAAAATAATAGTAACAACAACTCATCTCTAATTTATTTGAAATCTAAGAGGGGCAACAGGAAAGCAAAATTTCATGAGTTAATTCTTTATTAAAAACAAAAGAAGAAGCCAGGAATGCAAAGTATTGGAGGTAAGGTTTACATTCAGTGAAATAAGAGCAGTTTTCCTGCTTATTTGTTTAACATTAATGGTATTTTTGGAGCAGGGTCTTTGTGTTGAAGATGCCTTTTCTTCTCTGTTAAGGGCAAATGCAACCTACACACTCCTTTCCTGTTGAAATAAAAACCTCATCACACCCAGAACATAGAAGCAAAGGGTTTAGAACAGTACCTAGTACATAAATATTCAATAAATGTGAGCCCCTTCATCATTCATGCATTGTATAAATGCTTTTATCTCTCTGAGATGTACTCCCCCAGCATATTTATACCCGACAAAATTCTGCTCCATCTTTCCACTTCCAGTATTACATTTTTCTTGAAACACTGCCTCCCAGGAGAGGGTAGTTACTTTCTCCCCCCTAGACTCAGAAAAGTTTGTACGTAAATCTACTCGGACATTTATCAGGATGTGTTAAAAATGTGTCTATAAAGCAATTGTGAGCGGTTTGATGTCTTCATCTATTGCTCATAGTGGATGCTAAATGAAGTTTTCTGATAAATGAGTGAGTAAATTATTTCTAATTTACTAAAAGTGTCCAGGCCATGAGTATTTCTCTCCTGGGACCATATGATATCATTATTCTGTTTATATCTGAGCAGAGACCTGTACTAGTTTTCGACTTTAGACTGTTCCCTTCCCTTAGCAGAGTAGAGTCTCAACATAGAAATGTGTACTAGCAGGCTTGCAGTGTTTCTCCTACCCAGCCTCTCATGATGTTAACAATAATAGTAATCATATCACATAGTTTTCCTGAGTAATTTTTTATGAGCTGGCTACTGTGGAAAATACTGCTTTTGAGGAATCCTATTTAATCATCACAAGAACACTGCAACTGAGGTTTTATTATTACTATTACTATTATTATCTTTAAATATGAGAAAATGAGAGTCAACAAGAATAATTAATTTTCTTGATTTTTGCAGCTAATAATTGGCAGAGTCAAGGTCATATCCCAGTGGACTTTCTCCTGGGCCCAGTTTGCTATGATGACTGATTGTCATCATGCATTGTCATGTGAGCTTGAGGAGAATGTGTGTGTGTTTTTCAAGTCGTCTGTAATTCTTAGAACTTGTTTTTCTATAGTCAGGGTGTTTTGTTTTGTTTTCACCTCAAGCTTCTTGCAAGACTTGCCCTCTGTCTTTGGTTTTCCATAACTGAATTTGATATATGCAGCCATGGGTTTTGTCTGGTGTTTATCCTGCTTGCTGCTCTCTGGGCTTCATGGCCATCGTTAGCTTGGGAACTTCTCAGCTGTTATTATTTCAAGTATTTCTTCTGTTCCATTCTCTTTTCCTCTTCTGCTTCTCAATTTACACATTTTGAATTTGTTTCACAGTATGTGAGTGTTATATTTGGTTTGGGGGAGCTTTTTTAAATCAGTTTTTCTCTTTGCATTTTATTTTGGGAAATTTATCTTGACATATATTCAAGACCTCTAATAGTTTTTCTTTAGCCGCGTTCAGTCTACTGATGAGCCCATTAAAGACATTCTTCATGCCTGTTACATTGTTTTTAATTTGTAGAATTTTCTTTTGATTCTTAGGGTTTTGATTTCTCTGTCAATCTCACTCATCTAGTCTTGCATGTGGCCTAGTATTTCTATTAGAACTCTTAAAATTTTAATCTTAAATATCACAAATTCACTCTCTGATAATTCAACATCCATGTCATATGTAAATCTGGTCCTGTGATTGCTTTGCCTTTACAGACTGTTTTATTTTGCCTTTTGACATAACTTGTAATTATATTTTGAAAGAGGAATATATGTTAGGTACTAGGAACTGAGATAAATAGGCTTTGTGTTGAGGATTTCTGTAAACTTGTCTAGGAATATTTATTGGAAAGGCTTCAAATCCCTGTAATATACCTCCAGTGTCTCCTCTTAGTTGAGCTTCCTTAAGTACTCCTCCTCAGAGATAGTCTGCATATGGCAGCTTTTACACCTGTCCTCTGCTGTTATTTCACTGCAAGCTTTTTGGTGAATGATGAGGTGCAGAAGGTAGGGAAATATCTTATAGTCTTATGATGCAACTCCATATTTTAGTAGACCTGTGACTCTGGGATGGTACCTTCACAAGGGTTTCTCCACTATGTATCTCTTCTTTTCCCCCTTGCCTCGTGCTCTGCTCTGTGGCTGTTGTGTTCCCAATATTTTCATGAAAACTTGACTTTTGTTTACTAATCCCCGGCCACCACCATCTTAGGAAAGACAGGAAAGCCGGAAGAGACTGGAGAAGGAAAAACACCCTTCCCTCAGCTGAGATAGGGCTCACAGAGTATTTTCCCCAGGAGTGTGGATCTGGGTCCTAGAGAAGGCTCTGGGTATATTTTGCAATACTTGACTCTCCCCTCACCTTGCCAGATCATCAGCGCCTTCTTCTGTGATCTTCATTCTCAGACCTGATGTGGCTCTTGGAGCTAAATTCCATGAGTGTTGGGATCTCTCTCAGATTGCAGTTCCTACTCTCACGCATATCCATACTCAGCCTCCAGCAGTTCATCAAATTACCGTCTAAGTGCCTACCAGTTTATGTCTCCAGGAGTTTCTGATCCAGCTGGGATTATCTTAGCTGTGACTCTGTGTGCACGTCTCTCCAGATTTGGGGGCAGCAGACATCCCTGCAACCTCAGAACTCTACTGGATCCAAAGATACTCATTGATTTTCAGTTTGTTCAGCCTCTTACTATTTTAAGACAAGACATTGAAATTCTAAGGTCTTTATATTTTGACATTATAGTGTCTCTTCATCGTTGTTCAATATTTTGAACTCTTTTCCTAAGCCCTAATTCCATCGTGTTTTAATCTCTCAGTTTCATATATTTCTGCATTTATACTACAGTTTGTTACTAACATACTAGTTAATAAATCTTAATTTCTTAAGTGGTGAAATTAGCCAGCATCTCACATTCAGTGGCCAAGAAAGATACAGTTACCCTGGTTTATGCCTGTAGCAATCGTTGAAAGAAGATTCCAAAGAAGTTACCAGTTCAGAGACAGGATACAGCGTTCACAATTAGGTAGTTAAATCTAAACATGTTTTGCATTGCTAGATAGCTAAAGGGAACTTTGTGTAGACATTTGAAGATCTTGGGTAAATGTGATCCTTAAAGGCTTGATGTATGAAATGCTAAAGTTGATTAGAGATGACAAAAAACGGACAATATATAAATATAGTAAGAGACCTTAAAGATTAAGAAGACCTGAAAACCTACATGAACAGAGCTTAACCATGGAATATCATAAGGAAAAGAGATACTGTTTCCTTATGTATATCTGGACCTAAACAAAGAATATAATCCCTTACATCATTGTATGTAGTCACCTATCTTCTTTTTGTACTCGTAAGTAGAAAGTTTCTATGTATATAAGAACCTTTTAAATTTGTTTTATATAAATTCTGTATGATTATTGTTCTTTATGAAAACAGTATATGTTTATGTATATACAGAGAAGCAAAGCACTGTTTTCATGCATAAGAAAAAAAAGAAGATAATTAGCTTTAGTAGTCTGTGTTTGTGTGTGTGTGTGTTTAATTTTAGATTTAAAATTTAAGCGGTGTACAAATAAAAGCAAGTGTTAAAATTCTGTCTTCACATTTATTGCAGCTTAGGGGGATTCTGTAGACTTCTCACTTGCTCATTAGTGGCGCTTATGAAACAAGAGCATTTGAGAGAGGAAGGAACAGCTGTTTGGAAATGCATGGAGAGAAATTAGAGCAGAAGTGCAGGTAAAATATGGGCACTTTGAAAATAATTGTAGTGACATCAAAGAGGTACAATTTAAACATTATTTAAAAATACCTTGCAAACTGCTTTAAAACTCAAGGATCCTAGTCAATAATGAGTTTATGCATCAGCTACTCCAAAAGTAATTGAAACATGGAGAATGCTGTATAAGTTATTCATTAAAAACTCTATCCCGTTACTGAGTAAGAAAGTTGCTCCTTTTTAAGAGTCAGCACTTTAAAAATGCTGGGGAAGAGTCATTGCAGCCATCAGTAGTTTGATTCATGACTTAAAGAATGTCTTGCATGAAGGGACACCTGTCTAATTCAGCTGCTACCTTTAATTATGGAAGAAAGGCAATAAGGATGGTAAAGAAAGAGAAACTTAAAAAAATCAGAGTAAAAATGTTTATTTGCATATTCATGCAAGAGAAAGTGATTTAAATATTGTAATTGCACTCAAATTTGATAGAAAAATAGATTTTCAACTTCAATGTGTGCAGTATTTGAATCTCCTTTTTAATCAAAGTCTAAGCCAAACTCCACATTTCCAGGACCCAAATTCTGCAGTTTCTGACTCTAAGTTCTTCAAAGCTATTCCTTCTCTGAATTTACAGCACTCTGACTCCCCCCGTAGCCAGCCGCAACAGCTTGAATTACCTGATATGCAACCAAAATAGTAATCAAGCTGACTTTTCTTGTGATGTTTGGACTAAAATAGTGCCATTATTACAAGAGAAAATACATTGCAATATGTTTTAACTTCGAATGAAGCAATTGGACTCTATAAATTAGACAAATGTACGTCAGTAAATGTGGAATATAGAAAACTCTCTTCAAACATAATTTATTTTCTATAGAATTCTGTTTGTGGATGCATTTCTGTGTATTCTTTCCAGCAAGCCAAGCATTTCAGATTATTTCCACACAGATGGAGAATCACTTGTTTCTTCATTAATTGAGTTTCAAAATATGAAAGGTGCTGAATAATCTATTGAGAAGCAAAAACAGAGAAAAAAATTCTTCCTATTTGTGTAGTGAGAACCCATGTTTAGTTTAAGCAATGCCAATTCAAAAGACATCTTTTCCCCTTTCTAAAGACATAAAATCTATACTTCTTAAGGAAAGGATCATTCCATACAGCCTACATTGGTAGAAAATAAATTTAATTTATAGAAAAAATAAGAAAATCAGGGTGATATCTGGAAGAAATATCACTGAACTCTGCCTTTCTAAGCCTACAACATCCAATCCAACTACCGAGGTTTAGGTTTCACAATGAGAGTTGACCTCAAGCCCCATCTAGTAATAATTGTCCCTTTGTGACCATTATTGTCATCTGGTTCTCTCAGTAACTTGAATACAGATATGTGATGAAGAATAGTATTTACAAATTTTGGAGTTACCATGACCAAATATAATCTCAAAGTCATTTCTTCTAAAGGGGCATTTGGTGGGTGCAGGGCTTAACCCAGCAAAAGATGATATTTAAACAGGGCACCTGAAATTAGTGAAGTGGGGAGAACAGAATGACATAAATCTAGGGGTGCAAGCAAGACACAGAATCTGAGTGGTCAAAGACTCAGAAAAATTGTATCATCAGAAATGGATTTGTGATGGAATAAACACCGTATATTCTTTCCGTCCAAGTGAATAGATCCCAATGCACTGAGAAGCACTTTAGGCCTTCCATATGTTAGTGGTAGCAGGAGATTGGACTAGTAGCAGGAGTATCAGAAGTACTTTTGAGATGACAGTTAGTTTACCTTTTTTTTTTCTTCAATATCCTTTAGCCAGATTGCAGCCTAAAACCTCGAAGTGGGTGCCAAGCTACAGACAGAGAGGAAGCCAGGAGAATTTCTCTAGTTCTGTTTCAAGGAATGTGGCAAGGGATTCCTAACTCTCAGTGACTGTGGAAATTCCTTCCCTTCCACCTTTGTTTTTCCTTACTGTCATACTCCAGCTTTCAAGTAAATGTCAGGTAGTGGTGGCGAAATTACGGTGGGAAGGAGCATCCTCTGTAAGGAGTGACCCCACTCCAAGCTGTGGCTTTTCATTTTGTTTTGTTTTCTCTGTCCTCCTGTAGCTGAAAAAGGGGACTCCTAGGAGATCACACAGAGGGAGGAGCCCAAGAAAGCAAACCCGTTAAGTTGTATATGAAATAATGGATTCATCTCAATTTCTGTATGCCTGGATGTAATCATAATCATTGTAACCAAGACTTTGGTAATTGATCACCAAGGATCCAGGTTGAACAATGAACGCTACACAATAAAGACAGATCCGAAAAGCAATGGAAAGGACTTAGACAATGAACTAACATTGATACCAGAATCCACAGAAAGATGGTTATAACTTGTAGCTTGAAATTAATCAAGTTGATAGCCTGTTAAATAAAAAAATGAAATGAAGAGTCTCCTTAGACTTTAGATAATACCCATACCCAGAGTCCCATAATACAGCAAAAGTGTCCAGGATATAATCCAAAATTACTCAACAAAGACAGAACCAGAGAAATTTCAACTAAGATGGTAATAGACAACCAGATGGCACCAACAATGAAATAGCACAGATACTGACATTTTCTGATGAAATATTTAATTTAACTATTATGCAAATGCTCTGACAAGCAGTCATGAACACTTTAAAAATGGACACAGAGTATCAACCAAAAAGTAGGATATATTAAAAAATGGGAATTTTATAAGTGAAAATGTAATGATAGATATGAAACCTTCACTGATTGGACTACATAGTAAAATTAAGATGACGGAAGAGTGAGCTTGAAAGTATGATAGAAACCACTCATTCTGAACAGCAAAGAGAAATTAAAAAATATAGATAAGCAGAACCTCAGGGACCTATGAGACAAACACAGAAGTTCTAATATTTGTGTCATCATGATGAGTCCCAGAAAGAAAGGAGAACAAGTGATGAAAAGGTATTTGAACAAATAATGGTTGAAAACTTAATAAGTTTAGCAAAAGACCAAAACTAAATTATAAGTGAATAATAGTGCAAATATTGCTAGACATTTAGAAATTAAAAATTTTTTTAATAAAAAACATGCTTCTATAGAAAGGAAGTCTCAAAAATATTAGAAAATATTTTGAATTTAATGAGATTGAAGACAAACACCCCCCAAAAAATTTGTAAGATACAGGTAAAGCAAGGATTAGAGGGGAATTTATACCACTAAACATTTACATTGGAAAAATAAAGATTGTCTATCATAATGTAAGCATCCAACTTAAGAGACTAGGAAAAAAATAAACCTTTAGTATTGAGAAGAATATAAATAATAAAGATGAATTACTACAAAAATTAATGAAATGGAAAATTAAAAATAAAAAATCAATGACATCAAAATCTGGTTCTTTGAAAGATAAATAAAATTGGTAAACCTCTAATAAGACTAATGAGGAAAAAATGAGAGGAATTGTGGGAGGAAGAATTCTAAGGTGGCCACCATTTTTTTCTCCCCCTACAATAAGCACATTATATAATTCCCTCCCCTTGATTGTGGGAATAAACTATGAATACCACAGGATTTCATTCCTCTGATTGTGTTGTTATGTACCAGAAATGATTTTGCAGGTGTAAATTGCCTTTGAATTAATTGAAAAGAAACTTATATAGGTGGGCCTGACTTAATCATATAAACTGCTTAGATCTGAGACCAAAGGTCAATGAGAAAAAACTCAGAATTTCAAAGTGTGAGAGGCCATATAGGTATGGGGCAGCTCCATGGCAAGGAACTGTGAACAACTGATAAAGGTCACAGGCTGACAACTTGCAGGACATGGGGGGCTTACTTTGTATCAAGATGAAGAAGTGAGTTCTGCCAACAATTGCCTGGGCTTTACAGAAGACACCAAAAAGGAATATAGCCTGACTAACACCTTAATATCTGTCTTTGGAGATCCTGGTCAGAGAACCCAGTTTAGTCATGTCTTGACTTCTACAAGAAACTGTGAAATAATAATTTTCTGTTGTTTTAAACCATCAAGTTAGCAATATTACAGCAATAGAAAGGTATTGAAGGAATACAAAGATGTATCACAATAGGATATATAGACCTTAAGGGGGAAAAAGAAAAATGGAGAATTTTGAAAATGTAAATTCTACACCTGAGGAAATGGACTAATTCTCCAAAAAACACATACCATCTAAACTCATCTCTGATGAATAAGTAAGAGAGAGAAGTAAAAGACAAATATCTATTGACTAAGCAGGGTTAATTCTTAGAATGCAGGACTGGCTCATTATTAGAAAATTGATCAGTATAATCTGCCATGTTAACATTCTTTAGACTGTTAAAAAATCATATTATTAAATCATTCAGAAAATTTTCACATTAATTCATGATAAAACCTCTTAGAAAATCAGAACAGAAAAGAACGTCCTCAAACTGATAAAGGGCATCTACAAAAAACCTATCTCTAGCACCATACTCAATAGTAACAACTAGATGCTCTCCTCTATGCCTGGGCACAAGATGGAAATTTACATTCTGAACACTTCTATTCATCATGATACTGGAAAGTCCTAACCATTGCAATAAGACAGTCAATAGAAATAAAGGGCACTTAGATTAGAAAAAAAAAAACATAAAGCATTCCTTATTTGCAGATGACATGATTGTCCATGTAGAATTTCTTAGGGAGTCTATAAAAAAATCTGCAGATAATTAGTAAGCTTAACAAGTTTGCAGCATAAAAGGTAAACAAACAAAATAGTTGTTTGTCCATATAATAACACTATACAATTGGAAATCAGAGCTACCATTTAGAATAGCTACAAAAAAATTGAAATACGAAAATGTAAAACTAATAAACCATGTACACAATGTTTTATGGAACCTACAAAATGCTAGTATAATATATAAAAGAAGATCAAAATAAATGGAGACATATACCACGTTCATGGATTGGAATATTCCATACAGTAAATATTTCAACACTCCCAAATTGATCTATAGATTTAAAGCAATGCTAATTAAAACCAGAAAGGGCAATCTTAGGACAAAATTGATGTGCAGATGCATAGCACCTAGAATAGCTAAACCAATTTTGAGACAGATTGGGGAAACATTCTAAGTATGTTTAAGACTTACTATAAAGCAATAATAACCAATTAGTATGGTATTAGCAAGGGATACACACATAGATCGTTGGAACAGGATAGAATACGGAAACGAACACCACAAAAGTGGCCAATTGAGTTTTTACAGAGGTGTGAAAGCCATTCAATAGAGAAAGAATGTTATTTTTCTGGAGTTGATAGTGAAACAATCAGACATCCATATTCAAAGAAATACACATGAACTTATGCCTTATAGCTTATATACAAATAAACTGTAAGTGAACCATAGATCTAAATGTAAAACATAAGCCTATAAAATGTTTAGAAGAAAATATAGGAGAAACCTTTGTGAAATGGGGTAGGGCAAAGAGTTTTTAGATGTAACACCAAAAGTACAATTCATAATACACATAAAAATGGCAAATTGGATTTCATTTTCAAACAGATATGAAAAATACTCTATTAAGAGGATGAAAATACAAATGGGGATATTTGCAAATCACATACCCAATAAGGGACTTGCACTTACAATATATAAAGAACTCTCAAATTCTGTTCTTAATTCTTCTTGAAACATCCATATCAAGATATTTTGCATGGCTGTGTCTTATTTCTTTCATATAAATACACCATAGTAGAATTCTTGGGTCATATGGTAAATGTATGTATAACTTTGTAAAAAACTGATTGCTCATAAAACTAGAAAATTCAAATGTCTTATGGGTGAACAGAAAAACAAATGCAGTACCTCCATACAATGTAATACTACTCAAGAATTGAAATCAACAAATTATTGACCCATGAAACAACTTGGATGAACCTCAGAGACATTATACTGAATGTAAAAAAGCCCAGATTAAAAGGTTACATATTGTATGATTCCTTTATATGTCATGTTGAAAAAGACAAAATGAGAGTGATAGAGAAGAGATCAGAGGTTTCCAAGTGTCAGGGACCACATTAGGGTGTGACTATGAAGAGATATATCAAGGATTTTGATGGTTCTGTACTGTTCTGAATATTGGTTGTGGTAGTGATTCCAGAATCTACAGATGTATTAAAATTCTAAAACTCTACATCAAGAAATGTTTAAGTAAAAAAAAAAAGAGAGAAATGAAAACATAAATCTTGTTTGAATTACGATTCAAAAGAAATGATTGTTTCCTTCCTGCCTCATTTTATTCCACCTGATGAATATGTAGAACTATACCTATAGGTGTATGACTGTAAAGGTTTGATCATATGGTGAGTAGGGTGGGTAGCGATTTCTGTGTGCATCTTACTAATATTGGAATATTGGGCAGATTAACAGTTGTATTTCAAATGTCAGTTTCATAATTCCTTTTAAAAAATCATTTCACCAAAAGTATTATTTTGGGTGGTATTTTGATTTTGTTTTTGGTTAAAGTAGTCAGTACAGACACAGATGCCTGTCTGCACTACAGGTGGAGGCAGGTGTTGGCTAGAGTGTTGAGGAAACAGTAAGACAAAGTAAGGGAAAATAAAATAAGGATGACTCTTATAAGTATCTTAGCATGTATTTAACAAGAAAAATAATACTTAAGCTCATTAGACAATTAATGACTTCATTAGCTTTCATTTTTAATATCATTTTATATAATCAAATTCTACCTATCTTCTGCTATTGATTCATGCTGCTATTACTTTAATTCAGGTCCTTATTGCTTGAGCTATTGTAATAATCTCATGGACTTCTTGGCCCAAGTATGTTTTTACCTCACAATGCCTTGAGAATTAGTTTTCTTCATTTTACACATTTATTAATATAAAAAGTATTCAAGATCTTTGGAGAGAAAGATTATATTTTTAATACACATATGTCTTGAAAGATACTAAAAATTATCTGAGTCAATCAAGAGGTTTCCATATTAACATATCCAAACTGAAACCACATTTAGAGATAAAGCATGCTTGTCTTTTTTTCTAAGGAAATAAAAATGGAAGGGAGTAAAGGAGGGACAGAGAAAAATTAATAGCAAGTACAGATAGGTACTAGGAATCATTTTAGAATATGCTGTCCAATAAAAGTATAATGTAATACACATACGCAATTTTTAATTTTCTTGTACTTACATTAAAAAAGTGAAAAGAACATAAATTAGTTTTAATGATATATACTATATCCCATGTTATTATTTCATATTAAGTTATAATATCTATTTTACTAATGAATTTTAACTACCAGAATATATCCAAACTTTTATTTCAACATGTAATCAATATAAAATTACTTATGAAATACTTTACATTATTTTATCAGCACAAAGTCTTTTTTGTACTAAGGATTTGGAATCTTTACACAGTTCAAATTTTATTGTAAAGTTTAATTAAGAGGAAATAAAATCTAAGTACATGATACATTCATAAAGTTAAAAGTTAACAAAGTAAATTCACATACTCGGTTTGTTCCAGGCATACTAAAATCTTTTCCAGTAACTGAATTGAGTAGAAATTTTAAATTTGAAGTTAAACATTTAAATTTAATTTTAAATAAATAAATTAAGAATTCAGTTATTATGTCACACTAGCTACATTTCAAGTGTTCATTATCCACATGTACCTGTTGGCTTTCATTTGGACAGCACAGTTCTAGTGCATAAATTTAAATTCTTTAAATAATTAGACATGTTCACTAGGTTATTTTCCTCTTAGAAATCCTTGTCATCCTACAAATTGAGTGGAAATCTTTTTGTCCTAATTTTGTTTACTCCTTGAAATATTGTATTCTCTGAACTTAAAGAAAAGCAGGAACAATGACCAATTTTTATAATTTTATTTTTATGACAATACTTCTTGACAAAACTGTCATGTTGACATTTGACATACAAGCAGTCAGTCTGGTGTATTAATTGTGTTTGCCCTGATTCTCTCACGCAGAGCACTCTCCTTTTTGATAAATTTGCTTTATTGAGATGCAAAATGAAATGATACAGTTATTTGCAGTTTGATTTGAATTGGTTAAAATTATTTTTTCTCAATGTATTAAAATGACATAATTGCATAATACAAAATCAGTAGACTGATTTCCTTTTCCACAAGGAACAGATGTCGTGGCAAAATCCTACTGTATTAACATAAAGATGATATGTAACAAGTATATATATATATATATATATATATATATATATACAAGATATAAATATATCTTGGTTATTTGATTTGATGGAGCAGATTGTTTTTTGGCTATCGTAATTTGAAGGTGGATTTGTGCAAGTCCAAGACTACTATAGCTATCTAGTAAACATAAGGTAAAAACTTAACTGAGAACGGAGCTTAGAAATAGAAAGGGATCGTAAAATCATAAAACAAGAAACAAAGTCCACATGAGAATGTTTGAAACTCATAATAAAATCAAGCCTGAATCCAACCACTCCTGGATTTTTTAGTTATGTGAACTATGTTTTTTCCCCTAAGATAGTTTTGCTGAGTTTTTTGCCACTTACATTAAGTAATAATACAACTTGCTTACCAGTTTCTACCTACACCAAATATCATAAGTAATTTTTCTTTAGTGTCTTCTTTCTACAGTGTAGAGAAAATAAGTGGAAGAATATAGTCATAACTTTAGAATGTACTAAATATGTAAGATTAGTAAGGTTCAATTCTTATTATGGATTATTAGCTTCTCTTGCAAACAACTTTATAGGGGAAGTCTGGAGCCTTAGAAATAAAATTCAAAATTGTCTCTTCACCTACGATTTGAGCCTTTCATACAGCAATAGTAAGAATCCAGAACTCGCCACAGATTTACCAGCAGTCCAGTTAACACTATTTTATGCACTATGGCTGAATAAAAGAGACTAGTAAAATAAAAGATGATTAAGAGTGTTTTATATAATATTTTATTGACTTTCTTCTATGCCAATTTATTAATAACGGGAAAACTGGATTCCCTGGATGTATGTTTCTCATCATAGAAATGAGATAGCTATTTCCTTCCCACTCGATTCTTTACACAATGTGAACACTTTTTTATTGACCATATTTCTTAATGGGAGTACGATAGCCTCAATAGTCTCAACACATTCCTCCTAACTGTATTTCTTAGTAATGGCTTACGACCAACTGGATTAGTATATTAACACATATGCCTGATTAATATATGCATTGATTTTAAAAAATGATAGAATATCATTGTATACATTTTTCAATTTCTTTAAAGCAAGAAAGCTAGACGAATTAGCTGAAATAATTTCCATCTTGTTTAGAAATCTGTTTTTTATCCAAGTATATCTCTTTTGTTATATTTTTCTTTTCTTTAGTTTTCTTAAGAACTGGCATAATTGGAATATTTGATATGATAGAATAAAAATATCAGCATAAACTATCAAAAAATTATATTTATTATATGCTGAATTACCAACAAAGGCACTCTTTTATGTATTTTTCTATTCTTCTGTTAATCCACATACCACTTATTTGTACATTTTGAGAGGAACCTCTTTTCTGGAAAGTATTATCAAATGTTAAATTCTGTGTTATATATATCTCCCCCTCCTCAACAAAACTGATGAAGCCACTTACTGGGAATCATTTATTGCATATTAAGGACAATCAATTCAGTGATGCCCTGATTCAGAAATATAATAATTGATTAATTATGCAGAATGAAATCATATGGTAGTGATGAATGTGGGAGAGAGAAGGGGGATTTAAAGAGTTTATATCTTGTTGACTTTACACTTCTATTGTGAATCAGCTAAGGTGTTCTGATTATCAATGACTCATGTACCTCCACCGATGGAACACACATTACCTGCATCATTGCCAAATGCTGTGCCTGGGACCTGTGGGATCTCATATGTGTAATTAAATCACTTCCACCCAGAGCACACCGTCACGATGCTGTAACTCAGCCCCTTAGACCTCCTAGATCGGGAGCATATTTTGTGAGTAGCACAAATAAGCACTCTGCCATTTGAAGTACTTTCATAGGTATATATAATTGTTTTAGGTAACCTAAATATATGAAGGTTTAACTTAAAACTGTGAATAAATTGGTTAAGAGATAACTTTCTAGCAATGTATCTTTGTTTCTATTAAATATATTTTATATTTAATACTTTGAATATCCTGTTGTAACATTGTAGCAAAATATTATAGCTTAACAGTTTCCTCACAGCCCAGTTAAGTGAAATTATGTATTCTTGCTCTGATTTTAAGGACCCTAAAGTGGGAAAAATAAAGATTAAGCAAATGCAATGCCACTTAGATTCAGACGAGAGGGGATCATGTGTTTTATTTAGAAGTGACTGTATATCACAAAAAAGAAACCAACTTGTTTAAAACCATGGGACTTACGCTCTGACTCCGGAGGAATGCTTCTCCAAAGGAATGCTCACGCTCTATGTCCTCTGGCAATTGTGTCCTAAAGGCATGCTGTTGTGACTTGTCTCAGTATGTCTGAGTATGTCATTATGTCCCAGTATTACGCTGTTGCCAACTACAAGGAAGATCTGAATGGTAGAAGTTCTTTAGAAAGAGAAAAGACAACCTACCTCTTCTTTACGTTTCAAGTTGTGATCTGAGAAGTACTCACACCCTAGTTCAGTATTTACAGCAGTGGCACATACAGTCTGAAGAACATTTTGTAGTGTTAAATAATTCATATCGATCTTAAATGTGTATATATGCATGTGTAGGAGGCTGATACCCTTTCTTTGTGTTGTTGAATGAAGCTGTGTGTTGCTTTAAGGATTATGAAAATTGTGATGCAAGTGATAGTTGCTCCATGATGAAATTATTTCTGGTATTAACTGACCCCTTTCCAGTGTTTAAAGAGAATATGTAAAACATTGTTTATTTTCGCATTTAAAGACTGATTGTTTCCCTCAGAGAGCAATTTATCCATAATGATTCAGAAAGGTCATCTTATTTGCCACTGTTTTCAACAAAACCTGAATTATATAAAATATTGGCATAACAATAACATCAGTATTTTTGCCAAAATGAATGTAAGAAAAATTACTTATATGAAATAAGTCCAGACTAATTTTTGATATATAGTATTTGATTACTTATTCAAACATTACCAGTGTTCAGGAAAAGGGTACACAAATATGCTCAAAAATAACCAAATTCATTTCCTTTGAGATTTTGCTTATTTTAGTCATAACTAAGCTTTACACATCTTTCCAAATGTGTCAGTTTGGAAATATTTTTAAAGTAAGGAGGTAGAATACAAAACAATTCATGGTTTCTTGGCTAGATTTACATCTTTAACTATTTAGACATATGGTCTAAATTGAGATGCACATCTTCATTAGGACTCCTGCATGAGAGGCATAAACATTAGTTATAAGCATCAAAGAAGTGTGATTTCTATTCATATTACTTTTTGGAGAAAAGAGACTTCACAATGTATCAAACTGATGACTGTGTGGAGGAAATGTGATTTGAACAGAATCTTACGGGATCTGGAGAAGACAGAACATGATTCAGGAGAAAAAAAATAACAAAATCAGGGAAGTGGAGGCGCCCAGAAATATCCACGGGGATTAGAGGAAGGGCCTGGTTCAGGAGTGTCCTGTTGATGTGCAGTGGACAGGAAGGTAAAGCCTCTCAAAAGAGGCTCTTAAAAGGCAGGCATTGGAGTTTAGAGCCAAGACAGTAGTATCATAAGCAAATATTAGGATTCAAATCATAATTTGGAATATTGAAAGCATGCATTTCTAAATATGGCCCCTTATCAGAATTTCCTGAAAAGATAAATTTCACTTTTTTTTTTCTGAAAGATATCTACCTCTTTTAAGCTCCTTTGACATTGAGGATTTTTGCCTTACTCAAATTTTATCCCTCTAGTTCCTCACATAATACTTTGCACTTGTATTATGTGAAAAACCAGTAAAACCAGCAATGATTACTAAGTAAATGGTTGTTAAATAATGAGTTAATTAATCACTATTAATTAATCATTAAAATTTGTCTAAATATAGTTATTTGAATATTGATGCAACCATGAGACTTTATTTCTAACTAAATTGTGTATTTCTAAGAGGTGAGCAGTTCTTGCAGTTTGTTGATCAGACTTGTTCATTTGCCAATTGAGAGATATTTAGGCTGATACCAATTTTGAACGATTATAAATAGAAGTTTCCTGAGTTGAATAGTGTCTTCCAAAAATTCATGTACACTCAGAACCTATAAAAGTGACCTTATTTGTAATTACATCTTTGTAGTTATAATCAAGTTAAATGAGGTCATACTAGATTATGGTATACTCTAAATCCAATAACTATGTCCTTGTCAAGAAAGGGAGATCTGACTATACCAAAACCCAAAGGAAGCACAAAGGGGAAAAGGCACAATTTTGCGTGATCCAGCCTGCAAGCCAAGGAGTACCAAGGATTGCTGGCAATCACCAGAAGCTGGGAAGAGGCAAGGAAGGATTCTTTCCTGGAGCCTCAGAGGAGGACTTCTAGCCTCCAGAACTATGAGAGAATAAATTTCTGCTGTTTTAAGCCACCAAGTTAGAGTCAATTGGTTACAGCGGCCCTAGGTCTAACACAGAGCTGCTGTGAGCATTATTATATAGGACAAATATATTATATTGTCAAACTGTTTCTTATTTAACATTCTACCAGAAATTTATGAAAGTTCTGTTTGTTCTATATCCCATCCAGCACTTGGTATTGTCAACCTTTTAATTTTAGCAGTCTGTGAAGATGGACATTGGCATATAGCTCTGTTTTCAGTTCTGCATTTCCTTAGTGACTAATGATATTGAGCATTTCTGATGTGGTTATTTGCTCTTGGTTGGGTCCTATAATGCTGTTTATGTTTTTCCCCACTTTCTAAAATGTGTTTCCCTTGTCTAGTCTCCTCCTTCGTGAAATCCGTAATGGTTTTATATTATGATAATGGAGTTCCAGAAAGTATCAGAGGTTAATGCATGTGTTCATCCTTCCCGGAAAGCCAGCTCTTGTTTTTATTCAAAAGTTACTTACAAATATTAAGTTGGAAATTAATAAGAAAGTTATGATAAAATACACAAATTAACACAAACGTAATGCATCTGAAATTAACTTTCTGTTTTTATAATAGTGTAGACGTTCTGTATATATTGGTTGCATACCCATTGACAGTAAGGTACAAGCCGACAGTACACATATAAGTATGGATAGTTTCATTTCCTCACTCACGATAGGTTTCAACACATTTAGTCAGCACTCCTAAACCAGTTAACCTCTGTGATGATTTTTAAACACATCCAAAAATTTTTTCATACTCCTTTCATGACATGAGGCTAAATTTCTCTACTCTTGGGTATGGGCTGGGCTCAATGATTTGTCACTAATGAAAATAATTCGGGAGAAGTGACAGTGTGTGAGTGTCCTTTAGCTTTCCTTCCTAGCAGCTCAAAGGTATACCGACTCAGCTCTGAAGGTTTGACTTCAGTCATACTAGCCTCGCACAGTATTTTGGCTCATCCAGGGGAAAGGAGGAGGAAGCTCATGGGCTGTTTCTTCTACTTCATTTCCCTTTATTCTGTCCAAAGTACTCCACATTTTTTTTAATCTAAACTTGAGTTCTCTACTATGGAATTCTAGTAACCACAATGACAGAGTCTTCTGCATCTGGCATTTGGCATGTAAAAGGGAAAACGGAGAATTCCTTTAAAATTTTTCTCTCTCCTGAAAGTCTCATAAGAACTGAAACCGGTACATTTTCCTGTCTCTGTGTTAAAGGATTCCGGGACTAGGCATCCTTTCCTGTCCCTATATAAAACAAAACTGAGGATAAGCGAAAGTAAGATAGCTGCTTGCTACAGTTGAATAGTTTAATACATTCTCCTGGAAGATTAGGCTCTGGAGTATCTGCATAACTGACATGTCAAGATGAACTCCATCATCCATCTGGCTTCCGGACACCAGCCTGCCTGGGCTCACAGTGCAAAATCAGTATTTTATAAACTCTGCCTAACCCTAACTTAAACCCTAAAAACACCTTCTCATTTTCTCCTCCTAGGAAGGATGCTACTGATTCTCTAGCGAGGGACAGTTCTCTCTTATTGACGTTTGGTTTAAAGGCTTAGCTTTACTTCATCAGTAGATTTCCTGCTTATTGTTTGAGGATCGTCAGTTGTCAAGATTATTGTCCTTCTGTGAATAGGAATTTAAGAAATGATGATATAATTTGACATCCAAAGCTAAGTGATGACTTGATTCAAGTTTGTATCTGTCCTTCCAATGAAGTTATATATCCTGTGTTTTTAGTAAGTTATAAACATGAAGAAGGAAAGAAAGGGGTTTATAGGATTAAACAAAATGAAAATAATCTAAAAAAAATTATTGTATTGGAGTCATCTTCATTTATCCCTAAGTCAAGTAATTAAGGTTTCTAAAGGGTTCATGCACTTAATTTTCCTATTGAATATCTTAATAAATGTATGTAGTAACACTTGAGACAATAGTAAGAGGCACCCAGCAATTTCTACATGAAATGGACATTCTTTAGCTCTTCATCTATATTTCAGTGCAGTCATTTCAGCGTCACTTCTGAGGCGTGTTCTGACAGTTCTGGTAGTGCTGAATAAAGTAGGAGTACGACTACCTAAGGATGGCACGAAATAATGTGAATAACAAAGAGAGAAGGTGACTTAACAGCAAACAGTGTATGAAGTACTATTCCGTCTTTATCTGCTTACTCAGGAACATTCCCACTCTATTTTTTACTAGGTGTAAAAGATCCCATTTCTGTGTTGTTCCCTGGCTTTGGCAGCTAAATGGCCATTTTGAATAGTTATTGGGTCACTCAGCCATCATTTCCACATGTGTGGGGGAATTTAGCATCATAGAATCTATTCTCACAGTTAAAGGAGATTTCAAAGGCCCTCTAGCCAACTTATGTAAATTAGGGTTCTGTCTTATTTTAATTTTTATTCGCTATCCCTTTTGTTTTGTTTGAAGGTCAAGATTAATAGTTCATCCTTGTAACACTCTCTCAGACATTTTAAGACAACCATCATGCTTTAACCCTTTATCCATACTTCTCTCTACCATTCCTTGAAAATAAAGTATTTAGTTCTTTAGCTACTTTTATTTTCTTTTACCTTCTAGTAATTATCACAAATATCACATAGGTCAGGCTAAGATTTTTAAAAACTTTTATTTGAAAAAACTTGCAGAGTAACTAAAGTTGCAAAGAAAGTATAGAGGTCCCATGTAGTTTTTTCCCAATTTTTACCTCTTATGTATTATAGTATGATCTCAAAACCAGGGTAGTGTGTTGATACAACATGTGTGTGAATTTCCACATCATCTTATCATATGTGTGGATTTGTGTAAGTACCCCCACACTCAAGAAATAGAACTATGTCATTACCTCAAAGATCTCCTACATACCATTTCTTTATAGTCAAACCCACTTGCTCCCCTGACAACCACAATCTGTTCTCCATATATGCAGTTTATCACTTACATAATATTACATAAGTGGGATCCTACAGTGCGTGAGCTTGTGAGATTGAATTCCAACAGACAGCATAATGCCCTGAGGTACATCCAAGTGGTTATGTTCACAACAGATTGTTTTATTGCTAGAATGTGACCCAATTTGTTATTAATCTTTTCATGGCCATTTTGGTTGTTTTCAGTTTGGGGCTATGAATAAAGCTGTTATGTCACATACAGACTGTGTGTGGACATAATTTTCCATTTTCCTAGATGGACGCCTAGATGTGCAATTGTTGGAACATATGGTAACCTTACATTTAGTTTTCTAAAACTTTCGACAAACAGTTGTCCATAGAGGCCCTACCATTTGACACTCCCATGAGCAATAGATCCAATCTCTCTTCATCTTTGCTGGCATTCGGTGCTCAGTTTTTATTTTAGCTTCCCTAATATGTGTGTATGGATATCTCACTGTGGTCTTAATTTGTGTTTCCCTAATGGCTAGTGATGATGAACATACTTTTATGTACTTATTTGTCATCCATATGTTAAGTCTGTTTTTACATTTACAATGTTCTAATCATATATAGTCTCTCGGGGTGTTAGTGATATGTTGTGTGTATATACAAATTATCATCAATAAATGTCCTAACCCTAAAGCAATTTCATTATTCCACCCACTTAATTCCCTCTGACCAATAAAATATATCTCATTTCTGCTTGTGTAAAAGGTATGTCCTTTTCCTGATAATTTACTGAGGAATATGATAGCCAGGAATAAATATATATCAAAATCATAGTTATCAGATAATTAGCTCAGTCTTCCAACTAATCCAATCTGTTAAAAGCTTATCCCAGCCAGAAGATACTAAGAAGATTTATTAAGTGAACTGGAATTACACAGTCTGTAAGGCAGGCAGGGACAGTTCAGTTTAAAATATTTTTTAGCAATTGAACTGACATTGTGAATTACAGATTTCATGGCTACATCTAGCTTCCAAGGAAGTGACATCAAATTTTCAGTATTGAAAATGCAAAATATTTTCCCTTTGCCATAATATTTCAAAATAAATCCATATAATTATATATTTATCCAGAAACACACATTTCCCTATAAATAACTGGCAGCACAATTAAAGTGAAGTCTGAAGTCTGATAAGAAACCAAAATTATGATTAGTTTCTCTGTCCTTGCTCTAATTTATGTACCATAAGTTACCTTATAAATAACTGAAACTCTTTGAAATACAGCTTAGACATTTAAGTCAAAATTTAAAGTTGATTAAAATCTAAAGCTTCACAGATAACATGTACAAGAATAATTCCTGTCCTATGTGATTCCTGGGTTTGTTTTCATTTTCATATTTTTCCATCAACAGCAGTGCAATCCTAACATACAATGTAGTTTAATAGTTTTATAAATGTTCTTATGAGACCTATAGAGGGCTATAGATGTGTTAGAACACAATGGTTAGGAGCCAGGGATCTTTGTTGCAAAATCTGTTTCTACAGGTAGCAGAGTGAATTAGGGCAAATTATTTTGTGTTTTCCATTTTCAATTTCCTCTTCTGTAAAGTGAGAAAGTGATGGTACATAGCTCCTTGAGTTTGGGGGAATATAAATTGAGATAGCACATATAAAGAGTTCAAAACAGTGTCTAGCACACGCTCAATAAATATCAGCTACCCTTATTATCATTTAAAAACTATATATATCACCAGCAATGAATAATTAGAATTAGAATTTTAAAGCAATGTCATTTTTATTAGCACTCAGAAAAAAGTAATACTTAGGTACTTAAGTATAAATCCAACAATATATATACATGATCTATATGAAAAAAACTACAAAATTCTGATGAAAGAAAACCAAGAATAACTGAATAAGCAGAGGTATATTCTATGTTCATGGATAGGATGACTAAATATTGTCAAGATATCACTTCTTCCTAACTACATGTATAGATTCCATACAGTCCAAATAAAAATCCCAGCAAGTTATATTGTGGATATTGACAAATTGATTCTAAAGTTTATATGAAAGGCAAAAGACCAGAATGTCCAACAAAATATTGATAGAGGAGAATAAAACTGGAGGACTAATGTACCCAGCTTCAAGATTTACTGTAAAGCTATAATAATCAAGACAATGTAGTCAAGACAGTGTGGTATTAGTAAAAGAACAAAGAAATCAATGTAACAGAATAAAAAGCCTAGAAAAAAAGCACATGAATAGAGTCAACTTATTTTTGACAAAGGAGAAAAGACAATATAATGAACAAAAAACTGTCTTTTCAACGAATGATGCTGGAGTCTATATATGAAAGAAAAAGAAAAAAAAATAGAATTACAACCTTCACAAAAATAAACTCAAAATGGATCATAGACCTAAATATAAAATACAGAAACTGTAAAACTCCTGCAAGATAACATAGCAAAAAAGCTAAATGACCTTGGGATTGATGATAACTTTCAGATACAGCATCAAACGTGATCCATAAAGAAATATTTGATGTTCGATTTCATTAAAATAAAAAATTACTACTCTGAAAAATGTGAGGAGAATGAAAAGTCACAAACTAAGATAAAATCATTGTAAAAGACATGTCCAATAAAGGAATGTTATCCAAAATATATAAAGACCTCTTGAAACTCAAAAATAAGTACGTGGACAATATGATTAAAATAAGAAAACTGATTAAAAATGGGCAAAAGATCTGAACAGATACCTTGCCAAAAAAGATTTACAGATAGCAAATAAGCATGGCAAGAAACGATGTTACATATCTTATGTCATTAGGAAATCGCAAATCAAAACAGTGAGATACCACTATACATCAATGATAATGGCCAAAATTCAAAACACTGACAACTCCAATGCTGAGAAACATGTGGAACAGCAGGAACACTTGTTTATTGCCGATAGAAATGCAAAATAATACAGCTACTTTGGAAGACAGTTTGGCAGTTTCTTACACAACTAAACAAACTCTTACCATATGATCTGGTAATCATGCCCCATGATGTTAACCCAAAGGATTTGAAAACTTATGTCCACACAAAAATCTGCTCAAAGATGTTTATATCAACTCTATAATTGCCAAAACTCAGAAGCAATAGTTGTCCTTCAATAGGAGAATGGACAAATAAACTGTGGTTCCCCAGATAATGGAATATTATTCAGCACTAAAAAGAAATAAGCTACCGAGCCATGAAATGAATGGAGGAAACTTTTCTTTGATACATTTTCTATTTTTGATCATAAATAATGTTGTTCTCCTTATATGTTCTGTATTGCTGACATCAGCAATGCAGGGTGGGGGTGGAAAGGATGTATGTTACTATTCCACAGTTCCATTTCAAGAATCTCTGCTCTAGTTCCTTCAAATCAAGTCCAAATGTATTGTTTCATTATATTTGTTTTTTAAAGCCTAGCTATTTTTATTAGAAATCATTTTAAACCTCTAATTTTTTATCTTTTAAAATTAAGTTTTTACATGCAGTAAGATATACTACTTTTGGTTTACAAGTCTATGAGTTTTGAAAAATGTATAGAGTAGTGTAGAACAAAAATTCAGAGCCATTCCATCACCACCAAAAATTTCCATCATCCTCTTGTAATTATTCTCTCTCCACAAGCTGAACTCCTGGGGAACACTGATATTTTCTCTGTTCATATAGTTTTTCTTTTAAATGGAATCCTGCAGTATATCCCTTTTGAGTCTATTTTTGCTTACATATACATTTGGGATGCATTCACGTGTCTTAGATGAATGCTTTGTTCTTACTGTCAGTGGACAGGTGGGCCATAGTTTGCTTATGTATTCTATCCTGGAGGGACTTTTATGTTGTTTCCTTTTTTATATCTATTAATTAGACTTCTGTGAGCATTTGTGCACACATTCTTGTGTGAACCTAAAATCCAATTTCATTTGTGGAATACCTATGACTGTTCTTTCACTGTTTTAAAATTTATACCAATAGTTTTTATTTGCATCCAAAAAATTTAACATCTTGTATTTTAATTTCATTCAATTAAAATGTATCTTAATCTATCTTAAGATAATAGGCTATTTGGAAGTTAGTTTATTTAATTTCCAAATATTTCAGGACATAGTCCAGATATCTGTCTATTATTGGTCCTTAAATTCAGTTATGGTCAGAGAATATTGTTTGTATTATTTCAGTTAATTAAACATTTGTGGTTTGTGTGTATGTGTGTGTGTGTGTTTTGTTTTGTTTTGTTTTCTCAGGAAGTGTTCTATGGTGGTGAATATCCCTTGAGAAAAACAGTATTCTGCTGTTGTTGAATTCAGGGGCCTATAAAGTCTGCTTTATGAAGTTGATTGATATTGTTGTTCCAATCTCTACACACTTCTGATTTCAGCCTATTTGTTGTATCTCTTACTGAGGATAAAGTGTTGAATTTTCCAAATATAACTGAGAATTTGTGTATTTCTCTCTGTAGTTCTATCCCTTTGGCTAATGTATTTTTTGGCTTTGTTGTTAGGTGCGTATACATTTAGAATGCCTTTTTGGTGAATTCACACTTTATATTTGTCATTGTGTAATGTTAGTCCTGGTCATTTTCCTTGTTCTGAAGACTACTCTCTATGATACAAATAAGGATATCTCAGGTTCTTTTATTAGTGTGTGAATGATATATATCGTTTCCCATCCTTCTGTTTTTAACTTCTCTTATCATTTTACTTAAAATTAATTTTTATAAACTACGTATACTTTTGTCTTGCTTTTCTTTTTAATTCAGTCTTAAAATCTTTATTTTAATTATCATATTTATACAAATTACATTGAATGTACTTTTTAATGTATTTGGATTTAAGTCTGTCACTTATTGTTTTCCTATTAGACTCATCTGATTTTTTTCCTCTATTCTCTATTTCCTACTTTATTTGGATTAGTTGAGTATATTTTAACATTCTATTTTAATTTAACTAGTGGATTTTTTGCTATATTTCTTTTATTATTTCTATAGTGCTCATTCTAACTTTTCACATTCCATTTAAAATAAATATTTTATCACTTCAAGTAAAACACTAAAGTCTTATGACTATGCAATTATAACTTGACTCTCCCTTTTACATTTTGTTAGTCTTATATATTACATCTATACAATGTTTAAATGTTTACTTCTAAAATAACTTTAATGGAGAAAATTAGTATATTCCACATAGCTAAATATTCAGTTTCTATTTAGCTAGATATTTAGTTTCTACTTCTCGGCTGAGAACATCTATTTTTCCTTTTATTTCAATAGTGTTTACTTTTATCTCATGGAGGATGATAGTAGTAACTTTTAAAGGGTTTGATAATTCTAATATCTGGATCATTTCTGGGTTGGCGACTATTGACTTTCTTCTCCCTTTTGAATTAGTCAGATTTCCTGGGTTTTGGTGTGCCAGATAATATGGGATGATATACTGAATAACTTGAATATTATGTTTTGAAATGCTCATTCTGTTAAATAATCTCTGGAAAAACGATGATTTGATTTTTGTTTATTGCAACAAGCAATCCATCTAGTAAACTTCAAGCTGTAAATTATCTCACCTACAGATGAATGATGGGTGATAGATTACAATGTTAGTTCAGTTTTCAGATTCTTTGGTATGATCTTTGAATCTGTCCCTTCTATGTGCCAGTTTTGTGTTCATTCTTCAGTTTAGATAGTGAGGTACTTTGTATTCAATTATTGGAGCCTCTAGTAAGTTCTTTTGGGTACATATTGCTCATGCAAAGCTTAGAGAAATTGTAATGTTTCACACACAGAGTTAGAGTATTGTTTTCTTCAGTTTTCTCCTCTTTGTTCCCATTGTCCCTTCTCCTGCTTCCTCCAGCCAGAGTGATGCGGTTCCTTCAGAGTTTCGGCACATACAGACTGTAGAATGGTTCTCAGGCTAATGTGGCTAGAGAAAAGAAAGAAAAAAACATGGGGTATTCTTCACATAACAGAAACTAAAACACACACAAAAAACATGACGACTCTTTCCACACTCTAGGCCCACTGATGTACCTTTCCCTGTCCTCTGACCAGAAAGATAGTCTATTTTTGGATATTTTAATGTCTGTGCTTACTGCACACTACCCTAATTCTAGCCACCCTGAGTCAAAACTGGGAGAAAAGGAGGAAGGAAAAAACACCTCACTATTACTGCAGTAGTGATTTCTTAAGTTTTAAATTCCCTCACTCACCAGTCATCTGTTGCTACTTACTTTCTGAAGTCCTCTGGTAGTTTATTTTTGTAACTTGTCCACAAATTTTAATTTAAATTAGTCAGAAAGTAAACTTGAAATGGAATTACTCCATGTTGACTGGTTCTTGAATCCTCTTTAATTTGCTCTTTATCTATTTTCCCTATTCAAGGCAAATGACATTTTTCTTAAAAAACACACACAGAAGCAAATAGCTCAGACATACACACACACACATTTTATTCACTTCTGATTAAGAAGATTGGTGTTAATGTTGGAAAGTTGTAGTACTCTCTGTAAAAGGGGAGCAAGGACTTTATTAAATTGGATACCACTTTATTACATTTCAAAGCATTTTCTATCTCCTATTTAACTTAATACTTGAATTCTTGAATGAAAGTTTCAAGAGTCTTGGTCCTCCAAAATGTGTAGAAGAATAAAAGACATTAAAGTTAAGGTGAGCTGTGCTGGTACAAATGCAATGGCCAGAGGATTTTGTTTTTATTCTTCCTTCTACTTTCTTTGTTCACTTTATGACTGTTCTTCTGAGATCCACATTTCTTTGTATTTGTCATTCCTTTTAGCTTAGATTTATTATAACATCCTTTATTTATAGAACATAGATAGAGATGCATATCTGTATATTTCCCCTACTTCCTCTGACAGATGTATTATGTTATATCTAGAGAGTTTTACCAATAATATTTTATCTCAGTAAATGATGACACCATGATTTGGAACTTGCAAAGTCAAATTATTTTCCCAATATGTGTACAGATTGGCAGGGTGACTGGAGTGGTGACTAAATCTATTTCCTACTTAGAAAGTACTTTGTAATTTGACAAAAATAGAGTTCAGAAGGATATCATTCTCTGCTGGGTAATTGAGGGGGGTTTGTGTATCCTAAATTTGGTCATATCCAACATCTTTCCTTCTCCTCTAGATTTGCAAGGGAAATCCAAGGGAGCTCAAATTATTTGACCTGAATATTAACATAGAATTCAAAGGTGTACAGTTGCATTGTGGAGTAACTTCCTTTTACATAGCCTAGGAATCTTTACCTGGCCACCTTCCCAGAAGACTAAACCCAAATCTCAGATTTTACCAATAAACTTTGAGACATAACCAAACAAGAGATACCCCACAAGTAATGAACTGAATAATATATGAGAGAGAGAGTTTATTTCAATGTCTGGAAAGAAGATTCCTAAGACTGCAATTGTGAAAAGTGGCTTACTGAGCAGTTCAGAGAAAAGTATGGAAAACAGGCCAACGCTCTAAAGTATCTTGTGTGCAGCACTGAGTACTTCGTCTACCATGTTCGATGTCCTTATACAGTGTCCTTGTATGTGACTAAGCCAGATAAATCTTTCACCCTAAGTGAGATGGGATGAGGTAGAAGTGAGGTGTGGTGTGAAGAAATGTTTTTATCTCTTTGCAAGGAAAAACTATACACACACACACACACACACACACACACACACACACACACACACACA
>JAQQAC010002629.1:6817881-6912788 GCA_029783875.1 Phataginus tricuspis
CACACACACACACACACACACACACACACACACACACACACACACACTCACTTTCTCCAGGAAAGAAACAAAACTACAAGAAAGTCAAATTGCGAAGCAAGTTAAAACATAATATTTGAGCAATTGATTAAGTATGAAAATAGAGTATATATTAGGCCTCACTGTTTTGGAAACTTTCCTTTAGAAGTTACCAGTGTAGTAATTCAGAATCATATATATTCTCCACAGAACCAGTTGCACCAATTGTCCCAACAGTAACCAAATTTTTATAGTTACATATTGTTAATGATATTTATAAATATGTTGCATACTTATATTATGGAAACAAAAAATTAAATTCCTATTTTACATCTCAGAAAGAATATATCAGTTTTAATTGAGAAATAGGCATATACTATTTGCTATTATGTGTCTGCAAATAGAAAAATAGAACAGTATTTGCCTCTCTTTACACCCTTAAGTAGTATGACTAAAGTTTGAAGAAAGGAAAAGTACCATTTCATAACATTTTTTTTGGTACTTATTTAAAATATTTTGTCTTGCCCATGTATCCTTTTCTTATAATGAAAACTATAAATATGTATACGTTTTCAAACAGAAACCAGTAATAAAGATATGTAACAGTTAGATAAAAATGCTTTCCTTTTCTTGGTTTTCCTGGGGACTCATGAGAAAGCTTAGCAAACATCTTGCAATAAAAAGCAGTCATTTTTATCACAATTTGAATGACTAAAGTACTTTTTCAAGTTTTATATAAGTTTTTGGGGAGATGACTTACATTGAGTTTTTGTTAGTTAATTTAAGTATATGACCATAGCAGATTTATTAATTCAAGATTTATTAAACACCTATTAAATCCAGTCATTATGCTGGTTAATAGAAACACAATGGTGAAAGAAGCCAGTCTTTCCCCTTGATGAGTACTTAATAAACAAAGAGAGATGGCTGAATTTTTAAAAATGTAAAGTTCTCTACTAGAAAAAAATAATACAACATATGCTATGTTAACACAAGAGAAACTGATAATTGGAGCAGGTATTAAACCGGCTTGAAAGGAAGACGTTGAAGGATAAATAGAACCTCAGAGTTAAGAAAAACAGTCTAAGGGATAGGTAACCACGTTCAAGTATTAGGGGTTTTCTGTTCTATTAGATGAGAAGGATTAGTAGCGAGAGGTGAAAATAGTTAAGTGAGCAGAAGCTGGCCATTTCATGATAACATATTTTAGTCCAGAAAAGAAGTTTGGTTTCATCCTATCAATGCTGAGTATTTATTAAATTTATTAAATTTAGATGGTTACTAAATATTTTATTACTTAATTATTTTTACCATAGAATTAATATACTCTAAATGGCATTTCAGAATAATTGTTTGGAAAGCCATAATGAGGATAAATTAGGTAGAAAGAGACCAGAAGCCAAAGATGCAAGCTATTAGGCTATTCTGTCATTTTAGGGCCTGTCATTTGTTTTATTGGGGGGATGAAAATCTGTGGATGGAATCTTGAAGAGCTAAGAAATTAAAGTCAGCGATTTTGTTTGTTAATTTCTTCCTTTTTTTGTTTTATCTTTTCTGCCTCTTATAGGAAACAAAGTAACCTTGTCCAAGGAAGAATAATGGTATATTTCTTTTCCTAAGTAAAAGCTAATGGATGTATCATTGTATTCATTCCTCATTTCAGTTCATATCACTGACACTTGAATCCCCACCAATGTCATCTACAAAATTATTATTTTAGCAGTAATTTAATTTCATATCTCAGAGTTAGGATTCTGTGATTTTTTTTTCAAAAGCTATATCCAAACAATACAAAAGTTTTCTCTATGTTTCTATTTTTTATTTAAATAATATTTTTATATAAACCTTAACATTAAAATATCTCAGTTTCGTAGATCTCTCAGTGATACATAAAGTTGGGCAATAAAACCAACAGATCATGTATTTGAACATGTTTTTTAATAAGTAATATATAGTGTTACCTTTAACACACAGTGAGTTTTATGACACGGTGTCCTATTTATGGCAAATAATATGCCAACCTCTACCTTTCTTTCTACCATTAGTTAAGATTCCCATCCTTAAAAATCAGGCACAGAAAAAAAAAATTCCATGCATAAGGTCATTTGACTAATATATCATCTCAACTGAAGCAGTCTTTTTTTTTGATACAGCTTTTTTGAAATCCCAAAATATTCCAATTTCATACATATTTTCTGTTCCCAAATTTATATATACTTGATAGACTAGAAACACAAAAATAAGCCATATGTAGGAAATTTTCATTCTTCCTTTCCTATATTAATTTTCTACTTTAAATGTCTCTAAAATTAGAAAAGACACTGAATGTGAACCCCCAAAAGCCTCATTTAAAAACAATTTGAATTGCCATAATTATCATAAATCATTCTAATAGGGTAATTTCCTATCAGTTATGACACCATCACATTTGAGTTCAATGGGGCTTTTCTAAATAAAACATAACCTTTCATCTGAGATAATGCCATGTGCCTCTTCTGCATTTTGACTCAACTGGGTGTCATCTCATCATTCTAAAGTGAATGAATAAAACACTTCATAAATTTTTCCTAATGAAGTTCACAGTTAGCTATCAAAATATTCTTCAGCATATTATTTAAAAAGTCTATCACCGCATTATGAATAATCAGATATTGTAGTTGTGTTACCTCTGAGCTAGAGTCTAGTTGACTAGGTTAACCAGTTAGGTTACTTAACTTAGATGGTTACTAAAGCAAATGTAAATTCACATTTCTGGAGATCTGATAACTTTGCTCCATTTTGCAAGCTCAAGTTAAGCACCAAATCCGTCTTTAACAATATCTGCTGCTGCATTAAGCCCTATTGTAAGAGGTTTTGTATATTTATTTTCATCTTTATTAAACTCAAACTCTTAAATTCAAAAGAAAGACCAGAATCCCCTGCAAACAGAGGTCCATAATCTAATTTAAATGATATTATGTAAAACAAGACACACACTTTCTGATGCTGTGCTGTAAATGGAAAATTAACTCCTTTTAGTTGTTAGTAGAGGCACAGGTAACTATACTAGATTCAGAGACCTAGTAACTTAGCTGGATTTAAAGGTGTCTTGGTTCCCCTATTCATATCTACCTCAAGCAGTAAGTTCTCATGTATAGAACCCTTCTGGAAACTTCACTTTAATCTCATTCATACCCCACATTACTTAATATCAATAAAGTCAGTGCTAGGAACTAAAGTCAGTGCTAGGCAAAATAAAATGAGACAGAACAAAATAAAACCATGAGTTTCAAGGTAAAGAAAATGTGAACTGACAGTGGGGTAAGATCAAAGGAGGGTAAAATATTGGCATTAGTTCAAAAAAGGTATATTGGCAAAAATTTACAATACAGTCTCCCATTTCTCTCATTAGCAAGAACAACCTAGAGGTTTCCTGTCCCTGTAAACTGCATGTTTCAAATGAACCCTATTAGCATGTCCTATTTCATCTCCCTGTTGAATGATTGTGTGACTTGTCACATTGTCCTTATCACAGGTGTTCTTTGCTAACCTGAGGTTTCTTGGTGGCATCTGAACCTTAATGAAAGGAATTAAGAATGAAATTTGAAGACAACAGTAATGTAATCCTCTTTATACCGAGGTATTTGGGGCTTGGATCTAAAAGAGATCCTGAAAGAACACTGATTCTCTAGCCAGTCCCTGAATACTCAGAATGACTTATCCTTAAATGAAGATGATAAAAATATTTCAGTATCATCTGAGGAAAGTGTATGAAATTACCAGCTGCAAGAAGAACTATATTAATATTATTTTTATTAGTAGTAGTACGATTTAGTAATAATTATATTCAAGAATTTTGCTCTGAGAGTAAGCTATTCAGTGATAAAGCTTTGGTTAACCTACTATAGTCCTTTAAATACCTCTTGCTCTGATTTAACCTGGAGTTTACATCATTTCGATTACTTCTACTCTTCCCACAGACAACCTCTGAACAGTCAGTTGAACTCTGTCTTCTTTGTCCCATGGCTCCATCTTAGCACTGAAGTTTTTTTGTTCTAATTTTACTTCTGAGAGATTTGCCTCTTCTCTAGGCAATTGATAAGACTATCTTAAATCTTGCCTTTTGCTGAATTACTGAAAAAATCTCGTTATCTCCCAATCTGAAAATGTAAAAGTTGTTCTTAGTATTTTCTTTGCTTTCATTCTCTGTGCCCAGTCCATTAACATCTTTCATTTCTGACTCATTAGGTCCATTTCCTCTGTCTCTTAGCAGATAGTCTGAGTTCCTTCTCATGTTGCGCCCAGGGGATGGGACCCGTTTGTTAAATAGTGTTGTTACTGCCACTCTCTCATGTCTCTACATCATACTCAAGTTCACAAGATTTTTTTCTAAAATGCTAATTTAGTACACCGTCTGTTTGATAATTGTTTCTTTGCTGATTATACACTTGCTTCAGAATATATTTTCTAATTGCCTTTGGTTGTGCTGTTATTATTATTGCTGCAAATTCAAGTCAAGCCCTTTTAAACACATAAAACACTAGAATACAAGCAAAAGAAAATGTCCTCTTCACAATTTGCATTAGGGTCAAACTCCCAACATATAATCGCTTTTAAGAGTTTTTCATGAATCTGAAGATATTTTAAATACACACGTACATACAACACACACACATGAACACACACACACCCCCAGTACACACTTGATTGGCACATATACTTGAATAACATAGATCACAAAAAGGATAAGATTGTCAAGTCAAACTCACTAGACTCAGATATTTTATCCCGTACAAATAATTTAAAAATACTAGTAATCCTGAGGCACAAGTGAAGCAAGGAGAAGCTGGGACTGCCAAGGTCGCTCCTAGACTGGGTTTTTATACCATATTTCTTTGTGGTTTAGCCCAGATATGATATATGTAGGCACATCATTTACCCAGATGGAAACTGTTTTAGTTATAAAACATCACCATCTTTATGTTCTTAAGTTATGTAACTTAAGTTACATTTTTCATTGATAATACACAACACATGCTATTTTCCCATTTGCATTTTTATTAAAATTAGAGTCTCTGTTTTATTGATATCTATCTTACTCTTTTTAATGGCTTTGCAATATTTTTTAGGGTATAATCTCTAGTTTATATTTCTCTTCCTATACTGGTGGATATTTTAGTTGTATTTGGATACTATAATGATAGTTAAACTTTTAGGATTTTAACATACTTTTACATCTCATTTGTACAAATATATTGGAAGGAATGTTTTATGGGGACTGTATGTCTTAATTTTGACAAATACAGTGAAATTCAAATCCCAGTTATTTCAGATTACGCTTTCACTAATTGTGTAAGTCCATATTTCACTTCAGCAGTTTACATCATTGCTATTATTTTGAATTTTTGTCAATTTTATTAGTAAGAAAGTGCTGTTTCATTATTTGAATATGTGTTTTATTCACCCAACAACACTTTGCAGTGGCAATTGAAATCTTAAAGTCCTCATGGAGCTTCAGGGAGGAGAAAGACAATAAACAAATACAATAAAATAGAATGGGAACTAGTGGTAAGTTCTGTATAAATGCTCCAAGGGAAAAATAAAGCAGCTTAAATGGATGGGCAATTGTGGCATGTTATTTTTAAATGAATTGAGGAAAACCTCTCTGAGCAGGCAATATTTAAGCAAAAACCTTAGAAAGTTTGATTTTGAGATGTATTTGATCACTCAGAATTTGCATTTAATTATGTTTAAAATTTAGTACCTTTCAACATGTGTATTTGTGTTTGATTTTCTATGAAGTGCTTGTTTATAGCATTGATTATTCTTCTGAGTTGTATAATTTTACTGTAAATTTAATAATTCTTCTTTTATCAGAAGTCAGATGCCATTTTAAACAGTCTAAAAGACATATAAGGATCTTTGAATCCCGAGAGTTTTTTCTTATTCCTGCCAAATTCTGTCACACATATTACATAAAAATTACAGGGACCTCTGACTATACCTGTCACTTTTTTCTCCATATAGAACACACAAATACATCCCATAAGACAGAGTCAATATATCTCCGCAGCTGTGAAGCCATCCTTGACTTGCCAAGAAAGAGATGCCTTCCTTCCCCTCTGACCTCCCAGTATCTTATCTTTATCTCTGTTGTATTTGTCACACGCTATTGTAATCCTGTACTCATTTCTGACATAAACACTCTGTTGGGACCTCTTAGTCATTTGCTTCCCAAGAAGTACCATTGTGTCTGATGCTTAGTAGGTTCTCAATGAATATGTCTTAAGAGAATAGATGAGTAACTGAATAAATGAGGCATTCATCTCTGGGAGAGTGAGAAAAAAATAGTGACAGTATTTACTTACAGGTTGTAAATTCATTACTTTGTGTCTTCCACACATAAGAAGCACACTCTGGTCAGATGTAGGGAGCCGCTTTTCATCTTTGATTTTCACTGGCCTTTTTCCTGCTAAATAAAATCATTCGCATTTATCTGATTGTGTTGATTTGAGTCATCTATTGCTATGCCAGTTTTGTTCCTTATCCACGTTTTAATTCCTTCCTCTGGGCCACTCTGTTTCCTTGGTGGTCTGGTATTACCTAGAAGTTTAATTAACACCATCTCTATTAACTTTATATACTCTTCTGAATTCAGTAAGAGGAAAAGAAGTTGGAAGAACCCCCAGTGATATTTGTCTAGATAACACCTCATGATCAGCTCCTACAAGTTTCTAATTATTCCACTGTTTGTGTCTTTGAGTTTTGTATAAGGTTTGCTTTCAACCCTAGATGACAGGCTTGCAGCATAAGCATAATGAGAGTGCCTGTGTGGCTGCTGCATTCAAGCGCATTTCAAGGCCACTGGCTTCCGCTGATATATGCCCTGAAGTTAAGAGTCTGATTTGTCTCTCAACCAAAGCCTTTAAGCTTTGAAGGTGAAAGCCTCAGGTGAGCCCCTGCCAGACAAGAACAAGAAAAGCTTGTCTTTAAGTGTCCAGGGAATGGCCAGGTTCCCAGTCACAGAAGGAAAGCGGATCAATCATTTGTCAGGAACCTGTCATGCTAGTTCCTAGAAATCTGGTTAGGAAGTCACCCAACACTTTGCACGTCATTTGTAATGACAAGCAGCAGCCTATCAGAAACACGCTTTTGGCCCATTGGGATTTTCCCCAGATATTTGTTGATTAAACAAATAACTGAATATAGCAAAATATGGAAGAAAAAGTACATCAGGATATCCAAGAGGGAGTGAGGCAGTCAGAAGCATTGACATAGGCAAGCTTGTTGTCCTGGTCAGGGCCTTAAGTAAGACAGAGTTTGCAAAGCCTAAGTGACTGGGATAGTCAAAGGTCCAGACCAAAAAGAGATTAACTTCTGTGATGTTTAAAATCAACCAATTCCAGTTACAACTCACCAGATGTCTGATCTCTGGAGGAGGAAATGAGTGTGTACCAATCAAAAACCCATCAAAAGGAGAGACTGTATTAGGGAAAAGGGCAAATAACCCTTAACTGGCAGGATCTCCTGGTAGAAATGGACATATAATTTATGTTAACAGCCCAATGGAATGTCAGTAGTAGCGTAACAGCTAAGAGGGGTGCAAGGTCTCCAACAAATGCTCTTCCTAATATGCTCTTCTTAAGGGAAAGTGCTCTGAGCCATTCTCTGCTCTTAGAAAGGTTAAATTTGGGCCAAAGTATGTTATCAAATATTTAAATTTCAAAGCATTAAAAAGAGTGCGTTGCAATTCATGTAAATAAGGAAATCTCTCTCTCAGTCCAACTGAATGTGAAATATTTGTTGAAGTTTTTCAGAGACTTTTTTTTTGTGACGGGTGGCCGTTCATTTATTTCTGATCACCTACAATTCTTCCTCTGCTTTTTGATTGAAAAATATATACAAAATGTTTTGCACAAATTTATTGACGTTTTCCAGATAGAGAGAAAACCTCACTAAGATGATGTTAAGGTGCACCTGGTGGCTGTGGAGTGTCAGCTGTTTATGTAGAAAATTATTGCTAATAAAATTAATGGTAATTGACATGTAATTTGTTGTTTAACAGTGGCTTGTATTTAAGCCCAGAAATAAAATATAAATTTTTAAAAAGAAGGTTTTTAAATTCCTGTTTTAATGGTTAGATCAATTCCTAAATATATTGAATGTCAGATTATTAACTTATATACGATTCTGCTTTAAACAATCTTGTTTTCTGAAAAATCTATAGTGGCAAAAGAAAACAAAGATCAAACTGTGTGTAAGAATTCATTTCAAAATGATTTCTTTATTATAAAGAACATTGTCCCTTGTGTTACTGCCCTCAACATAAATTCTGGGATTGGGAGAGGCTGATCCTTTTCAAGGTCTTTCAGTGGGAGAAAATATGGAGTGAGGTATAAGGCTGCCCAGAAGGGAAGGAGGTGTTACATATAGGAAAATATAAGGAAGTGGAAAACATAACGGTGTCACACCCTGAGGCAAGACATTTGGGTATCATTTCTCTGGCATATGAGAGAATTAGAATAGCCCAAGCCTTATATCATGTTTTTAAGTATTGCTTTTAAATCTAATTTTGTCTTAAATATTAAGAATTTTAGGGGTAGACTTTTAAGGTTTGAATGATCTGGGTTGATCTGGGTTGTATTTTTATCCCCTCTCTCTTTCTCTCTCATTTGACCTGTTATGGTTTTTACATTTAAAAATAATAATGAATCATTGAAACGTTTCAGAGATCACAATGGGGCCCAGAGATGAGGACACAAGGCATGTATTCCTAACGGCTGCCTTAGAGATCTGGGTTTAGGAGAGAGGCAGACAAGAAGAACAGACATTTTGTATTTCCTTAGCTTTCTTCCCCAAGTCTAGCAAAGTAACAAAGAAAAAGATTCATGGAAAATTCTCTAAGAGTAAAGACATTACTTTTGTCCACAACTTCCTTTATACCTGATTCTTCTCGGGAGCCTGACTGTGGTGGGTAAAAAAGAGGTAACAGGGGAATCCAAAATGTATTATTTAAAAATATCGGCTCCTAAATCTCTTTTGAATATGATTCATGGTTTTTATTTTATTTTAAACACATCCTTTTGGTATATCAGAGATTGATTACAAGTGCCATTAATAATACATCATTGCTTCTTAATATCAAAGGAATCACAAGTTCATACCACCAAACTGCAGTTATTTTATCAAAATTAAAATGATATTTGGAAAAGGGAGTGGGGAGAAAAAGCACACTTACACATAGGCTTTCATATTTGCTCCTGTGTGACTCTAAATATATATCATTATATACTTTTTGTATGTGAGAGAAACATAAATTTTGAGAAATCTTTTAAATATTTTAGAAAATGAGTTGTTTGCATGTATGAGTCTTTTAATGGCTTTCTCAAATAAAATAATGAATTATTCTTGGCCTTAAAACCCAGACTACAGTTCTGAAAAAAATTCTAAACCTGTAGCTTCAAATCTTCACTGACTTTTCTTGTGATAAAACATCTGATGCTTCTGGAAAATAGTGTTACACAAAGCCTACTTTTACTGGGACTTTACTTGAAAAATCACAAAGTCTGAAATAAAACTATAAAAAAAATATGTAGGTTTAACAAAAGCTGTTATATAACACAGACATTTAAAACAGGATTATATAGAAAATGAGTTAGGCAAGGCTGGACAATTGGAGCCAGAATAAAAATAGTTGTAGGGAACAATAGTTTTTATTTTTTCCTGATTGTCAGAGGCAGAGTATTTGAGATATTGCAACAGAAATTAGTTTTGTTTGCTTTACTGACTATTTGAAATTTCTTCAATTACACTTTCAAAAATAACAATGGAAGTATTGAGCAGGCATATTCAATAAAACATCTTTTACTTTATCTTAGCTTGGTCTCTACTTTCTTTTGCAATATTTACTTTGATAGAAATTAATGGATTTAAGATATAGACAAAGATTACTGATATTTAAATTATCAAGGAAACATGAAAAGTCATGTTACAAAATTGATTTTGAACTCAAGAAAAGAAACATATTTATAATCCAGTGACAAAATTTTCTAGGTCAAAACTTAGAATAATTACAAATATTGTTTTGTTGATAGGCTAATAAGCATAAATTCATTTTTGGATAGTTAATGAATGTTTAATAATTTAATATAGATAAAATAATTGGATTCTGGAATGAGGGAGATTTTTCTTGTGTCCAGATAAAAACATTTTTAAGATCAATGCTCTTCAATCTAAATTCATATTCTTTCAAGAGAATTTCCACTTACAGTGTAAGCCCAGAACTACTCTGGCATTGTATCTAAGTAGGCACTATTAGTAATGTTTGGCAGTATAAAACTTTTTTCTATTAGAATAATTTTCAAATTTCAAAAATTTGATGGCTTTCATCGAATAAAGACTGAACATGTGTCAATGATGTTATTCGACACATTAAATAATGAGGGAACCAGTTAGATAATAAATCTGGTTTAGTAAAACTTTGAGGAATACAGATTTATACAGTCAATCAAAGAAATGTTGAAATGAGTTTGCTAATAGGTACAAAAATTTTTACTATTTTATAAAACCAAAAACCTTTGTGGTTTTCTTTCTATCAGATAGAAACTTACAGATTAACATGTAACTTTTTATTGTAGATTTCCAAAGAAGCTATCAAGAAGCAGGATCAAATTTAGATTTGTTATCCTGAATAATTAACTGCTCCAAAGTGATCATGTTAAGAAGTGATATTGAGAAATCATGCAGATCTCCTTATGCCTTGATTCCAGGTTTTAGATAGTGTAACTATCTAGTGTAGTCAAGTCGCCATATAGGGAAATGAACATACTTCTGTCCACTTTTAAAATCATTGTTTGGACCACACAAAGGTGCCTATGGCCTTGAGAGTGGAATGGGATTTGGAGATAGGCTTCTGTAGGCCACCAAATGTCATCAGATGGTTGCAAGCTGAGCAAGGAAAGGAAAGTTTCTCAGGTCCATAAAGATTTTTGGTAGACCCATGGGACTTAGATGGATTAGCAGGAAATTTGGTATATATTTCTCCATTAGTTCAGGAAATTGTTAACACAAAAGTCAAATACAGTGGTTCTCAAAAGTTTAGTATTTAGCACTCTAAACCTTGTCATACAAACTGTTTGTTTGGTTAAACATTTTTTTCTTTAATTTGCACATAATGAACCTCTCCACACAAAGAACTGTAATTACAATGTTAGTGGTAAACATGGGAAGCTTCACTACATTCACCTTTTGAGAACTTTTTAAACGCAGAATCAAAAGACTTAGTGATTAAGTGTACTGAGAGATAAAGGAGAAATTAGAGATAAATTGGAGCCTGGCTGGATAAGAGAGCATTAACTGCAAAGAAAGTTTTGTTACTATTTTAGTAATGATAAAGCATCCCTCATATGAATTCCTTATGAAAACTTTTCACAGATTATTAAGCAAAAAAAAAAATTTATCTCCATCTGTCTGTCTATCCCTAAATTATGTAAAGAAATGTATCAGTTTTAGTAAAATATGACATATTCAATAGAATAATGCATAGCTTCATATATGAATCAAACCCCTCAAACAATGCTAATAACACTTAAAATAACTATACATTCATTACACTTAGTCTTGATCTAACAAAAATAATTTAATGTACATCAGACCTTGATATTTTTACTCCTTCATATCCAGAGAGTGATGGACTTTCCTGAAATTCTTACTCTACCAACCAAAGCAAGGTCAGTAATGAATGTAAAGACATTTCACAGATTCTAATCACACTCACTCTTACTTTCTCATTCAAGTCATCCTGAATAACTTTGAGAAAAATAAAATGACTCAGATATTTTCTTTTGGAAAATTATTTTCATTTTAAATAAAGCACTGAGAGATTTGAGGAAAGCTGGTAATCATGCACAATTCAGTTCAAATGCCTGGATTGTCTGTGGTCTAAATGACAGACGCATTTTTGTATTCATGGCATCTAACGGGAGAACGTTCATGCCATTAGGAATCCTGCTGCAAAATGCCTTTTCAAAAACACAGTTCGGAACTGGACATTTAGATTGATTTCTGCACACAGCCCGCCTGCCTGTGGACAAATATCTCTTGCTTAAATTTGTTCTAATGTTAAAAAAAATGCAACCACTGTTGGTATTTTGCTGCAAATCAGCTTGACAGCACAAGACCAAGCTTTAAAATCTTTCTGATGCAGGAAAAAATTGTATGTGGTTTCTATTTTGTTGGATTTTCCCACCCCTAAATATGAAATAATTGCAATTGTTTCTTGAAGACTTACCAAAAGATAATACTAGGAAGAAAATATATTAACAGCTTGTGGGGAACAGATAGGGATTAGAATAATAGTATTTGTAAGTTGAAGTTAGACAATTCCTGAACGAAGTCAAATTCCTTCTGGAGACACATTCCATAATTCAAAATGATAATCAAGTTTCAAAAATAATATTTTACGACAAATGACTTTAAAATTTCAATATACTGAGAAAAAACAACTAGTGCACTATATATCCGTGCAGTTATTTGTTTGACAAGAGTATCAGTAAAATTTGTTGTGCTTCTAGTTGATTGAACAGCATTGAACAAACCATGTCGGTAAACAAATGTATAAAATAAATAGATCTTATCTTTCTAGATTGATATTGCATGTCAAACTTCAGTGATAAAATCTAAATTTTAATTTATTCCTTCAAACCATGTGAGAGGAAAAAATGTATTTGAAATACTTCCTATAGGTTTGAGAAGCACTGTAAAACTCTTTATTTTCTAAAGTACAGAGTAACGGCGGAAGGGATTATCTTCTTTCTCTCGGTTTTTGGGCTCGGCTTGGCTCCAGCAGATGTTCATTATTTTACATTTTCTTGTTCTTTTTTTGCGGGGTAGGAACTTTGTTTTCTTCTGGTATTGTTAATGTACAATCAATTGAACAAAATTATGGTTACTAGACCCCCTATTATCAAGTCCCCCCCACAAACCCCATTACAGTGACTGTCCATCAGCGTAGATGCTACAGAATCACTACTTGTCTTCTCTGTGCAATACTGCCTTCCCCATGCCCCCCTCTACATTATGTGTGCTAATCATAATGCCCCCTTTTCCCCCTTATCCCTCCCTTCCCACCCATCCTCCCGAGTCCCTTTCCCTTTGGTAACTGTTAGTCCATTCTTGGGTTCTCTGAGTCTGCTGCTATTTGGTTCCTTCAGTTTTTTCTTAGTTCTTATACTCCACAGATGAGTGAAATCATTTAGTATTTGTCTTTCTCTGCCTGGCTTATTTCACTGACAATACCCTCTAGCTCCATCCATGTTGTTGCAAATGGTAGGATTTGTTTTCTTCTTATGGCTGAATAATATTCCATTGTGTATATGTACCACATCTTCTTTATCCATTCATCTACAGATGGACACTTAGGTTGTTCCATTTCTTGGCTATTGTAAATAGTGCTGCTATAAACATAGGGGTGCATCTGTCTTTTTGAAACTGGGCTGCTGCATTCTTAGGGTAAATTCCTAGGAGTGGAATTCCTGAGTCAAATGGTATTTCTATTTTTAGATTTTTGAAAAACCTCCATACTGCTTTCCACAATGGTGAAGTAATTTACATTCCCACCAGTAGTGTTAGGAGGGTTCCCCTTTCTCCACATCTTTGCCAACATTTATTGTTGTTTGTCTTTTGGATGGCGACCATCCTAACTGGTGTGAGGTGATATCTCATTGTGCTTCTAATTTGCATTTCTCTGATGACTAGTGATGTGGAGCATCTTTTCATGTGCCTGTTGGCCATCTGAATTTCTTGTTTGGAGAAGTGTCTGTTCAGCTCCTCTGCCCATTTTTTAATTGGCTTATTTGCTTTTTGTTTGTTGTGGTGCGTCAGCTATTAAATATTTTGGATGTCAACCCCTTATCGGATATGTCATTTATGAATATATTATCCCGAACTGTAGGATGTCTTTTTGATCTACGGATGGTGACCCTTGCTGTACAGAAGCCTTTTAGTTTGATATAGTCCCACTTGTAAATTTTTGCTTTTGTTTCCCTTGCCCGGGGAGATATGTTCATGAAGAAGTCACTCATGTTTATGTCCAAGAGATTTTTGCCTATGTTGTTTTCTAAGAGTTTTATGGTTTCATGGCTTACATTCAGGTCTTTGATCCATTTTGAGTTTACTTTTGTGTTTGGGGTTAGACAGTAATGTCATTCTCTTACATGTAGCTGTCCAGTTTTGCCAACACCAGCTGTTGAAGAGACCGTCATTTCTCCATTGTATATCCGTGGCTCCTTTACCATATATTAATTAACCATATATGCTTGGGTTTATATCTGGGCTCTCTATTCTGTTCCACTGGTCTATGGGTTTGTTCTTGTGCCAGTGTCAAATTGTCTTGATTACTGTGGCTTTGTAGTAGACCTTGAAGTCAGGGAGCATAATTGCCCCTGCTTTATTCTTCCTTCTCAGGATTGCTTTAGCTATTCGGAGTCTTTTGTCATTCCATATGAATTTTAGAACTATTTGCTCTAGTTCATTGAAGAGTGCTGTAGGTATTTTGATAGGGATTGCATTAAATCTGTGGATTGCTTTAGGCAAGATGGCCATTTTGACAGTACTAATTCTTCCTAGCCAAGAGCATGGGATGAATTTCCATTTATTAGTGTCCTCTTTAATTTCTCTTAAGAGTGTCTTGTAGTTTTCAGGGTAAAGGTCTTTCACTTCCTTCATTAGGTTTATTGCTAGATATTTTATTCTTTTTGATGAGATTGTGAGTGGAACTCTTTTCCTGATTTCTCGTTCTGCTAGTTCTTTATTAGTGTACAGGAATACAACAGATTTCTGTGTATTAATTTTGTATCCTGCAACTTTGCTGAATTCAGATATTAGATCTAGTAGTTTTGGAGTGGATTCTTTAGGGTTTCTTCTGTACAATATCATGTCATCTGCAAACAGGGACAGTTTAACTTCTTCCTTGCCAATCTGGATGTCTTTTATTTTTTTGTGTTTTCTGATTGCCATGGCTAAGACCTCCAGAACTATGTTGAATAAAAGAGGGGAGAATGTGTATCCTTCTCTTGTTCCAGATCTTAAAGGAAAAGGTTTCAGCTTCTCATTGTTAAGTATAATGTTGGCTGTGGGTTTGTCATATATGGCCTTTATTATGTTGAGGTACTTGCCCTTTATGCCCATTTTGTTGAGAGTTTTTATTATGAATGGGTGTTGAATTTTGTCAAATGCTTTTCCAGCATCTATGGAGATGATCATGTGGTTTTTGTCCTTCTTTTTGTTGATCTGGTGGATGATGTTGATGGATTTTTGAATGTTGTACCATCCTTGCATCCCTGGGATGAATCCCACTCGATCATGATGGATGATATTTTTGATGTATTTTTGAATTCGATTTGCTAATATTTTGTTGAGTATTTTTGCATCTATGTTCTTCAGGGATATTGGTCTGTCATTTTATTTTTTTGTGGTGTCTTTGCCTGGTATTGGTATTAATGTGATGTTGGCCTCATAAAATGAGTTTGGGAGTATTTCCTCCTCTTCTACTTTTTGGAAAACTTTAATGAGGATGGGTATTAGGTCTTCACTAAATGTTTGATAAAATTCAGCAATGAAACCATCTTTTCCAGGAGTTTTGTTCTTAGGTAGTTTTATTATTACTAATTAATTCTTTGCTGGTAATTGGTCTATTCAGATTTTCTGCTTCTTTCTGAGTCTGCCTTGGAAGGTTGTATTTTTCTAGAAAGTTGTCATTTCTTATAGGTTATCCAGTTTGTTACCATACAAGTTTTTCATAGTATTCTCTCATAATTCTTTGTATTTCTGTGGTGTCTTGTAGTGATTTTTCCTTTCTCATTTCTGATTCTTTTTGTGTTTAGATGATCTTTTTATCTTGATCAGTCGGGTTGGGGGTTTATCTATTTTGTTTATTTTCTCAAAGAACAAGCTCCTGCTTTCATTGATTCTTTCTACTGTTTTATCCTTCTCAATTTAATTTAGTTCTGCTTTAATTTTTATTATGTCCCTTGTTCTACTGACTTTTGGCCTCATTTGTTCTTCCTTTTCTGGTTTCATTAATTGTGAGTTTAGACTGTTCATTTGGGATTGTTCTTCTTTCCTGAGGTAGGCCTGTATTGCAATATATTTCCCTCTTAGCATGGCCTTCGCTACATCCCACAGATTTTGTGGTGTTGAATTATTGTTGTCATTTGTGTCCATATATTGCATGATCTCTGTTTTTATTTGGTCATTGATCCATTGATTATTTAGGAGGATGTTATTAAGCCTCCATGTGTTTGTGGGCCTTTTCATTATTTTGTGTGTAATTCATTTCTAGTTTCATACCTTTGTGATCTGAGAAGTTGGTTAGTACAATTTCAATCTTTTTAAATTTACTGTGGTTCTTTTTGTGGCCTAGTATATGATATATTTTTGAAAGTGTTCCATGTGCACTTGTGAAGAATGTTTATTCTGTTGCTTTTGGATGGAGTGTTCTGTAGATGTCCGTTAGGTCCATTTGTTCTAATATGTTGTTCAGTGCCTCTGTCTCTTTACTTATTTTCTGTCTGGTTGATCTGTCCTTTGGAGTGAGTGGTATGTTGAAGTCTCCTAAAATGAATGCATTGTATTCTATTTCCCCATTTAATTCTGTTAGTATTTGTTTCACATATGTAGGTGATCCTGTGTTGGGTGCATACATATTTATAATAGTTATATCCTCTTGTTGGACTGACCCTTTTATCTTTATGTAATGTCCTTCTTTGTCTCTTGTGAATTTCTTTGTTTTGAAGTCTATTTTGTCTGATACAAGTACTGCAACTCCTGCTTTTTTCTCACTATGACTTGCATGAAATATCTTTTTCCTTCCCTTTGCTTTCAGTCTTTGTGTGTCTTTGGGTTTGATGTGAGTCTCTTTTAGGCAGCATATAGATATGTCTTTTTTTATCCATTCAGTAACTCTGTGTCTTTTGATTGGTACATTCAGACCATTTACATTTAGGGTGATTTTCGATAGGTATGTATTTATTGCCATTGCAGCTTTAGATTCATGGTTACCAAAGGTTCAAGGATTATTCCCTTACTATCTAACAGTCTAATTTAACTCTCTTTGTATGTTTGTATGCTATTACCAACACAACCTAAAGATTCTTTTTTTTTTTCCTCCTTTTTCTTCCTACTCCATTCTTTGTGTGATATGAATCATATTCTGTACTCTTTGTCTATTCCCTTGGTGACATCTATTTTGCCTTAGGAATATTTCCATCTATATGATCCCCTCCAGTATGCACTGTAGAGGTGGTTTGTGGGAGGTAAACTATCTCACCTTTTGCTTTTCTGAAAATTGTTAAATCCCTCCTTCAAATTTAAATGATAACCTTGCCAGGTAGAGTATTCTTGGTTCAAGGCCCTTCTGCTTTATTGCATTTAATACATCATACCACACCCTTCTGGCCTGTAAGGTTTCTGTTGAGAAGTCTGATGATAGCCTGATGGGTTTTCCTTTGTATGTGATCTTTTTCTCTCTCTAGCTGCTTTTAAAAGTCTGTCTTTATCCTTGATCTTTGCCATTTTAATTATTATATGTTTTGATTTTGTTTTCCTTGAGTCCCTTGTGTTGGGAGATCTGTGCACCTTCATGTCTTGAGAGACTATCTTCTTCCCCAAATTGGGGAAGTTTTCAGCAATTACCTCCTCAATGACACTTTCTATCCCTTTTTCTGTCTTCTTCTTTTGGAACCCCTATAATGCAAATATTGTTCTATTTGAATTGGTCACACAGTTCTCTCAATATTCTTTCATACTTAGAGATTTTTTTTTCTCTCTGTGCCTCAGCTTCTTTGTATTCCTCCTCTCTAATTTCTATTCCATTTACTGTCTCTTCTACTACATCTAATCTGCTTTTAAATCCCTCCATTGTATGTTTCATTTCAGTTATGGAATTTCTTAATGATTGAATCTCTGACTTAAATTCCTTCCTGAGTTCTTGAATATTTTTCTGTGCCTCTATAAGCATGTTTATAATTTTCATTTTGAACTCCCTTTCAGGAAGAATGGTGAGTTCAGTTTCATTTGGCCCTTTCTCTGGGGTTTGTGAAATTTTGGTCTGAACGATGTTCTTTTGACATTTCATATTTCTGTGTGCTACCCACTAGTGTGCAGAAACTACAGTCTCTGGAGCTGCTCAGCTCCTAGAGTGAGGTTGGGGGTTGTAGGGGAGCAGAGCTGGTGCCTGGAAGGAGGAAAGATCTGTTTCCTGATTCCCGTCTGCGGTGCCTGTCTCCAGTGTCAGAGCCAGTGGGCCAAGCACACACGTGTAAGCCTCTGTGCTTTGCCTCTCTAGCTGTTGTAAGTGGGGCCTCTCTCTGGGTGCCCTCACACCTGTGCAGTGACTGCCAGTTTGCAAACTGGTGCTGGCAGGCTAGGAGGAAGGTGCAGCAGGCTGCATGTCACAGTGGGGGACCTCGGAGCTGAGTAGGCATCCAGGGGGATGGAGCACCTGAAGCTCCTCAAAGTTCCCAACCAGCTGGGCAGAGCACGCCCATACAACCTTGTCCAGCTCTCCCTTCTCCCATGCAGCAAGCTCCATGCAAACCCCACACCCTTCAGCTGCCCTCTCGCTGCTAGGAAGCCTCTCATACCGCCTGCCCCTCCTCTGACTCAGAGCGGCCAGGTGTGGATCTTCCCCTTCACAAATGACCAGAATGTCAGTCTCCCAAGCACTCCATCATCCGAGCTCCCCACCATCCAGGGCACCACACAGTATAGGCTTCTGCCTACAAAGCAGATCTCCAGGGCTAGGCTCTCAGCAGTCCCAGGCTTCGACCTCTCCCTGCTCCATTTCTCTTCCTCCCACCCGTGAGCTGGAGTGGCAGAAGGACCTGGGTCCTGTCTGATTAAGGCTTCCCTACGTTACCCTGTTCTGTGAAGTCTGCTCTGTTTGTGAGGTCTGTATACAGTCTGGTTCAGCCTTCTTTCTTGTTGCTGTTTTAGGGTTAGTTGTATTAATTAACTATATTTTTGTATTATTTGTGGCTTTGGGAGGAGTTCTCTGTGTTACCTCTCATGCCACCATCTTGAATCTCCCCTTTTTTTGCATTCTTGCCTAAAACATATGATAATAAATTTCTTCCATATCCTTTCCTTGAAAAATTGGGAATACAGTATTATTCTTTTTATTTTTTGTTTTTCCATGTTTATTGACATATAATTAACAGATAAAGGTCGTATATATTCAAGATGTACTCCTCGATGTTTTGATATATGTATACACTGTGAAATCATCAACACAATCAAGTTAATTAACATATCCATCACCTCACATAGTTACCATTTCGTTTTGTTTCTCTCTTATTTGGTGGAAAGAACTCAAAACCTATTTTCTTAACAAATTTTAGATGTATAACAGTATTGTTAACTCTAGTCACCATGCTGAACATTAGAGCTCTAGGATTTATTCAACATGCATTAGAGACTTTGTATCCTTTACCAGCATATCCCCATATTCCCATCTCCTCTATTTCCCAACCACAAGCAACCACCATTCTACTGTAAACTACTACGAGTTTAGCTATTTTAGGTTCCATACATAAGTGAGATCAGGCACTTCTTGTCTTTGTTTGGCTTATTTCACTTAGTATAATGTCCTCCACGTTCACTCATGTTAAAATGCCAGAATTTCCTTTTATTAAGGATAATATTGCATGGTGTAAATATATAAACCACATTTTCTTGATCCATTCATCCATGGATGAATATTAGTTGGTTTCCATATTTTGGCTATTCCAAATAATGCTATAGTGAACGCAAGAGTATAGATCTGTCTCTGAGATCCTGGTTTCATTTCCCGTGGATATGTACCCAGAGAGGGGATTGCTGGATCATAAGATAGTTCTATTTTTAATTTTTGAGGAACTTCCATACTATTTTACATGGTTGCTGCAAAGTTTATATCCCTACTAACAATATACAAGAGTTCTACTTCCTCCATGCTCTCGCCAACACTCATCTTTTTCTCTTTTTGATGATATTCATTTTCACAGGTGTGAGGTGATTCCACACTGGTTTCGGTTCACATCTGCCTGATGATTAGTCATAATGAGCACCTTTTCATGTATCCACTGGTCATTTTTATGTTGCATCCCAGGAGTAAGTCACAGTTGGTCATGGTATGTGATCCTTTGAATATGGAAGCATTGTGTAAATTATCAGTCATTTATTCTTTGCCTTCTCTGCCCTCAGTTTTTTTGTCTCTTTAAAAATGTGAGCTTTAGTGGGAAAGAAAAAAATACAGTACATTGAACGGCATCCTTCTTTGCTCAGATTCCTAACTCTGTTTTTCCATAAAAAAAGTATAAATTATTACAATAATGTGGCTCCTGTTCTTCCTGGAAAGGGGTTTCTACCAGAGGAGCTCTGTGGGAGCCCAGGTTCAAAATGTGTGACAGGACAAATATGTCCAGTGTTTCTGAGATCTCTGTCTTTGGAATATTTCTGTGTATTGGAATTAGTCAATGAGGATAGGTAGATATTGGTGATATAAAATCTTTTCTAAACTGGTGATGTAAACTCCTTTTGTGTTTTCAAAATTCCAGGACTTCTCTTTTCTTCACAAAAGTCAAATACCTGAAAATATATTATATTCCATGATACTGTACTCTTGTTTGTAGATCTCAAGTTTGTGACAGTAGGCAGCAAAAATATACTGCATATGGACCAAAACTCTAAACTTTGTAGGGTGATGTTTCCATATAAAGCAGAAAAAGGAAAAGGGAAGATTTAAAAAATTAAGATGAGGAGGAAATGGTAAGAGCAAAGAATGAAATGAATCTTCACATAAAATGTAGGTAGTCTATGCCAATTGTATCCTTCCTTAGAAGTATCAGTAATTGTGATAGTAAAGAGCTAGTTTTTTTAAAAAAAGCTCATTAAATATCAATATTTTTTATGTGTTTGGGGTATATTAACTCTTTAAATCATCTTCAGGTACCTTATGTGGTATATTTACTACTACTATTACTGTTTTAAGGTATTGACCTGAGGCCCAAAATGTTTAACTAACCTGCCCAAGATTGCCTACCTAGTAACTGACAGAATAAGGATTTGAACAGAGGTAGTGTGGCTCATGCAATGCTAACACCTCTGTTGTAAAACATCTTGTAAAGCATTAGTCCTTAACTTCATTTAATAAAAGAAGGAATTAATAGTGCTACATGCCAGGAACATTACTAACAACTTCATATATTATCCCATTTAGGATGTATTTCATATATCATTTTATTTGAGATAAATTAAAGTCCATACATTTTTAAAGATAAATCCAAGGAGCATAGTGCTCTAGTGACTTTCAAAGGACAGGTGTATACTAAATACTTGAGTCACATATTGGCTCTGAAACTCATGCCACTCATAAACCGTTACATGCACAATTTTCAAGCAGTGTTGAAGGCTTTGGACATTGAGAATTTCACACTGTTATCAGTCAACAAGTTTTCTTTTAATTTTTAACAGACTATGTTGCAGAATGCTTTTTGATTCACAAAAAAACTGAGAAGATAGTATGGAGAGTACCCATATGCCTCACACCCAGTTGCCCCATGATAAATACTCACATTGGTATGGTACACCTGTTACAATTGTGAATCAATTATAATGCATTATTATTAACTGAAGCCCATAATTTATTCATATTTCCTTAACATCTCTGAATGTCCTGACTCTGTTCAAGTATCCCATCCAGGATTTTACATGACATTGAGTTGTCAAGTCTCTTTAGGATTCTTTTGGCTGTGGGAGTTTCTCACACTTTCTTGCTTTTGGTGACCTTCACAGATTATTTTTTTTATTAAGGTATGATTGATATACAATCACATGAGCAACATTGTGGTTACTAGATTCCCCCCATTATCAAGTCCCCATTACATACCCCATTACAGTCAGTGTCCATCAGTATAATAAGATGCTATAGAGTCACTACTTGTCTTCTCTGTGCTATACTGCCTTCCCGCTGGCCATATATGTATGCTAATTATAATGCCCCTTAATCTACTTATCCCTCCCTTCCCACCCACCCTCACCAGTCCCTTTCCCTTTGGTAACTGTTAGTCCATTCTTGGGTTCTGTAAGTCTGCTGCTATTTTGTTCCTTCAGTTTTTTCTTTGTTCTTATACTATACATATGAGTGAAATCACTTAGTTCTTGTCTTTCTCTGTCTGGCTTATTTCACTGAGCATAATAACCTCTAGCTCCATCCATGTTGTTGCAAATGGTAGGATTTGTTTTCTTCTTATGGCTGAATAATATTCCATTGTGTATGTGTACCACATCTTCTGTATCCATTCATCTACTGATAGACACTTAGGTTGCTTCCATTTCTTGGCTATTATAAATAGTGCTGTGATAAACAAGGGGTGCATATGTCTTTTTGAATCTGGGATCATGTATCCGTAGGATAAATTCCTAGGAGTGGAATTCCTGGGTCAAATGGTATTTCTATTTTGAGTTTTTTGAGGAACCTCCATACTGCTTTCCACAGTGGTTGAACTAATTTACATTCCCAACAACAGTACAGGAGGGTTCCCCTTTATCCACATGCTCGCCAGCATTTGATGTTGTCTGTATTTTGGATATTGGCCATCCTAACTGATGTGATATACCTCATGGTGGTTTTAATTTGCATTTCCCTCATAATTAGCGATGTGGAGCATCTTTTCACATACCTGTTGGCCATATGAATTTCTTCTTTGGAGAAGTGTCTGTTCAGCTCCTGTGCCCATTTTTTAATCAGATTATTTGCTTTTTGGGACTTAAGGCGTATAAGATCTTTATATGTCTTGGATGTCAAATGCTTATTGGATATGTCATTTTTGAATATATTCTCCCATACTGTAGGCTGTCTTTTTTGTTCTACTGATGGTGTCCTTTGTTGTACAGAAGCTATTTAGCTTGATATAGTCCCACTTGTTCATTTTTGCATTTGTTTCCCTTGCCTGAGGAGATATATTCATGAAAAAGTTGCTCATGTTATATGCAAGAGAGTTTTGTCTATGTTTTCTTTTAAGAGTTTTATGGTTTCATGACGTACATGCAGGTCTTTGATCCATTCAAGTATACTTTTGTGTATGGAGTTAGACACTAATCCAGTTCATTCTCTTACATGTAGCTGTCCAGTTTTGCCAAAACCAGTTGTTGAAGAGGCTGTCATGCCCTCATTGTTTATCCATGGCTCCTTTATCATATATTAATTGACCATATATACTTGGGTTAATCTGGACTCTCTAGTCTGTTCCTTTGGTCTATGGGTCTTTTCTTGTGCCAGTACCAAATTGTCTTGATTACTGTGGCTTTGTAGTAGACCTTGAAGTTGGAGAGCATAATCCCCCCTGCTTTATTCTTCCTTCTCAGGATTTCCTTGGCTATTCGGGGTCTTTTGTGGTTCCATATAAGTTTTAGAACTATTAGTTCCAGTTTGTTGAAAAATGGTATCGGTATTTTCATAGGGATTGCATTGAATTTGTATATTTCTTTCAGCAGGATGGGAATTTTGACAATATTAATTCTTCCTACCCAAAAGCATGGGATTCATTTCCATTTATTAGTGTCCTCTTTAATTTCTCTCAAGAGTGTCTTGAAGTTTTCAGGGTATAGGTCTTTCACTTCCTTGTTTAAGTTTATTCCTATGTATTTTATTCTTCTGATGCAATTGTGACTGGAATTGTTTTCCTGATTTCTCTTTCTGCTAGTTCATCATTAGTGTATAGGAGAGCAACAGATTTCTGTGTATTGATTTTGTATCCTGCAACTTTGCTGAATTCAGATATTAGTTCTAGTATTTTTGGAGTGGATTCTTTAGGTTTTTTATGTACAATATCATATCATCTGCAAACAGGGACAGTTTAACCTCTTCCTTACCAATCTGGATGCCTTTTATTTATTTATGTTGTCTGATTGCCATGGCTAGGATCTCCAGAGCTTTGTTGAATAAAAGAGGGGAGAGTGGGCATCCTTGTCTTGTTCCCGATCTTAAAGGAAAAGCTTTCAGCTTCTTGCTGTTAAGTGTGATGTTGGCTCTGCGTTTGTCATGTATGGCCTTAATTTTTGGAGGTACTTGCCCTCTATACCCATTTTATTGAGATTTTTTATCATGAATTGAATTTTGTTGAATTCTTGTCAGCATGTATGGAGATGATCATGTGATTTTTTCCCTTCTTTTTATTGATATGGTGGACGATGTTGATGGATCCCTGCATCAACATCATCCTTGCATCCCTGGGATGAATCTCACTTCATCATGGTGTAGGATCCTCTTGATGTATTTTTGTATTTGTTTTCCTAATATCTGTTGAGTATTTTTGCATCTATGTTCATCAGGGATATTGATCTGTAATTTTCTCTTTTTGTGGTGTCTTTGCCTGGTTTTGGTATTAGAGTGATGCTGGCCTCCTAGGATGAGTTTGGGAGTGTTCCCTCCTCTTCTACTTTTTGGAAAACTTTAAAGAGGATGGGTACTAAGTCTTCACTAAATGTTTGATAAAATTCAGTAGTGAAGCTATCTGGTCCATGAGTTTTGTTCTTAGGTAGTTTTTTGATTACCAATTCAATTTCCTTGCTGGTAATTGATCTGTTCATATTGTCTTTTTCTTCCTGGGTTAGCTTTGGAAGGTTGTATTTTTCTAGAAAGTTGTCCATTTTTTCTACGTTACTCAGTTTGTTAGCATTTAATTTTTCATAGTATTCTCTAATAATTCTTTGCATATCTCTGGTGTCTGTCCTGATTTTTCCTTTTTCATTTCTGATTCTCTTTATGTTTGTAGATGCTCTTTTTTTCTTTATATGTCTAGCTAGGGGATTATCTGTTTTTTTATTTTCTCAAAGAACCAGCTCTTGGTTTCATTAATTTTTTCTATTGTTTTATGCTTCTCAATTTTATTTATTTCTTCTATGATCTTTATTATGTCCCACCTTCTGCTGACTTTGGGCCTCATTTGTCTTTTTTCCAGTTTCGTTAATTGTGAATTTAGACTATTCATTTGGGATTGTTCTTCCTTCTTTAAATAGGCCTGGATTGCTATATACTTTCCTCTTAGAACTGCCTCAGCTATATCCCACAGCAGTTGGGCCATTGCATGCTTGTTTTAAATTGTGTCCATATATTGTTTGATCTCTGTTTTAATTTGGTCATTGATCCATTGATTATTTAGGAGAATGTTGAGAATGTTGTTAAGTCTCCATGTGTTTGTGAGCCTTTTTGTTTTCTTTGTACAATTTATTTCTAGTTTCATAGCTTTGTGATCCGAGAAGTTGGTTGGTACAATTTCCATCTTTTTTAATTTGCTGAGGCTGTTTTTGTGGCCTAGTATGTGGTCTATTGTGGAAAATGTTCCATGTGCTCTTGAGAAGAATGTGTATCCTGCTGCTTTGGGGTGGAGTGTTCTGTAGATGTCTGTTAGGTTCATCTGTTCTAATGTTTTGTTCAGTGTCTCTCTTTCCTTACATATTTTCTGTCTGGTTGATCTGTCCTTTGGAGTTAGTGGAGTGTTGAAGTCTCCTAGAATGATTGCATTGCAGTCTATTTCCCTCTCTAATTCTGTTTGTATTTGTTTCACGTATGTAGGTGCTCCTCTGTTGGGTGCATAGATATTTAATGGTTATATCCGCTTGTTGGACTGACCCCTTTATCGTTATGTAATGTCCTTCTTTGTCTCTTGTTACATTCTTTGTTTTGAAGTGTATTTTGTCTAATACAAGTACTGCAACACCTGCTTTCTTCGCATGAAATAATTTTTCCATCCCTTCACTTTTAGTCTGTGTGTGTCTTTGGATTTGAACTGAGTGTCTTGTAGGCAACATATAGTTGCATCTTGCTTTTTTATCCATTCTGTAACTCTGTGTCTTTTGACTGGTGCATTCAGTCCATTTATAATTAGGGTGATTATCGATAGATATGTACTTACTGCCATTACAGGCTTTGGATTTGTGGTTACCAAAGGTTCAAGGGAGGCTTCTTTACTGTCTAGCAGTCTACCTTAACTCACTTATTACACAATCTAATGATTCTTTTTTCTCTCTCTTCTTTTCCTTCTTCCTCCAGTCTTTATATGTTAGGTGTCATATTCTGTACTCTTTGTGTATCCTTTGACTGAGTTTGTGGGTATCTGATTTTATTTTGCAATTAGTTAGTATTTAGTTGGTCTACTTCCTTTGCTGTGGTTTTATTTTGTCTGATGACAGCTATTTAGCCTAAAGCATACTGTTATCTAGAGCACTCCCTTTAAAATACACTGTAGAGATGGTTTGTGGGAGGTAAATTCCCTCAACTTTTGCTTATCTGGGAATTGTTTAATCCCTCCTTCAAATTTAAATGATAATCTTGCTGGATAGAGTATTCTTGGTTGGAGGCCCTTCTGTTTCATTGCATTGAATATATCATGCCCCTCCCTTCTGGAAAGTAAGGTTTCTGCTGAGAAGTCTGATGATAGCTTGATGGGTTTGCCTTTATAGGTGATCTTTTTTCTCTCTCTAGTTTCTTTTAATACTCTGTCCTTATTCTTTATCTTTGCCATTTTAATCATTATATGTCTTGGTATTGTCCTTCTTGTTCCCTTGTGTTGTGAGATCTGTGGACATCCATGGCCTGAGGGACTATTTACTTCCCTAGATTGGAGAAGTTTTCAGCTATTACTTCTTCAAAGACACTTTGTACACCTTTTTCTCTTTCTTCTTCTTCTGGTACCCCTACAATGAGAATATTGTTCTGTTTGGATTGGTCACACAGTTCTCTTAATATTCTTTCATTCCTAGAGATACTTTTTCTCTCTGCCTCAGCTTCTTTGTATTACTGCTCTCTGATTTCTATTCCATTCACTGCCTCCTCTGCCTCACCTAATCTGCTTTTAAATCCCTCCATTGTTTGTTTCATTTCAGTTATTTCCCTCCTGAATTCATCTCTTAGGTCTTGAATATTTTTCTGAAGCTCCATTAGTATGCTTATTACTTTTATTTTGAATTCTTTTTCGGGAAGATTGGTGGTTTAAGTGTCACTGAGCCCTCTTTCTGGTGTTTGAGGGATTTTGGATTGAACAAGGCTTTTCTGCCTCTTCATAGTCCTGGAGCAACAGGAGTGGTCAACAGTGAGTGACATGGGTGTCAGCTGGGAGGACAAAGTCCCTTCCTGCTTGCCGGTCGCCATGCCTGTCTCCGCTCTCTGTGCTGGTTAACCACGTGCAGGGAATGGCCTCTGGATTATTCCCCTAAACTGCCATGGGTGGGGTGGTCCTCGCGATGGCCTAGGGTGATGGCAGGGGTTGCAGGAGAGCGGTACGGGTTCCACCATGATAACAAAGCCCTTTGTGGCTCCCGGTCTCATGCCTGTCTCTGCTCTCTATTCCAGTCAACCACGTGCAGGGAGCAGCCTCTGGGTCTGGGCCAGTCAGTCGCGCAGGAAGAAGCCTCTACGTTAAGCTGTGTAGTTGCTGAAGACAGGGGTGCCCTCCGCCTGGTCTGCAGCAATGGCGGGGCAGCCTGTTTGCATATAGGTGCCAGTGTGGAGGAAGGAGTTGCAGGCTGCTTATCACGTGAGGGGCCTCGGGGCTGCATTGCCAACCAGGGGGATAGGGCGCCTGAAGCTCCTGAGAGTTCCAGCCTGCTGGGCTGAGTGTGTCAGAACGATTTTGTCCACCTGTTCCTTCTCCTAAACCGTTGCCCCTTTAGCAACCCTCTGACTGTTGTGAGGACCCCTAAAGTGCCTGCTTTTTTGTTCCACAGAAGCCAGTTGTGGGAACCTGTTTGCAGTTTTAGTCTCAGACTTTGCCTTTCAGCCCCTCTGATCTCCATAGCACCATGCAATGTGGGTCTGTGCTCCCAGGGTAGATTTCTAGGGCTGGGTATTTAGTAGTCCTGTGCTTCCACTCCCTCCCTGCTCTGATTCTTTTCCTCATGCCAGTGAGCTGGGGTGGGGGGAGTGCTCGTGTCTTGCCAAGTCATGGCTTTGTACCTTACCCTTTTCTGTGAGATGTTGACTTCTCCCAGATGTAGACTGGATGGTGTACTGTTACTTCTGGTCACTCTTTTAGGAATAGTTGTATTTGCTGTATTTTCGGAATATATGTGGTTTTGGGAGGAGATTTCCTATACACTACTCATGCTGCCATCTTTTCTCTGCCAGAATCGACCTTGACAGTTTTAAGGCACACCGTTCAGTTATTCAGTAGGACCTCCTTCATTGGAATTTGTCTGATGGTTTTACCATGGGTAGACAGGGGTGATGGCTTATTGGAGGAAGACCTCAGAGACAAAATTCTATGTTAATTATATTGTTTTGGGTACTTACTGTCAACATGATTTATCATTTTGGATATTGACCTTGATCACCCTTCTGGGATAGTATCTGTCAGGTTTGTCCAATATAAAGGTGCCATTTTCTATACTGTACACACTGGAAGTAAGTCACTGTGCACAGCCCTGACTTAAGCAGTGGGGATTTATGCCCCTTCTCCTTGAAGGAAGAGTAGCTCCATAAATTATTTGGAATTTTTCTGCATAAGAAATTTGTCTCTACTCCCTGTTAATTAGCTTGTTCAATATTTATTTATATCAGTATGGACTCATGGATATTTACTTTATACTTTGGCCTATAATCCAATACTACTTTATAAAAATTTGGCCAGCTGTGGACGGCTCCTTTGTCTCTTTGACATATCACAGTAGGTGTACGTTTGTTTGCTTATTTGACTACTTTCATACTTAAATGGCATTCCAAGATGATTCAGATTTATCTTGTATATTTTCTTCTGCAGTCTTAGAATCAGCCATTTCTTTAAGAAGTCCTGGTCCTATTATTAGAGAATAGTAGTAGAAACCAAAACATGGATTTTATGTGTGCTCATTACTGTTGTGTTGATGCTTCTAGGCCTCCTTTTCTACCAGAGAAAGGAAATACATATGTGTACACTAATGTTTGTATATGACCATATCTATAAATATTTCTGTATGCAACCACCTGTATCTATATTAAACTAAACATAAGTTTATGCTATTGTCTCTAACTCTACTCCATTAACACATAGGTCTTTCTAACATTTCTTTGCTTATCTGTAACCTATCACTCCAATAGTAAGAAATCCAATTCCCCAAATCCACCATCTCTTTATTTAAATGTTCCATACCAGTAGACGTGCATAGCAGAAACATGTTTGTTAACTCATATACTCTGGGAAACAACTTTATCACCTAGTTTAAATTGTTTAGGTACATTCCTTTCACTTTTAATCTTACAGAATACCATTTCCAAAATCCATCAGGTCAACCACTTTTCCTACTATCTACTCCAGTGAGGTTCTTTCATACATTTGTAATACAGTTAAAGTCTTTTGTCAAAGTCTGCATTCCTTCTAGAGATTTTCAATTTGCTAAATGATGTGCTTTTACTTATATTAATACACTAAGGTTCACTCTGTTCTGAAAATTCCATGGGGTTTGATAAATCCACAGTGTCAAGGAAACAGCATTAGACTATCATACAGAACAATTTCTCTGCCCTTAAAAGACTGTCACCCCTTTTATCCTCCTCTCTTCCTCCAGACCCCTTGACAATAACTGAGGAATTTTCTTTCTCTGTAGTTTTACCTTTTCCAGAATTTCATGTAATTGAAATGATACAGTATGTAGCTTTTGCAGCCTGGCTACTCTCACATAGCAATACACATTTTTGGTCCAGATTAAGAGATTTTTTTTGTTTTTGTTTTTTCTTTTTGTTTTGTTTTGTTATTTATCCTGTATAAATAACAAAACAAAGTCAGGGTTTTACATTGAAAGAGAATCAGTAATATATTTATTATAAGGAATCAATTCACATTATTATAGAGTCTGAGGAGTCCTAAGATCTGCAGTTGGCAGGATGGGGATCTAGAAGAGCTGATGGTATTAAGTTCCAGTCTGAGTCTGTCTGAAGGCAGCAGAAAACCAACATCCCAGCTCAAAGACAGGTAGAAGCAGCAAATTCTCCCTAACTTGGCCTTTTCATTCTACTTGGGCCTTCAGTAGCTTAGAGGAGGCCCACCCACACCGGTGAGAGCAATCTGCTTTCCTCAGCATACTACATCATGTGTTCATCTCACCCAGAAGTACCCTCATGAACATCCCCAGAATAATGCTGAATAAACCACGGGTATAGGCACCCCGTGGTCTAATTAAGCTGACCCATGATAGTAATCCTCCTTGATCTCTGATTTATCATTCATTTAAAAAATTTTTTCACTTATTGTTATTTCAAATATGTACTCTGTCCCATTCCCTCTTACTTCTTCTTCAGCCAGTCCCATTGCATGTATGGTACATCTTTTGAAATTGTTCTACAGCTCTTGGGTGTTCTGTTCTGTTTTCCATTACCTTTTTGTTCTGTGCATTTCATTTTGAGAAGTTTCTGTTGACATATTCAATCTCACCGATTCTTTCTGAGGACAGTCTACTAATGAGCCCATCTAAGGCAGTCTTTATTTCTGTTACAGTGTTTTTGACTTTTTTCATTTACTTTTGATTCTTAATTTCCATATTACTGCTTATATTATCTATATGTTTTTTGCATGTTGTAAGTTTCTCCATTAGAACCCTTAACATATTAATGGTGTTTCTTTTAAATTTTCTATGTGATAATTCCATTAAGTGCCCCTGTCATTTTATTGGTGCAGCAGTTTCCTGCTCCATTTAAACAAATTTCCACTGTGATTCTCTCTATTCACCTGTCACCTCTGACTTGGAGTTGGTTTGCAGTATAAACTCAGTTCTCTGAAGGGTTCAAGGAAAGTCATTGATTTTCAGTTTGTTCTGTGTTTTCCTTGTTGTAAAGATGAGATTATCAACTTCTGAGCCCCCTTTATTTGTCAAGACTAAAACCAGAAGTCTCCCCTCCATTAAAACAACTAACTCAAGGGTGTTTTCTCAGGGTCCTAACTTAAAACTTTGCTGAAAATGCCAGGATCCTCTCTGTCTCTACTGTGGGTATCCCTTCTGTGAAAAGAAAAGCAAAAAATAAACAAGAGATCGTGTGCCAACAGAAATTCCAAACAACCCTCTACAAAAGACACACTTCCCCCACAGTTCTCCTAAGCCACACTACCTACCCAGTATTATTTTATACCAATTGCCTTCCATAATAGCCTATGCATTATATAATCAGCGGGCTCACCTTTCCTTAGACTGGCTGTGAATTTTACCTGTTGCTTTTCTTTGATCATGGTTGCTCAACACAACATGACCACCATGCTTTTTTTTGTTCTATCAAAATCTCTACTATGTTTAGTCTTAAATACTGTGTCCTTATTTTCTCATCATAATCACTTTTTTCTCCACACTCCAATAGAACCTGTATTTCCTTGTGCCTCCTAATGCACACGCTTGCATAACCCCTCATCATAATTAGAATCTACGTAGACTAAGATCTGTACCTACCATTTTGTTCAGAAGAATGTTAGAAGAAAGCAGACACTCAATAAATGTATATTGAATAAAGAAAGGAAGAAATGAACAACACCACATATGAATTAAGAATATTATAAAAGGAATAAACAAATAATGGATGAGCCCTGCAGAAACTTAGATAATTCAGCTTAGTTAGGAGTATAGAGATACAGCCTTTTTCCCTTAAAACGTACCACCTGCACTTTACAGCACTGATGTCAATTAAGGCTTCTTTCTTCCCTAAACATCTGGCTAGAGGGATATTTTGTTTTTAGGCTTGATATTTCTCTTAGGGTACTTTATTTTACCTTTAATATTTTGCCTTTAATTATTTTAAGTTAATAGGTACTATATTAATCTATGCCAGAGTAACACCTCCTATATCTAAATATCTTATAAGAACCAAGGTCTTTCATTCCTTCTTAATACAGTTCTATAGTGTGCCACCTAGAAATTTTGCTCACACATTATCATCCTTACTCCTGGGATCCTGCCTGACATAGCACCCCCTAGCTAGAACATTGGGGTAACTATGGCAGAGAAAAGAAGATATGGAGAAACACAACTAAAGATTAGGCACACTCTTAGAGATTATTGTCTAAAGGCACAAATATCTCTTCTGCTCATCCTTAAACACCAAGAAAAGTCATAAAGCTACCTACTTGCAGTGGGGTAGGGAAAGGAATCACATACTCTCCAAAAAGCAATACAGACTAACATAGGCAAATAAAAATTCAGGAAATAAAAGTTGTGCATGCCTTTTATAATAAAAGTAAAAACGAAGTGAATGATTTCCTCAAGAGGCTCTTTCTACATGTAAGACAAATAAATATAAATGCCTGTATTAAAAAGACACTACACCTGGCCCTCAAATACCAGTTCTCTTTAACAACAGATGAATGCCAACAATGGCAGGTTTTTATTTTACAAAACTGACGATGTTTTGGAAAGTTACATTCATCTTCTATAAATGATAGTTTCTGATAAAATGATCCTGATTGCTGTTGTGGTTTCCCCTCTGCAGTGCCAACTCAGTACAGGTAGTGGCATTTCATTTGCTTTAACATCTGATTAGTCATAACTGTAAACCTGCCTTAACTGTAAACCTAAATACAGAACTGCTTATATTTGCCTGTAGAACAACAAACCAAACATACTTCAGTCAATAGAAGTCTTAATTGTTAAACTTCAGTGCTTTTATGTTATTGATGTAAGAGCTGCTTAATCAGACAAAAATAGCTATTAAAGAAACAGGAAAAGCATATTTGAGGACCTATATGTTAGGACCTTTTTGCTTATCAAGGCAATCTGACTTGTTACTTCATTGTTTTATCTCCAGTATTTTCTTGCCTTTATCTCCTTCCCATACACTATACATGGCACAGAGGAAAATCCACTACCTATCATGCCTGTTTTACAATGGTTTTGTATTCTGCCAAACCACAGAGTTTCAGTCCTGAACTCACTGCCAACTGCATGCTCTCTGCTACCTATGCAGAGCCTTCTGACTCTGTTCTCCCTAGGTCTCAGCACAGTTTCCTGTAAGCCAAATGACATACATAGTTGGTGACCACTACAGAATATTATGAGGTTTTTCCTTGTTATCAAAACCATTTCCCCTGTAACACCATCAAGCTTCTTGGAGTTTCTATAACCAGACTTCTTTGCATTAAGAAAAATAAGTTACTTGGATCCCTCTGGATGCCTATCATGAACTCCTTTATTGTGACAGAATTTTTTATCTTAATTTTATTTTTTGATAAATTTATGCAAACAAGCTCTTAGAAAGAGAAGCCAGGCACGTTTGGGCCCATAAGACAGAGATAATAAGTGTCCAGAGCAGGACATGATGCCAAAATGTTTAATTTTACCAAAAATTACAGTTAAAATAATAAAACGAAGTTGGGATTATCCAAATGTCTTCCATTGCTTGACTGTAAAAACTGTGCTTTGATCATCTTTATATTCTCAATGCCTGTCACAAAATAGGAAGTCAATAAATGTTTGCCCAAGTTATCTATTTTATCTTTGGAAACTCAAAGGTTTTATATGTCAGTATACTCTGTTCTCATAGGCAAAATCCTAATAGTCCTTTCATATTATGTTTACCAAAGGGAATGGAAAACCAAGTGGGGAGATAATGGAATAAATAGGTAATAAATTGACATGGATATCTAACTAGGCAGAAAGTATTTGGAAAATTGTCTCCAAAGTTGTTATGGGACCTCAAAGTCTTCTTATAATAGAATAATATCAAATCAAAACAATATTCCATACAAGTGGTAAAGGCTTTGCATTAACACTTTTATCAATGGAGGTTACAAGTACATGTATGCATTGGGAACTAATGCCTTTTTCTCCAGATAATACACTCTATAAAATGATCATTTTCCAAGTGTTAAAAATATAATGCTCCTTGTTTTCAAATGGAGCTTTATGTTTATTCAGATATGGTGAAGTCAATTCTGCAATTAAAGAGAATTGCCATTGAAACAATAGCTTATTACTCAGAATTCTCGAGAGGAGAGGGCCACACCGGAAAAGCGGGCCAGAGCAAGAGAACGCAGAGATAGACGGGACCCAGAGAGGGCGAGGGGGCCATCAGGAGAGCCAAGATCGCGGTTTTCACAGGCAGGCTAAGCAGGTTTAAGACTGATTAGTTTGAATGATTTCAATGGGCTTCTAGGTATAGGAGTTGCTCCTCGTTGTCTGATGCGTGTCCGGGGTGACTGGGCAGGGGAATGCTGGTCTGGAGTTTTCAGAGTCCAGTAGAGCTGCGGGCGGGCTATGGGCTTTAAATAGGTTAGTTTGCCTATGAAAGGCTCACTCCAGGTGAGTAAGTCACTCCCTATATCTAAAACTCAGCTAATTCTGGGAAAGGCAGACCCTCCCTGGGGAGCAAGACCCCAGATTTCAAACATCAGATAACAGAAACTGGAAACTGGTTAATACACTTCTACAACTGTGAAATGAACACATATCAAAGATGTTTTTCCATGTAGTATTGAAAGAGGGAACCAGCAAGATGCCAAAGCTGGTTCCAGGAATAGTTTGAGAACAGGGTTTATGTAACCCATCAAGGAAGGGATAAAAATAAGAGTATGAGAAATGAGAGAGCTCCGTGTGCTGTTAAATTCTCCAGTGTTCTAAAAGCAATGAAACAAAATCTTTGGGATTAGGTATTCTAGAAGGAAGAAATATACACATTTCTTTGACAAATCAAAGAAAACACAGTAAAGTCAAACTCAGTTATATTCCTCTAGATAATTAACATATTTTTAGATGACTCAAAAAAGTCAAAGTTTGACTTTGAAATGCCACCAAAATTCTGTATTATTCCCAATTTAAAAAAATTTTCTTAACACTCCATTGCTTTTACTGAAATGCTGACTTTAATAGTTTGTACTGTCCAAGGATAGAAATTTTAAAGTCTTTATTTATTCATTTGCTTTCCTTAAAACTTTAATTCTATTTGTTACCAGATTCTCTCTTTCTCATTTATTGTTTTAAAACTGGCTCTCTGCCTTTTTCTCTGCTGGGAATGCCGTCATTCTAGACCAGGGTCTTCCCATTAAGGGCTTATATTCTGCATCACACCAGTTTGCTGGCCCCCTCCTCCCATTTTCTCCTGCTTCTAGGCTACCATTTATATTATTTCCTAACCGAGTTTTTTCCTTGAGATGGCACACTGATGGACTATCAGCTGGAAAAAATTTAAGATGGCTTTCTACTATCAACCACTTAAAATCCCATCTGTTCCCCTACATCTTTAAATTCCCTGTCACTTATCCGTTCTCAGTTAACACAACCAACATTTTGTTCTTTACCATCCTCCTTTGCTTTAAGAATGGTGCTTCCTGCAAATGGAAAATTTTTACCTGTGGAATAAAACAAAAGAAACCTAAAAATACAGAAAACCTTCCTTCTCAGTGTAACAATTCTTACAAACTTAGAAGTGTTTTTAGAGTCACGTGATACAGACTCATCACACTTTTTGACCCTCCTTTCATTGAGACTTGGGGTTTAGGTTCCTTCTTCCTTGAGTCTGCCTGGCCTTGTGATGCTTCAACAAATGGAATATGTCAGAGGTGAGGCTCAATGATTTCTGGGACAGAGTCGGAAGCCATAGGCTCTGCATTCCTCTTCTGGAATGCTCACTGCCTGGAGGCTTTCTCTTGAGATAGTCTTTAATGAAATCCAGCCTCTTGAGGGGATAAATACAAGCTAAATGGAGAATGCATGTGCATGTGCTCAAGCAGAGAATTCCAGGAGCCCAGTCTATGTGTCATCCCTACTCAGGTACCAGGCGTACGAGTGCAGAAGCCTCCAGCTGATTCAAACGACCAGTCATTTTATTTTTCTCAGCCGAGGCCTCAGGCATCACGATCAGAGTCCCGTCTGAAACCCATGACCATTAAAATCAGTATTGTTTTTCCACCACAAATTTTGGGGTGATTTGTTACATCACATAGATAAATAGAACAGGGGGCATACTGATTGGCTGAGGCAAAACTTTATACTTAAAAAAATTGGGGGGTTCTGAGGGCATGAGAAAGCCAGGAAGAAAAAAAAAGCCAATGATACTAATTACAATGAAAGAAAAAGAATAGAGAAAGTGTATTCTCTGTTGGTGGAGGGTGAACCTGGAGAATTTTGGAAGAGTAGCCATATTGAAGATGGTTTTATGGAGCTTTGTGTTTTGAGGGCACAATGTAAAAAACCAACTCTTTGATTCCTTGCAAAATATTCCCATGTTTTTTTTAAGAAACGGTGAGTTTTGTGAGTAGGAGAGTGTTGTCTGATTTAAGACAGACTGAAATATCGACTTGGAATAAAAGCTGTGTTTCCAACTTCCTGTAGAGAGTTAGGACCCTTAGCAACCCTTGCATAACAAAGAGTTGCAGTGATTGCATCTAAACTCTTAGTGTTTGATAAACACATGATAAGACCGAAACATCAATCCATCTTTTCCCAAGAACTGGGAGCCACTAACTCATCTTGACTTGTCCTGCTCTTCATGTTTCTGTTTTTCTTCCCCCATCTCATGGACATCTTAAATACCTCTAACACATAAAGGCTCTGCTAACCACCACAAAGCAGGGCCAGACTTTTTCAGACTGCGCTTTCTGCTAGCAGTAAACAAGGCTTTTGCCCCTCCCAATTTTCCTGAGCTCTTACTCTGGAATCAGTGACATTTGAATATTAATCAACTTATCTCTCTGTCAATCATGATAACCTGTATTTTTCAAATGCTACAATAATCTTAATTCCCTGATGTCCTTCAGGTAATTTACTACGACAAGTATGGGAATTCTTTTTGACTGACCTTGTTACCTGCCATCCCGGCGGGTAGAGTAAGAGTGTAATTCCGTGCTCATCAGGATGCCTGAACTACCAGAGGTTAATGATCATGCTAATCGCAGATAACACGCTCTGAGAAACCCGTGAAGGAAGTGGTGCATTAGCCTTGAAGTGTGCTCTCTCTGTCCTTCATAGGTATTATGCCTGCTGTCACTTACTTCCCCAAAGTCCCCCTGTGTGGTCTTTGCTATTTTAATAAAGCAGGGATTCCTCCTCCGTGGCCTGCTCTTCTCTGTTTAGAGTAATACCATGCTCACTGCCAAGTCTGGCAACCGCCTGCATGATAAAAAATTTTAATTTGATAGGGAGGGGGGATTTGGTAATTGTTATATCCTTCATTTCAGCCTTAAACTGGATAACTTTATCAAGGAAATGAATAGAGAAAAACAAAAGGCAAAATGGATATTTAACAAGCTCATTTGAGCTTTATTTCTCAGTAATGATGTTGTTGCTAAAGACAGTCAAGAAACCCTCTTAGGAAGTTTAGTAAATACGTATGAGAAAACTTCCATTTTTCCCATAAGGAAATGAGACATTTTGCTTGTAAAATTGAAATTATAATACCTTGTAATGAACTATTACACAGGTGTAATTCCTTATGATAACCAAATTATAATTATAGGCAAACAGCTGGGTGCATTCTGCTTGGCTCATTGTTTTCATCTGAGGGATGTTTTAAGGCATAAAGACGAGAGCAACGCTGCTTTCTTTTTCCCCCTAGTATCTTCCTATGGTCTTTTCTTTTTTTTACCTTTTTGGTTTTATTTTATCTGTTTTCATGATCTGTTTCTCCTTTATTCATTATCTTAAATTCCATAGTACTCAAAATATATATTGCAGTGGACATTTTTGCTAAAATAAAATTAACTGAGCTAAGAAACTACAACCTTGACAGCATCAATTAGTAAGAAAAATAACAATGGTAATATAGCTCACCACTTTGCTTAAAGCCCAATTTTTTTGTTTGTCAAACTCGGGGGGAAATATGAGGCTGTATTTTATCAAATTATTTCTGAGGCAAAACAAAAAAATTTGTTGTATTTTCCAACACAGCTTTATGACTAAAATGGAAATTTTGATTTTTATGAGAAACTTTGCTGGTGCTATGAACTGAATTTTGTCTGATATACGCCCCCCCCTCCCGCCCAATTCTCAGTGAATCTGAAGCCCCAACTTCCATGTGACTATATTGGGCATAGAGCATGTTGGGGGCTGTCAAACAAGGCCATCTAGAAAGGGGTCCTCATCCTCCCGAATCAACAGCCCCATAAAGAGAGGAAGGAGGGGGCTCCCTCTCCCCGTGCTCGCACCTGGACAGGCCGCGTGAGGACACAGCGAGAAGGCTGCTGGTTGCAGCCCAGGAGGTGAGCTCTCACCACAACCCTCCAGGCTGGCACTCTGAGCTTGGACTTCCTGCTTCCAGAACTGTGAGAAAAAAACATTTCTATTTTTAAAACCACCGGGCCTATGATGTTCTGTGGTAGAATGCATGATGGGATGGGTCATGTATTTTGACCCTTCTCACAGTAGTCCTTTCGCTTTGAACAGAGTTCCTCAAATTCAAAGAGGAATACGAATCACCTAGGGATCTTGTTGAAATAGAAATTCTGACTTACTAGATCTGACCTGAAATTCCACATTTTTGTCAAGCCAGGGAAGGCAGATGTAGCTAGTCTCTAAAGCACACTTTGAACAGAAAGCAATTAGAGTGCTTTGCTTAATAACAAGTAGCAAAACCTAAGGCATATTTCCCATTGGGAAGCCAGAGAAAGAGTCACTTTTGTTTAAAGTCATGTGCTTCATATCACCCAGCATAAAGGTCTAGACAGACAAGCTTCCTCAGATAACTGCACACTTTTGTTCTTTGATTTGAGTGGTACAGACTGGGGAAGTGCTTCAAACTGCTTAGAAATCCTGGGTCACTAAGGCAAAGCCTGGAGAAGGGAGATTGCTTGCTCTAGATTCCTGGGTAGCTAGTTAGGTTAATCCCCATCCTAGTTTAGAAAGATCAGGAGAGCAAGCCCTGCTGCCACCCTCCACTGAAGATCTCGGCTACCACTCAGGTAGCTTGACTGCATGATACTCTAGGGAGCCAGGACGCTTAAGCCACTGGGTCAGGCTCAGCCACGCCAGGGAGCGGCCTGGGAGGTGTTCCAAGGGCATGTGGGTGGGTAAGAAATGTGGCTCAATTTATGGCCTTTAACTTTTGAGACAAGTTTTATGTGAGCCTCTACTTGAGGTTTTGTTCTAGCCCACATGGATTTAGCATCAAGCTTATTGAGAGTTTTTGGCTGTCTACTTCACCAAAATACCAGAAAATCAAATCTTAATTTATCTGACTTAGAGTTGTACAGGAGAACAAAATTCAAGAGAGGGCCTTCATAGGAATTCAGAGCCCACCTGGGGTGATTTTAAGATAGATCCTGAGGGGCAGGAAACTCGTTGGCATGTGGTGGAGTTTATAACAATACAATCATAGCCTTGGATTGTGGGAACGGGAAGGTGTGTCTTGAAGTAAGTATCAGTGAAGAAGCTGTTAGTTTTAATAAGTTATGTTAGTTGGCACACAGGAGTGGATCTGAGACAGGGGGAGTATTTGGTCATCTGTAGCCACTCCAGAAAGCCCACTCTGGAAGTCCTTGCTTCCAGAACTGTGTGAGAATAAATTTCCATTTGAAGCCCCCCAATTTGTCATACGTTGTTATTGCAGTCCTGGGGAACTTCCATATCTGTCAGGTAGTCTACTGCTCGCTCGGTGTTCTGCTCACCTTTTCTGGTTCAAGGCTATACCAAAGGAAAAAAAATAGAGAATTACAGTCAGATCACATTTGCAGTCTACTCTAGAATATTGTCTCAGGTGATAACTAGACTATCTCTGAGGTGGATACACTTATTTTTTCTTTCACTGCAGAGATGAATTAAAATTTCCACTATTTTTATAGAAAATACTTTGGAAAGAGCAAGTGTTCAAAATGCCTTGTCCAGTATTGACAGCCTTGCTGTTCTCTAAATATGATTTTTTAAGGGGACAATGTAATGTCTCAGAGTATCCTCAGAATCTGTCAAACTTCTCTTTTCTGTACAATGTTTTATATTATGCCATTAAAAAACAAAAACAAACAAAATCCAAGCATATGAGTTATAGAGTGAATACATGTATAAAGCAACAATCTGGCCTGAGAGGTCATGGACATGAGAAAAAACGTGTATCAAGCAGTGGTCAGTCAGCTGTAATCCTGAGAACCTCATGTATCAGATCAGTAACCTAATAGCCATCTCTGATTAAAAATACAACAAACTGAAATTTCCAGAGGCAGAAGTTTTGAAGAAAAGATCTCTCCCTGGATAACATTCTCATAGACAAAATAAAAAATACCTATGAAAAATTCTCTTAGTATTTTAATAGTTGACCCCATTAAAAATATGTACTATGTTGGTCTGAGGACGCCTGTGAAACCGTCAACCCACAAAGCCATCCTGAGAACTAGACTCATCGGACCTATTGTTGGCCTTTCCCCTAATATCTTTTATTAGAATTGCAGTAAATAATGAGGAAAATGGACCCACAAAGATAAACAGCACCGTTGTTAGGAACAGCAGGTTTCTATCCAGGATAAGAGTTGTCATATCTAATCAGATCATCAAAAATGATGTAGAAAGGATTCCATATCCCTAAAAGACCTTTAGAACTCAGTGAAAAGTGGTTGGATCTCAGATGCAATGCAAAATATGACCGGAACCACCAGAAGAGAGCTCCATGAGCTCCCAAGGAGCAGACAGCTGCAATTAGGGATTCTCAAGCTATAGCAGAGAAGAGATCTTGACAGAATATCCATTTTTTCCCCAAACCACTTCTGGAAAATGCTATCCTTGCCCCATGAGTATTCTGATGCTCTTGTCAAAAATGATGTGGGTTTATTTCTGGGCTCTCAATGCTGTTCACTGGTCTAAGTGTCTGTTTTTATACCAGTCCCATAGGATTTTGAGTACCACAGTTTTGCAGTAGCTAGAAATCAGGGAATGTGTACTTCCAGCCCTGTTCTTTCTCAAGATTGCTTTGCTTTTTCAAGGTCTCTTGTGGTTCCATACAAAGTTTACAATTGATTTTTCTATTTCTGTGAAAAATCCCTTTGGAATTCTAATAGGAATTGTGTTGAATCTGTGTATTGCTTTGGGTAGTATGGACATTTTAACAGTATAGATAAATTTATTTTAACAATCCATGAACATGGGAATATTTCTATTTATTTTATCTTGATGAAAACAGATTGTTAATTAAAAATGTGTAAAATCTGTTTCTTTTAATCCTGGTGACAATCTTATTTGATATTTCATAATCTCACAGACAATTAAAACATGATTGACTTCATCACCTTTAGGCTGCTTTCTTTTGGTGATGGGACTATAAGAAGGGGAAAAAATTGTGACAAAAGATGCAATGTTCATAGTTTCATGCCGAGAACAAATAAAAAGTCCAGGTAATTATGAGAATTTGAAAGCAACATTCAAATATAAAGGGTCATTTTACAGGACTTCTTTTTTTGCTTCTATTTAATTAAAGTTATTTAAACTGGTTATATATAATCACTACCAAAAAAATACAGTAATGGTGAGTTCAAAAAATTAAACCATCCCAAATCTCATAATTATAAATTCATCCTTAGAGGTCAATGTTAATGTAATTCTAACATCATTTTGTGACTATTTCTTAGCTTAAATTATATAAGAATACCATTTTTCATTAAGGCAAATTTCTAGTCTTGGCTATTTAAATGTTTTCAGAATTGTTGCTGTTGCAAACTACTGTGATAAGTCAAGTTACACTTGCCTAAGTTTTACATGACTTCAAATCCTTCAAACACACTCTTTTACTCAGTGCACCTGCTCCTTGTCTAAGTACTCACCTTTATTAGTCAGGGTTCTCCAGGAAAACAGAAACAGAACCAAAAGGGTGTGTGTGGGTGTGTGTGGGTGTGCATGCTTACATGATTGCAAACGCTGACAAATCCAAAATATACAGGGTGGGCCAATACCCTGGAGACCCAGGAAGAGACCGAGCTACAGTACAAGTCCAGAGGTTGTCTGCTGGTGGAATTCCCTCCTGCTTAAAGGGGATGGGTCTTTTGTTCTCTTCAGGGTTCCATTGACTGGATGAGGGTCACTCACACTGTGGAAAGCAATTTACTTTACTCAAAGCCCATTGACTCAAATGTCAATCTTCATTCAAAACCACCCTCACAGGAACATCCAGAATGTTTGACCACCTACCTGGGCACTGTGGCCCAGCCAAGTTGACACATAAAATTAATCTGAACAAGCCCACCCTTTGTCAACTTGGCACCCATGCGCATCTCTTAAACCATATAATGCAAAATCACATAATTTGCACTCAACACTACCATAAAAAGTAATAATTATGGGATAGAAAGTTAGTTAAAAACACCACTTTACATCTAGGTATTCTGCCCACATTTATCTGACACTTTTGTGCTGCTTGTATTTAAGTCCACATTTTCTAAAATCACTTTATTGATAACACATTCTTTTTAGGAAGTCTGCCTCTTAAGTTTTTTGGAAAATGATTATGCTTACAGCTAATGTTCCTTGACAATCTCTATCTTACTTTCAGTCTCAAGGAGAAAAAATGTGAAATCAAACATCATGGTCAAATATGCTTTGCAAAAGATATAATTGAGACGTTCGGTATTGCCAGCACCAAGCCAGATATCCTGCGGGGTGTAAGCTACTTAAGCCCTTTGAAGAATTTTCGCTTCAGTTGTCTTCTTTGTCAACAGTGGTACATTTGCAGGAAGTCATTGAAGGGCCTGTCAATTTTATTGACAGGGCCAATTCCATCCATTAAAGGGCTACAGAACATTTTAATCACATCATAGAAACATGCAACAGATCTACCCAGCTTGTTAAAAATTAATTTTTAATCTTTCTAAGCTGTTAGAGATACATGTATAACAAACATTTATTTTCTTTAGATTGGATTCAAAGCACATATGGTAGCCATTAGTAATTCTTTTTCGAGTTTGGAATTTACATATAGCTTGGATTGTATATATTGGTCTCACCTCTTCTTTCCCTAGAAGTCAAAATACATTTTACAGTCTGGCTAACATACTACTTTAGGGTGGGCTGGATTCACACAAATTCTACTTAAGACAAGACATCACAAAGGCCAGATCTGTTGATGGTCAGTTTTATACCAGCTAGTTTTGTCTTGAGGCTCCTAGATAAGCATGGGCCCTAAGATTACATATAAATTCGCACCTTCCTAACCAGCTCAGTTTCTAGTTTATAGGTCAAGGATAGGTAATTCTTTGGTGTAAAATGTGAGAAAAGAATGGCCATCAAAATTTAATCTTTGTGTCAAGTGTGTTCTTTTCACTAAACACTTGGATTGTTTTATAAGCTAAATGGAATCAATATTTTGGTAATGGATGACATCACACTCCACCTATTACAAGCCTTCACTCATCATTCATGGAGATCACATGATCACATAATATGCTTTGTGCAGCCTGCAGGCATTCCCAGAAATGGCTAGAGAAAGAAAAGCTTAATGGCAGACAAGATTTGACAAATCTTATACATACAGATAGTTATGTAAATGTTTACAATACTATAAGATGTTAGTATTTTCTATCTACCCCACCCTCATGGCCCTCCCCTTCTGAACACCCTGATTGGATCCACTGGAGCAAATAAATTGTATGTTCATTTATGTGGTTAGAGAAGTGAAGTACATAAGACTTCCTCCAAGAGCTCTCCAAAGCATTATGTATTCTGCATATTAGCCATCACTTGATTGATTTGCAAAGTCTGCAAATGTCCACACTTCTCATGATTCACAGTGAAGGTCTTCAAAGTTAATCTCCAAGCATATCAGCCAATTAGTCTCACAACCCTCTGAATAGTTGTAGTCTAAAGTCTTTTTAGTTTCTTCCCAGTACCAATTCATTTTATTCTTTGTTTTTTATACCATTCGTTTGCAAAATTGAGCAAGTTATAACCCTGGCTCTTGATCCGGCTATGCAACTCAGACTCAGACACATGAGATAATAAATACTCCAACTTAATGATGAATTATCCAAATAGATGGTTCCCCTGCCCTATAATGAAGATTATGCCTATCTTCCCCAACCTGCTAATTAGGAGACTCTCCGCTCTAGTTTCAACCTCCTCTCTCTCCCTTATATATTTCTCTTTCTCTAACTACATGCTTTCCATAACTATATTTTGACACTAAATATCAGTGTGGTGTGACTGAACTACCGTATGTCCACTATTTGGTTTTCCTATCTCTGCTGAGTAAGAATTCTTGAGCCTCTAACATGGTAGACTCTTTTGTTAATATTCTTGACTGTCCTTGTCCTATAAACTGATTATAGGAATTGAAAGTTAATTTCACATTCATGTTCCCAGCTATAGGTTTAAATAGGGATGTTGTTCTCAGATTAGTTTTGTTTTATTTTCTCTGCGTGTGTGTGTGTATGTGTGTGTGATTGAATTTGCATATGTACAACAGATTTTTTTACTGAACGTCTGAGCAAAATAATTAGAGCAGAATGGATGTAGCAGAGTATGCCACATCTTTTCTCACTGCCATGTTGTGGGGAAGTGAGTTGGAGTATTAATCCCGGTCCTAGCAATAAGGCAGTCTCTGATTTGTCTAATTCATTCAGAATTATCCTATTGCTCACACTTGGGTAATGAATTCAGGTATCTTATGATTAAAAAATAATACATAGATTTCCTTTGATTAAAATGATTAGCTAATGAACTATCCCATGACCCAATTTATGTATTTGTCCTGAAATGAGGATTTCTGTGGAATTCTTAGAAGGAACTTACTTTGTTCTTCTGCGAGATCTACCAGAAAACAGGCTATTGATGGTTATATACTTTGTACCCAATGTTTTGCACTTACAAATTATGTTGTAATGAACTTGGCATACTATTAGTATATTATTGCGAGTATAAAATATGGGTAAATTTATTTCACTATGTGTAGTGATCTAGCAATCGGTGTTAGTTATTGAATTATTCCAGGCTGTGGTCCAGTGTATAATGTAATGCATTTTATCTAGATTTTTATTCATCCTTGAGCTTTTAAATTAAGACTAACTACAAGGTTAAAGTAAAAATAAGATACTAATGACTCAAAAAAATGACATTCCTTATGGAAATAACATGCAAGTGATTTTGAAACAATTGGCAAAAAAGAATTTACTCAATATATTCTATTTCTTTCAATAGACCTATAGAAATGGTCCAAAAAATCTATCTAAAATGTCATTGCTCTTTTTTAAAGCAATTACTGGCTAACTACCCACCCTACAATCATCATTACCGATACTGTTATTAAAGGCAAAGTAATTATGTGTAATCATTCAGGTGCTGCTATCCTCAGTCATACTGGAAATATTGGGGACATAAAATGAACTAATTCCAGAAAGTAGTTTAACTAATTCATTTATGCAATTTCAAAAAAGAATGTTTTATTATAATTTTGATATTCAGATCTTACTTAATCATGGATTGAAACTAGTAGATTTATGCACAAAAGGCCTCTGAGAAGATGTCTTTGGAAATAAGGAATCAGTTCTCCTTTTTGTACCTATTCATGATCCCCATTTGAATTTAGCAATCCCAGATGAAAATGAGCAGATGGCCCATTCCCACATGCTGAACAACATTTAATAGAAAACAAACACAACTCAGAAATTGTTTTGATCAGGATGTTTGGAGTGGGATGAATATGAAGTTAGGTAGACAAAAAATATATAGGTTTTTAAAATTTACATAACTTTGCTTTAAAAAATACTAGGTTAAGTAAAAAGTATTTGTGGAATAGTACTTTCATAATTTCAAAAATAGTCTTTGATAGGGCCACTTTAAAAATTGATAGTCTATATCCAGGTGCCAGTATTTTGCAAAAAATCAGTAGCAAACAACAAAAGACTTAAATATCAAAAAGAGGCCATTGGAGAGGCCTCTGAAAGGCTAAATTGCCTGAAAATATTTCCTACCATTTTTCCATAATAAGCGTCAGCATTCGAACTACTCTTCGGTGCTTTGTAGCTGGTAAGTATTATCGGAGAAAAATAAAGTCACAGCCTGCCTCACCGAGCTCAGTTTCGGTCAAGAAGAGGATAGCAGTGCTGGGCATGGTCTAGCTTGTTATTCTACATGGAAGAACTGAAAGAAAGCATTCCATCATATGTGAACAAAAACTGAGAGACACTGGCAGTCCATGGAGAAAACCTCCAAAGCTACTACTGCATTAGTGTTAATCCTTGTCTAGCCTAATCAATTCACTGGTAACTAGGGTCATCTAAATAAGTGGCGGCAGCATTGTGAAATGAAAACATGGGACTCCTTATTCAAAAAGCAGAAAAAAAAGTGTCATTCAAAGTCCTAAAATATAACGCATTTTCCTTTGTCCCATAGTCTCTTTCCTGACTTAACCATTTTTTATTTGCTATTTAATGTGATTCTAAGAAAAGTTCAAATAAAAATTTCAATCGTCAGTGTGTTTTACTGTTCATACTTATATTGTGCAATGTCAGATTTAATGGCAAATATAAGAGCATCTGATTCCTGTGAGGATACACCAAGGTTATGCCATTTATACTGCATAGTTTACACATGAATATGTATTTCATTCTTTCCAGTTTACTGAAAACTCTGCACAAAACTTAGTTTTTTCATGCACATCTTAACACCCACACCTTCTACTAACCCTCTCCATTTTCAACTTGGTAAGTAAGGAGGAACTGAAAGGAAGAGGAAATGCGGGTTGCCCTGATTTTCCCTTTGTATGTCATTATTTCCTTCATAAGTGGTTGGCCAATACAACAGAAGTATAGCCAATACAGTTGGAAAGTAACACGAACTCAAGAGAAAATATGATAGATTTCTTCATCACTTATGTATCTTAGAATGGCTTGCTTTATGTGTTCGAATAAAGTTCTAATTTTTAAAGTAAATGATGGCCCTTGGGAGCCATCAGTACCCCTGCTCACGAAGTTGTAGATGTAATACGCTTGCTTATCTTGGGTTTGCTCCAAGGCTCACTGAACCATTCATTGTGGGTCCAGAAGAATTCTTTGCTCAGACAGCGTTACAAGTGCCACGGCACCTAGCCTTTTTTCTTCAAGTTTTGCTCTTGATATTTATGCTTATACATATTTATGGTACAAGATCATTAATTTTAAGTGTTATCATTGTGGAATTCTATTATATTAATATATATGTATGTACACATATGTATATACATATATATATATATACATTACTATATTGATATCCAGTTGGTTCCATTTCCTTACTGCTATAGTGCTTCAGTAAATGACCATGAGCAGGTTTCCCCTTGTACTTTTGTCCAAGTTTTCCTAGGTTAAATTATGCCAAAAAATGGAATTGAAAGATCAGAGTACCGGTATTCATTCATCTTATGTATATTGATAAACTGCTCTTCAAATTGTATCAATTTATACTTGTATAAGGGGGCATGAGAGTTTCCATTCTCACATTCTTACCAAAATGTTACATATCAGATTTTTTATTTTTTTGCCCAGTGTGATAATGATCAATGGTAACATGGTTTAATATGTAATTATCTACATATTAGTGAGGATGGACATTTCATAGTTTTATTGGCTGTGTCTTTGAAGACCTTTCATGTCACTTATCCAATTTACTTAAAGTTCTTTGCTTTTCATTGATGACATAAGGATTCTATATATGTTCCGGTCGGGATGTGCATGACACAAAGCTATTCACTTACCTTTCATCTTTGTTTACAATATTACCTTACAAAGAGTTTGGTGATTGTTAATGTAGTCAAATTTTCACCCTTTTAAAAAATGTTTTATAAAATTGAGGCTTTTAAAATAAATCCATCCCTACCCTGATGTCATCTTGATAGTCTCCTAGATTTCCTCCTAAACATTGAAAGTTAGGGTCACCGAAACTTCTTCAAAGGACTAGACAGTTAATACATTTTTGCTTTGCCTGTTATGTTTTAGATACATCTATTACATATTTGTCATGTTTAATGTGTTGTGTCTTCATTATACCTACTAAGTTTCATTTATTTTCCTTCAATATAAAATATAATTAATTTTTTTTTGATTCCTGGTATATTTGGACACATTTCTAACATTTTAGTTTGTGTGCTCAATTTAAAATATGTTTATTAGCACCCTATTTTGCCTTTCCTGATTTTTCATAATTTCATCTAATTTTGTTACTTTACTTTTCTGTCCTTCCTCCTTTGTCATCTTCTTATATTTTTGCACATATCCCTAATATTTTAACAGACATGTCTGAATCAATCAGGAACTTTCTCTTGCTATGGAAGAATGTGTGGGACTGAGAATTTATTTCAACATCAACTCCCTTAGTATCTTCCACATTTCTGTTCTCTAGTAATTTTATTTCTTATTTGAATCACCCCCAAATTAGTCACTAACATTTTTACAATTAAATGTTGCTAGATTCCCTGAAATCTTAACACATTTCTTATTTCAGTGTTGCTTCCTATGTCCCATTTTGTCTGCATTCTATAAACTCCCTACTGACATCCAGACACTAAAAATGTTTTCAACCTGAAACTTGCATAGTAGAATTCTTAATATTTATTTCTAATTAATTCCCTAGTTGAAGATATTCCTTATTAGCATCTATTTCGTTGATAGTACAACTGCTAGCCATAAAATTTTAAGCCTATCTAGATAATCTTCCTCTTCCTTGCTAATTAGATTTCCCTTTGTCTCTGATTCCACATAATTTTTCTATGATCTCCTTGAATAAGAAAAAATTTTTTCCGATCTCCCAGTGGAAACTTGTAGTTATCCAAGACAAAGACACTTTATTTTTGCATTTCTGGTAATAACAACTTCATCTTTGAATGTTAGCTCTTCCTCCTTCTCCCTTTTATTTATCTTCTCCTTTTCTAGAATTCCTGTTAGATATGTTACTTCTCAATCTAAACTTCATATATTTAACTTCTCTTTCATATTTTATGTCTTTGTACAGCTCTGATTTCTGGGTAAGTGCCTAAAATCCATAACCTCTCTTCAGTTATATTTATTCTACTCTTTCCTCCTACATTCAATTAATGTCAATCACATTTTCCTCCTCTTCATCATACAAGTTCAGTTTAGCTCTTTGGATAATCTTCTAGTGATTTTACTTCATAATTGCTTACAGTTAGAATTTTTTTTTAAACCCTATAACAGTAACAGATTTGAAGTAAACTAAATATATTGGGTTCCCTTGCCCTACCCTAACCACAGTCCTTCAAGGTATCTCTCCTTAGGCTCTGTGGTCTCTCTTCACTTGTAGACCCACTATGGGCAACACATGGAACTCCACAAGAGCACCTTTTGCAAGAAGCACCATGATGTTCTGAGAGAGCCAAAGGAGAGTGGGGAGCAGGAGATAGACAGGAATCACTACGGTAACAGGCTCTCTGGGATTTAGTGCTTGTTTTGATACTATGTTGATATCTATGTTGGACTAGGTAATTTGGAAGGCCTGTTCTATGTTTATAATTCGGTAACTAAATATTATTACATAGCTCAAAATTCACTCACCGATGTCCTCATTCTCTCAAGGGGATTAGCAGGTCCAGCTTCATGGGTGTGTGACAAGTACAGTTGCATAGGGTCCTCTGACCCTCTGAAATATGTCACTGTCTGGAAGTTGTCACTGATTTTATCCTGGAGCTTGTGTTCCTTCCAGTGAAGCCCAGTGGCACAGTGCAGCCTGTGCACAGAGCAGACACCCGTGCAGGGAGCATCCCCATCGTTCTTTGTCATCCAGTTATATAGGAGGACAGTTTTGTTTGTTTAAAGTAACTTTTAAAGATGACTGAGCAAAATAGCTTTCAAATCATCCAAAAATTTACGGGCAACAAACTAGAAATAAAGGAAGTCTTCGGCACTTCAAAAAGTGGTAGCTAAAGAAAGAAAAGGAAGATTCTGGCGAGGTAAAGCATTGCCTATGTTTATTCTCCTGCCCTGTGAGCAACATTCCACGTTAGCACCACCAGGTGCACCCAGGAAAGATTTTGAGTGACAAAAATGCTGATATTTTTCACATTAAAAAAATGTGTATGTATTGAAGTAGACCGAATACCAATGGATAATTTATGAAATAAAGCCTCTCCACGCTTAATGAAGTAGGGCTCTCTGGACTTGTTATCTGCCCAGGCATATTGAAGAGTGGGGGGACAGCCGAACTTCCTGGGATGGGACATAGCCTATTTCTGTGAAATGCTTTATAGTGCCAGAAATTTGACTGAGGATAAGAAAGAAGAGAATTGAAAATTTCCTTCAATTTAAATGCTCATATTTTATAGGAATTTTTAGTGTTAGAAGATCATAAATACATTGTCTGTAAAATTCCAGGGGAATGAAAATATGAAGAAAAAAATACTAATTTCCCTTAAGTATCATTAAAATATAAGAGCAACTATTATACATCATCCTTTCTTAAAAAACAAATGTGTCAATGACAAAATCCAGGAAACTAATAGATTAATTCAAATAAATTTAAAAATAAAATGTCCAAGAAAAGAGAAATTATGATAAAATCATTGTTAATGACTGTAGAAGTCATAACTATAGCAATGAGATTCAATAATTGAAGCAATTATGTTTGGAGAAGAAAATATAAATGTTCTAGACCTTGACCCAGCAAAATCATAGCATAAACATTTGGAAGGAAGTATAAGAACTACAAAAACTTTGTTTACTTAAGAAAAGCCACCTATTCTATTTAATAAGTTTGGACAAAAAATTTTAAATGGCGACTTCAAAAGCTTACTGATTTTCAGAATGTCTTTTCTTAACTTCTAAATGTTAATTTTAAGCAGCATTCTTCTTACGGTGAATAAACAGTAATCTGTTTTTTACTAATTCTTCCATTTGTCTTTTAAATTTCAACTAATAATAAATTTAGTGACCTTTTTTATAAAATAATTTATTTTTAAAATTCTGTTTATCGACATAGCCATTTTCCATTCTTTTCATTGTCATGAAAGCATTTGTGTGGTTTCGGAAATGAAATTCGAGTGTTTATACACACAGTCACGTGCTGGAACTGGATTATACCAGCTCATATGAACTAATTGCTAAATTTTCAGGAATTCTGTGAGTTGTTTGTTGAACTAGTAAGAATAGAATTTATCTATGCTGGGAGTATTTCCACTATGGAAATTAGAAAACACTACAAAATAAGTCTTTTTTTTTTCCCCAAAGAGCCTGTTTGCTAAAACACCACTGAATAGGATAATAGGAAATAGTTATTTGTTGATTATTTCTTTGATTTTTTTTCTTCTGATTGTCTATTAATGAGAATGTATCACATTGATAAAGGCAGGAAAGGTATTATTTGTTAAAAGCAAACAAAAACTATATTTCTAATATTTTGTGAAATCCTTTTCCTTGCAAGTCGCAACTATTGCAGTTGGTTATCTTTAGGGTCATAGAACAACGTTCTTCTCGAACAGACATGATAGAATTTTCAGTCTCAAGGGAGAATTTTATCTGCTTAGTTAAGCCATTTTATACACTATAATTCCCAGATTTTATTTTTAGAAAGGCAATTCTAGTATTCAGAAAATCCAAGTAAAAGAAAACTTTCAATAAATTCCTCATTTCTCAGCTATACTTGACAAAAAGGAAAAACAAGACATTTAAACTACTAGAGAAAATTTGTGTGTTGGTAGTGGGGAGGAGTTAACTGTAGAAATGTCTAATTTTATCTAATGAAGCAATAATACTAATGCATGTTATACATCTTCTGCCTTATCTAAACCAGTCTTCATTGTTTAACTTGTCTTCATTAACAACAGCAAAATTCTCTAGCATTCTTGGTTCTATACCTTTTTTTCTTCTTTTTCAGTTCTCATCCTCTCTGTCATTCTTAAATAGATCTGTTGTTTTCTAATATTCATGAAATGTGAATTTAGAAGTCCTGTGTACTGAGCTGTCTAAAACCATTTGTTCTTCTTTTGTCATCAGTTCTTTATAAATTGTTTTATTCACCAGATAGAACTACTTGTTTTGTTCTAATCAATACATATTTTCACTGAATGTCTTTGAAGTTATTGGATGCAGTCTTCTTAAATTTAATACATTAGTTTAATAATGTATTTGATATTTGTGACAAAAGGAACAAAATTTAAGATGGATTGATACCCTAATTAAATTCACAAAGTACTTTGGATAGCTTACATTACTACCTTCTGGATTTTATCCGATAAATTTAAAATTGCAAGTAGCATTGGTAAGAGTTTGCAGGGAAAACATTATGAAGATAACACACTGATCCTGCGCAAAGAGGACGTCTAAGCATCCCACCAAATTCATTCTGTGATCCCAGCCCGTGAACTGTCCGGCCCCTCCCATGAACACCCAATCTCTCTACTAAAGAAAGTGCCACACCGCTAGGACTGCGCTATTGTTCTCTATAGTCCAGAGGAAACTATTCTGGGAAGTACAGAATCTCTTCTGGCTGATAATTTGTTAAACTAGAGGTGTGTTTACCTTGATAAATACACTGAAGTTTGTAGATTTCACCGTACGGCTTTGTGCTGAGAAGGCATTCTCTTCCCTCGTGTCTTGCTGTCTGGTTCAATACTTGTCCTAACTGGAACTTTCTTCGTTGACAGAATTGAAGCACCAGGCTTCCGTCTACCCCGTCCCACCTCCGTGTATTCTGTCATCTGCCCTGATATCCCAGACCCCACCCCCAGCTGATAATGTTTGAAATCCTGTTTTTTATTTTCCTTTTCCCCCTTTAAGACCATTTTTCTGTAAGAGTGACTTGACTGATTCTGAAAGCCTAGAGATATTTTACACACTTGGCAAAAAAAAAAAAAACGGCAAAATGAGAAAAAAAAAGTGAAAACTGGGCGTCAGTCTTATTAATAAATATCACACAGTTCATTTTCTCAAAAACGTTTACTGCTCCCTCTATTTACATGTGGATTATATCACTACAGGGCCTCGTCAGATCTCCTCAGGGCTCTTAATGTGCCATTCCATGAGAACACCAGTGTTGAGGTTCAAACCAGTTGTTGTGAGACATAGAAAATGTGTAAGATGAAACAGACGGGCACCTGTCAGTATGTAACAAATACCTCATGTTCAGGGAGACTTCAATCGATATTGTTTATCCTAATAGCCACTTCTATTGACCTGCCGCTTGTCTTAGATTGCTACAAAATAGTCCAAAATGGAAGGAGATTTTAATAGTGGATATTACCCTAACAAACATAACCTCATGTTGTTCACTTTGCAGCAAGATCAATTTAATTTCACAAGCTCTTTCCTATCACAGCCTGATACAGAATCACCATCCTGATGGCAGAGTGTTTCCAAGAATCTGCAGAAGGTATCATATAAGTAGCTTTGAATCGGTCCAACAAAGATAGCCACCATGCAGTGAACACTGTATCCCCCCTGGACTCTGGCGTCCCTGTTCTTGGCCTATGGAATTTCTTAGATATGCTTCACTATTGTCATTGCTGTGAAGACCCATGTAAAATGCCAGGACTACCCTCTCAAAGGTTTGAGCCCTTGAGTGTTCAGAGACATCCTTGAAAATCTGATCAGATTACTTGTCTGTATCCAACGTGTCACAGTGTGTTACTTGGGAAGCTAAACAGTGCTACTTGTGTGCATGGCTGTCATTGAGTCACTGCCAATGGAGACCCTTCAGATTCTGCCCGCAGTTCCAGTTCTCCGTGGGATGCAGACACCACTGGTAATGGCAATTGAGGCAGAGAATATCCTGCAGGTCCTGTGTTCCCCTCCCTGCATATTCTCTCTCTCCACTCATCGTCTGGAGTCTCCTGTTCCCCATGCACACGCACCTACAGGGTATGGGTGCCCGATGTTGCCTGCAGGGCCACTCAGTAGAAGCATCCCAGACAGACATACATGCGTCAACTTCAGTCTCAGTTAAGACCACCTTCTACATCTATATATCACCTCAGTAGGTCAGAACCACTAAGGTATTTGTTCATCATTCTATTGTAGCTCTTTCTTTTTTTTTTTTCCTCTGGATTTGCATCAGATTTGCCACCCCTCTTGTTATCACCTTCTTTCTGGGGGAAGGTCCACTGCATATTATCCTAACCATCACTTTCTCCTGCACTTCCCCAGCCACCCATGTCCTCCTACCGAAGCCTGCAGCTCTACTTACCACCCAACCCCCAACCCCACTTGCCCTTAATTGACATCAAGCCAAATCCATTGCTGGACACGTCCTGTGACTTTCTTGTCTGCCTCTCTGGAAGCATTTGGAGCCACAGAATTCTCAGAGCAGGGCATAAGATCACAGGCAAAACTGCTGAGCAAACAGGATGCAAATCTTACAAAGGGCCACTGTATTTGGATTTATTCTCTGTGGGGGGTTTTCAAGTGCTTGGAGGCTAGTCCTAGAACAGGAACAGCTTGAGATTGTGTTCCATCCAGTCCGGCAGATTTCTCTCTTAGTCTCAGCAGGAAACAGTTGTAGTATGTTCCAGCAGCCTTTAGAAAATAAACATTTTAACAACATGGAAATGCTCGATCCAGTGCTATTACTGAAAGAAAGCAAGAATGTTTTTCTGCACTCACAGGAAAAACAACTCTGAACAGGAAATATTTTCTGTCTATGATTTTCTGTTTATTTGGAGTAAAATACAAATCTCTGGCAAGAAATATTCTATATTTGGATTCAAATGGTTTATAAGTGGGAATCAATCATATGTGAGAAATTGATTTTTTAATGCAGTTGCTGGGTGAGAGGCACACTTTACGAAAGTAAATGAAGTTCTGTCTTGAGATAATGACAATACAGTTGCTAAGAGAGGCTGTGACATATTCCCGATACATCTTTTTTCCCACTTGATCCTATGCTATGTCATTATTTTTGGAAAACTTTCAAAGTAGTGATGATTTCAGTGCCACAAAATGTATAAAAAGAAAGGGCACCAGGTCCCGATTAAGACTGGAAGAGAAGGAAGAATGTAAGGAATGAAGGCCCTGCCAGCTTGGTAGTATATTTTGGGAAGCAAATACTGAAACTGTTTCTTTCACATGCCAGCAATTATCTACAGCTCCTATATGCAGCTGCCTTTTTACAATCAAAATAGAAATGTATTTAACACATGTATAATGGACAAAGACAAAAATAGCCTACCCTTCACATCATTGCCCGCATCCCTTCTCCCAGAAGTATCGCCCAGGAGAGTTTCATGGTCTGACTATGTAGAATATTCCTTGCCAGAGATTTGTATTTTACTCCAAATAAACAGCGATACTTCTGGATGCATGTGTCTAGTCATAGATATCATGAGAGTGATTGCTTTTGAAGACTGAAGAAGAGATATTTGTGGTCCCATACCCTTTGGTTCTGGGTTACTCATTTTGTTTTTTTTTCTTTTTTTTAGAGACTTTTTTAAGAGAAGTTTAAGGTTCACAGCAAAATTGAGGGGAAGGTACAGAGAGTTCCCATATACTCCCAGCCCCCATTATAGTTGCTTTTTAGTTTTGGGATTTTTTTTTTTTCTATTTTTGGTTTACTTGGTCTAGAACTTTCTGTAGTCATGAGGTAGTCCCTTCTTGAACTTTTTTCTCTTCCTTTATTCCTTAATACCATAATATAAGCTTTCCCATTTACCTTTCTGACCACATCTGCGTGTCTTTTACAACTTCTAATCTTTCCCTACTATTTTAGATATGGAGATCTAAGTCCTCAATTCTCTGCTGTCTTTTTTTCATGGTCATTATCCACTTTCAAAACATCATAAATTCTCTGTGTTCGGGTCCCCAAACTTCATTTTAATCACTCAAATTTTATTTTCTCTTGGATGTCATTACTTCTTTAGGGTTTGTTACTAGTTGAAATGTTTTTTTTTTTCTCTAAAGAAGCTTTCCCAACCGTTCATGTTACAAAAACAGTTTGTATGCAACATTTTATGGTATATTCGCAATATACTGTAATGCTTTGTTTACAAGGCCTTGAATGTGAAGAAGGTGAATAGATGGACAGTGGGTGTCATCTCAGACCTACTAACTGGCCACTCGTTCGTGTACACAAAAGGGGAAACACACCATAATTGATCATATTCTAAGGTCAAACACCTAATATATGCTCAGACAGTCTGATTCTGGCACAGTGTGCGCTGGTTGGCCCCCACGCCCAATGGTGTGACTCAGACTTACAAAACTGATAAGATAGAAATGTGAAGACTAAAAATTAGTTTACAATAGCTAGATATAACCTTTAAGAGATCAAATATTTCTCTTCACTGACAAGGGCATTCTTTTTGATGCAGATAAATGCAGTTGGGAGGTCAAATTATAATGAGAAATCTTATCAAGTGGTATAGAATGTCCACATTAAAACACATGTAAATACCCCTAAAGTATTAAGATCTCTGACAATGTTTGGGTCTTTGATTTAATCTCTTTTAATGTTCATACGTGAATAGCACATTTTCACTCTATTTATTGATGCCTTAAATAAGATTAATGTCAAATATCATCCTGGGATGTATCCTGCCTTTAAAAAGAGCTTTGAATATGGATGATATGCTCTTTCTAATGGTTATTTTATAGGTGAAAACTTGGAGGGCTATCTTATTTTCTTATTTTGAAATGGCAGCCAGAAGAAGAAGTGGGAAGGGGTTGGGGGGGATTAGATTCCATATTCTATTGGCTATTATTCCCATGGCTGTTTTGTCTTATGTACCAGGTATTTCTTGATCATTTGGTGTAATACTTTGGTAAAAACATAGTAGAAAAATAGTCAAGTAAAGGTAAAAAAAAATAAGGAAAATGGAGAATTGAATTGATTGCTTTTTTTTCTGTTAAACATGAAACTCTGGGGAATTGCAATTATGAAAATTGCTGGAAAATAATGACATAGATTATGGTTCTGTTTCTGGTTCTATCTATGGTTTTATTATGGCCATTTTATAGAGATAATCATGTTCACATTATGTATATGAAAGCTAGGTATTGTTTTCTTATTATTTTTATGCTCACTTGGGGAAAATGAAACAGAGGACCTGTAACCTGGAGATAAATTTTCTTGGACAAGTGTTTTTTGTAGGTGGGGGTGGGGAGGAGAAGTGAACAATAAAGTACAGGGGAAATATTTCAAATATTTTATTTTGAATCCAGCATTTAAATAAATAGAACTTACTTAAGCAGTTGGAAGTCCTATAATTTTGTCCACTTTTTCTATTCTATTCTAAAGCTTAATCTAAGAGGGAGCAATAAGGGAAGTGTGGACATTACTTATCTTGTTCTATCCTGATCCCATCATATTACTCTGTGCTGACCCGTACGTGCTCATAGGATATTAGAAAGAATCCTAATGGAGCTCAGATAGTCTGACAAGATCTTACCAGCTTGTTACCTGTGAGGCTAGTTTGCTTAGTTCTTGTTTCAACAGCACAGATGATTCAGACATTAGCACAACTGAGTGTCTTATTCTGAGCATCTCCCTGGCCCAGCAGCTATTTAGCACTATTCCCTAAATTTAAGCATCTCAGAGATATCATTAAAACTATGCTCAAGTCACCAAGCCGCATACATTGCCGTAACTGACACTCATTCAGAGGTCCGTTGCAGAAGGTAAATTCACATGATTTTTGTCGTACTCTAATTCCTTCTCATTGGCCTTGGCAGTGTCTCAGCGCACAGTACAGCTTCTTCATGACCACGGGAGGTTTGCTACTCTTGGTTATTTTGTGCAATCTGTTCGACGTCCCACTGCCATTAAAAAAGGAACAGAAATAAAAAACATTCTCTTGAGGCAAGTCTTCTAATGTTGTCTACCAGTTGTCATCACTCTGGTCCTTGGATCAGCATCACAGCTATTACCTACTAATTCTTTAAAATGCAAAACCTCAGGTCCCATCCAAGACCTAATGAATAGAAATGGGGTAGGGCCCACGTATCTGTGTTTAAACAGAAGTCTCAGGTAGTTCTGGTGCATGCAAAATTTTGAGAATAGCTGCTTTATACTACGTTACAAGAGGTTGGACAACCTGTTAGTAGTGCATAAGAGGCAATAGATGATAACAGTATTGTTTACATATGTTATCATATATTGGTAACTTCCAAATATTAGTAAACCCAAAGACTTAGAAAATTAATTTAAATAATTGCCAAACAACAAAAGCTAAAATAAATTCTCACTTCACATTTCATATTCTGACCATGATCACATGTGATATTATACAACAAATTCAGTAGAAATTGGATCTCTTTTTATATGGAATGTTGGGACATCTACTTAAAATAAGCTTAAAAAAAATAAAACCTGACACAGCATATATTTAAGAGGCAGTCCTATGGGACTTCAAATTTAAAATTCCTACATTCAAAACCTGCTTCAGCTACTTAAGTTATGGGAGCGTTTGGACAACTTGAAGGATTTCTAAGATGGTTTTAGGAGTGTCATGTGATAGCCTGTGGACCTTCCTAACAGGGATCTTGGAACGGAGTAAATACTCATTATATACTTTCAGAACCTAAATTTTCAGTATTTGCTTTGCTGTCTTGAACCTTAATTTTCAAGATCTCATTTCCCGGGATTGCTACTCCAATCCGTACGGACTCCACAGCCATTCTACTTGAAGCAGTAAAACAGCCCTCTCTTGAATGTTTACACTTATATTCTCAAGGGACATATGCAAATGATCAGGGTGTCCTTGAGGATTTTCTGTTTGAATCTGTGGTTAAGATAAAATGAACCAAGCCCTTATTGCTTGCCAGTACCCTTGTGGTCAGTACCCATCTGAAGAAACTCCAGAGTTGTCATTGTTACTTTTCTGGACGCTGCCATTGTATTTCTTTTACTAAACAGTCTTAAAAACTTCCTGCTATAGATAAAAATATGTAAATAAATTCTTATTAACTTATGCAACAGTATTATTGAGATTTTCAGAAGTAGGAGGTGATGGAAGGTCTGAAGCTCAGAAAGGATTTGATCTTTGTTTTCCATTATGTTTGTTTTATAAATATTATACTGAGATAGGGTATTAAAATATACTCAATTACTTTGAGATTGACTGGGTGAATGGACATTATTATTATCTCTTCATAAAGACGAAAGTGATTTTAACCAATGATTTTTATGCTTATTTTATGAGTAATATTTTGAGTAATAATCTTTCTTCAGTGTGTGTGTGTGTGTGTGTGTGTGTGTGTGTGTGTGTATGATGTTGAGATCTTGTCACGGGACATCGACCTAGGTGAGAAAAAGAGAAAAAGGTATCCTCTCAAAGGTACAAAACTCTGTCAAAAGGGTCTAATACTCTTGTTTGATCTTATGGTGGTAGAAGGGTAGAGAACAAACCTAAAATAATAGAATCACACTTGGACAGGGCATGAACAGGTACAAAGAATTCAATGGTCTCAATCAGAAATTTTGAGGAAGTCAGAATTAAAGTATACAAATAGATTGAATAGAGGTCAGATATTAAAAAGAAGGCAGATAGGCAGATGGGGTACCTAAAAATAAGAACTACAACTTGAATATCGCTGGCCTGAGCATAGTTTAAGGCTTTAGTGCAGAGGTCAATCATGCATGCACATGGGAGCCCCCGGTGATGAGTAAAGTTACCAGGTAGTTAAAATTTGGGCTTACATACCATCTTAATAAAAGAACAGTACATTTTTAGAGAAGTGAAAAAACAAAGGAAAAGGACTTTGAGCTTCTAGGTGGGCAAATTCTGGGAAGGCAAATAAAAGGGAAAATTGTGGATAAGGGCTGGTTTTAGGAAAGTTTATAATGTAGATTCCTCTGATGCTGTCTCTGGGTTGATAATATAATTGTCTTTGGTTATTAGCTTCTGTTCTTCCTGGTAGTGGGGGAAGGGGGCTCACCTTTACAAATTTATGCCCTGCTGTTATGCACGGAGGGGAAGAGAGAAGAGCTTTATTCTTACTTGCTTCTCAGATGCCTTCAGCTCAGAATAATCCTTATGACAAAGTAGTGTATTTGGGGGTGACATTTTATGCTACTCTTCACTGTCCTTATCTTTGCCTCCCTAGATCAACATTATTTTATGTTATTATTTTAGAAATATTGAAGCAATCTCTATAAAATTTTTATTGAAATGGATCTCATGAATCTATTATATACTATCAAGAGAATTCTAAGAACAAATTCCTTGAATATGCTACCTCAGTGTAATTGTACTCCTAATGGGATTAATTTTATTCATTACCTACAATACTTCTTTGTAATTTTTTTCCCTGAATGTGTCACAAAAAGCAGTAATATTAGGGTTAAAATTAGAAGGTGAAGGTATCACTGTTATGAAGAAAATTCCAAAAGCAAGGGAAAGAGGGTTGACAATCATTGGATAATAAAAGAAAACAAAGGACACTTTAGCAGAGTAATATGTAGTCACGTGGTCTGTGAAAACACAGAAGCTAGTTTCATTCACATATTTTACCTACGTTTTAGATGACTGTGCATAGTATCTATTCTTCCCCTTAAAAAAATTACACCCTAGTAGTGAAGACAAGAGTTGCAAACATGAAAAATTAAGGACTGTGTAATTTCAGGAAGATCCCCAAAATAGCATCTATAGAGAATGGCACAAAATTCTGATGGGCATTAGAATGTCCATTAGAATATTTGAAACTACAAACCATTATAAAGAATAATATAACAAACATCCATGTATGTATATACAGATAAGTTAGAAAACAAAAAATTGCCAGTATATTTGGAAGCCTCTCAGGCCCACTCCCCACTGGTATTCTCTTTCTTCTGTCTCATAGGTAATTACTGTTCTTGTATTAGTGATTTTTATCCCCAGGTGCCACTTTATATTTTCTGAAACATCATTCACATGTTATACATGTCACAAATTCAAAATATACAATTCAGTGTCCTTTAGTATATTAATGGAGTTGTGCGTCCATCACCAGCTTTTGCATTTTTCTTACCTCAACAAAAAATTCCCACTCTAGCCATAAACTCTGAATCGTCCATCATCTGTTCACTCCTGGCAATCACTACTATACTTGTGGTCTCTATAGATTTCCCTATCTGGACATTTCTTATAAATGTAATCACACAATATACTGAGACAAACTTGTTTCATTTAGTATGATGTTTTCAGTTTCACTCTGGTTACAGCATTTATGAGTACTTCATTTCTTCTTACACAAATATTTTTTCAGTGTATAGATATACTGCACTTTATTCATTCATCAGTTCTTGGACATGCTGGGTTAATTTCACTTTTTAGCTGTTTGGAAGATTCATGAATAAGGATTTACATGGACATGTCTTAATTTCTCTTGGGTGTATAACTGGGAATGGAGCTGTTGGAACATAAAGTTCTATTTAGCCATCTGAGGAACTGCTAGACTGTTTTCTAATGCAGCTTCGCTATTTTGACATTCCTACTATTAGTGTGTGAGGATTCCATATCTTCCACATCTCTGACGACACTTGTTATCTTTCTGAGAATTTCCATCATGGTTTGTGTGACGTGGTGTCTCATTGTGGTCTTTTATTTCACTTTCCTCATGACTAATTATTTATACTTTCATTCCATCTTTTAGTGTCCTTGAACAATAAGTAGTCTTTTATAATTCTTAAAATGTTATATTGATTTTATGCAATTGTAACATTGTTTCTCAGATCACTTTTTCATTCAATATTTTATTTTTTCCAATTCACCATATTATTTTTATTTGGCTTTCATTTATATTTTCACTGCTCTATATTATTTCATTTTATGAACATAACCAATTTTTTATCCATTTTTCTTTTTATTAATGAATGTGAAAGTTGTCAACCATATTGGTTATTATCTACAGTGCCGCACGGGCACATATATTCACGTGTCCTTGCGCTCACATGCCAAAATTCTCACGAGGAGTCAGCTTGTCTTAGTTCCTTCTGGTTTTAGCACTGAAAGTCTCTTATCTGGGAAAACCCTTAGTTCCAAGTAAACCTGGACAGTTTGTCACTCTATATCTGCTATATAATTAGACAGAGAATTGCGAGATCCTGAGCTTTTTGAGATATATTCCTCCTCCACTGCAGTTTCACCAATTCCTATCCCCTCTAATGAACTATAATCATTATGGTTTCTTCACATCCTCACTGATTTTAATGTCATCCATTTGGTTTTTGTAGCAATATGGAAAAAGCCCTGCATATCACATTCCTTGATAACTTCAGGACAGACAGAACTGAACTGGTGATTAACTCCTTCTCTGCCTTGCTCTCGTTCTCAGGGACGTGGAGTCTTATTCTGGCTGGAGTGGGAGGCCTAGTTGACAGACCGCCCCACATCCAAAAACGGGTACACAGGCTGGTCTCCACATCCCTCATAGTCTCCAAGCCCAATCTCCCAATTCGTGCTGGTGAAAATGATCTGGATTTCAGCCAGCTACAGACCCTAGGAATGCTCCCTTTGATTTAAAAAAAAATTTTATTAAAATATAGTTGACATTCAATATTATATTAGCTTCAGGCATAAAACATAGAGATTCAACAATTATGTACGGTATGAACTGTTCACCATGGTAAGTGGATTACCATGTCACTATTCAGAGTCATTATAATATTGTTGACTGCATTCCCCCTGCCCTAGCCCACTCCCTCCCTCCTCTATGGCAACTACGGGTTCTCTTTATTTATGAGTCTGTTTCTCTTCCCTTTGATATTTTCAAACGAGTGGGACGCTCCCATCAGTTGGTGGCAAACTGGCTGGATCAGAATGGTGTTGTGATACACAGCCTGACCCTGCCAGCTGCTTAGATGAGCTCATATCATTTCATTAGGTAATATTAACAAATACTTAAAGTTTACACAATTGTAAGCATTATGCCTCATTATCACAGATTTTGCTGTATATTGTAATCCTAAGAAAACATATATATGTGAATATACATCAGTATATATTTATATAGTCCTCTATTTTTTACTAAGAGAAAATTGTCTGTAGGGAAGTTTGTATTTTTTGGCTTGATGTTATAGTCTTTTAGACATTTAAGAATAATTATACAAAATACATGTCTTTACATCTATTTGCTGACTCCACAGCATCCTTTACATTCCCTTCTCTTCGTTCTTGCTTTTATCATCATGCTTTCTTACTGGCACTAATGTACTAAAACTGCGTGGCAGTGTTTCATAACCACCACATTTTCTTTTATGCACACATGCATACACAAACACACACACGCAAGCATCTATTCCAAACTACCCTAAACTTTGCTGCCAAGGTAACTGGGTGAAATGTCAATCAACATGTAAAACTACCACATATTTGCAATTGCTAATGAGGCTAAATACTGTATAATTTTGAAATAGAATTACATCAGGGATGTTCCCAGAAGTATGACTTTATTGTAGGTCTCAGGTTCTCAAACTAGATCATTATTATGGAAATATATGGGTGATGCCATTGAGTGAGTCATCTTAAAAGACCTGTTTGTAGCGACAGAACCTTGCGGTGGAGTGGGGGAGGGTCACTCTGCATAGGACTTAAACTCTGAGCTGTTTTAAAATTTTATTCAGGTTTGCAAATTCTTATTTCAAACCTAAATCTTCTAGCTGCATTGTACAGGAAAGGTAGAAAAACCTCATTCCAACTATTACTGTGAGAGAGTGAGCCTCCAGCTCACAGATTTAATAGCCCTAGCCGGAGGAAAGAGCCCCAGCTTCTGGGCTTCCCACTCCCACTCCCATGCCATCCCGCTCTCGGTGACTAAAATCTTGCTCAGCATTTGGAATGTGTAGAATCCCACTGACCCTTCCATAAAAATAATGTCATACTGTGAATGAAAATTAACGGTAGTGTTGGGGCAGGGCGGCACTGAGTTTATTTCCCTGGGTTCTCGTCCCCACTGCAACAAAGAATTGAAGGGCAGAGACACAGTACTGAAGCAGAGTGAAAGTTTTATTTGAATGCGCTCCAAGAGAGGAGGAGGCCAGAGTCAAGGTAGATAAAGGCAGGTTTATTTGAATAAAGCAGAGAGGAAGGAAATACAGACGAAACAAAGGGAAGCTCATTGAACTGATACTCAGCATAAGGGCATAATCCCTTACCAGCTCCTAAAGCCAGTGTCGCCTGGCATCCAGTGTCCACGAATCTGCACAGCGTGGGAACTGAGTCCCTACCACCCCAGGATTTGGGGGAGCCACAGAGCACTGCATGGAGGAGATGATGTTCTGAGAACTTCGCAGAAGCAAAGAAAGGAGACTCAGGCTACTAAACAGCATGATCGTACAGCTGCAGCCCCATCTGGGTCACTCCAGTGACAGGAACTTACAAGCCCAAATCAGAGCTCTCAGTAGCCCCTCCCTACTTACCTGAAGTAGGACAGAGTGACACACTCAAAGAAAGGTGAGTGTGGGCAACCTCAGCGAGGAGGCGTGCTTAAGGGTTTGGGGTCTGAGATATCTTATAGGGCTTTTTTTGGTAAAGGCCAGCATAAGGCATGATGTACACAGGCGATTCATAATTCCTTTGAAGTTTTGTCTCTTAAGAATAGTATTATTTAGGTGACTATGTTGGTTTGGAACTTCAGCATTCTTTGTCCACATAGGTTTACTTACTTAAACTCTGAGGTCTGTCTCCTGCCCTGGTTACAAAGTTACTTGATTAGGGGCTGGAGGACTAAGAAAAAACAACATATAGGTTAAGTTAAAGAATAAACTGGGCCTCTTAGCAGGCTAAGGAGATTTTACAATGTAATAATCTAATTGATACAATGAAGACACAGGCTATGCTGGGGTACTTTTCTTTATCTGCACATTCTAAGTTACTGCACATCTAAGTTACTCCTGGCCTGTGGAACTTCAATTCATTAACTCATGAACTCTGTGAGTCCTTTCTGGCTCCCTAGTTTTATCTGGTTAACTCTTTGAGTCCCTTCCAGTGGACTTTACTGGCCTAGTCTGCCTCCACCTGCTTATACCTATTTTTCTGCCTAACAGTAGTAACAATTTATTGTCAGACACCTCCAATTTGAATGGCAAATGTGCAAGCCTTTCTTACTCTCTGAGTTGCCAAGTAAGTGAACATTTAGAAAAATTAGCTTTTGGTCACTGTTTCCAATCCAATTCAAATAACTGATGAGAAATCAAGTTTAGTCAGACTAATTATTAGTTCCAGTGGGATTCAAACTAGAAATACTGTGGTAGATGAAAAGCTAAAGAGAATGTATATATATATATGTGTGTGTGTGTATGTGTGTGTGTAATATGTATGCATGTATAGATACACATGTGGTTCTGATGTATGTGTATATAGGCATGTGTGTATATATATGTGTGTGTATTTGTGTGATTAGTAAACAACAAGGCAGAATATCATTATACATAAATATCAAATGGTGTTAAATGAGAGATGGATATATGGTAAAACTGTAGTGTACTTCAAAATCTAATCTAATCTCTAGTTTTCTGAAGGTAAGAATTCACTTTGGACCCACTGGCTGACATTTTTCAAGAAGGATTGGCTATTGTTACCTTGACAGTGAGCCAGAGTAGCAGGTCGAATTCTGGAATCACTCATTAAAGATAGCATTTGCAAACTTTGTGAGACAATTTATAATTACAATGACAAAATATAATTACATTTTCTCATTGGTTCAGCTCTGCAAAGGAAAGTCTGAGTGGAAACCAAAAAGGGTAATAAATGTTTTAATTGTTGTGATTTGAAAATATGAGATTGATTTGCTTAAATATCCACTCCCTAACAACTTACAATTAAAATATCCTTCCTCCAATTGTATCTTCTGTTAATTATACTGTATCTTATATTTTATTATTTATAACCTTTCCTCAGAAGCACAGAGAACTTATAGGCATTATCTTATCTGATGGGTTTCTCAACAAACCAGTGAAATAATTACAGTAGAAATCAATATTCCTATTTCCTAATACAAATACAGGGTTTTTTTCTTATAATTAGGTTAGTCATTGCTATGAAGTATATTCAGATGAAAACATCAATGCAGGAACATTTCTACTGGATAATAACGGGGTGCTGTGTTTTATTTCCTGTAAACTGCAAGGTTTAGTTTTGAGGTGGCCTTTGAAAATAACTGATACCCTTTGCAAACAGCATTAGTGACATCAAACTCTTCAATTGTCATCTGAGGTATGACGAAGTGTAACCACTGAGTAATTTACTCCATAACTGTTTGATTAATTTCAGCAGATTAATCAAGGTTTATAAAATCCTAGAGGTGGACAGAATTTTAAATTCCATTGTTTCGTTTCCTCTTCCAATCACAGATGAGTCACAGCTTCCCTTTGACATTCCTAATCCAAGTCATAACCAAAAATTCCAGGTTCAAGAAGGAAAAAAGGACTGAGGTAAAAGTTCTAGAATGAGGAAAATAGAACCAGACCCAGGAATTCATGTCCAGTAAATCAATCACAATGACATTGCAGCCAGTGCAAGGCTAACTGTTAAGAAAGAGGAGCTCACTGGAGCACTGCTGTTGCCTTACATCTGGAGCTTGTCTTGGATTCGCATTTTTACAGTCAATAGTAAGTCGTGTTTTAATTGGCAGTGTTACCCATACTTTACTGAAGACCATCCGTGTGCTCTGATAAATTGTTCAAAAGCCCCTTCATTTGGAGACTTCTGAAATACTTTCTCTACAGCACACACACAGGAAATGTGCAGGAAAGAGGTTACACTTATCAGTACATCAAGTATGTGACATGGATACATGTAGTTAGTGTTCCAAAGGATCATGCTGTACATGTTCTGATGCTCTGTGTGTGTGTGTGTGAGAGGCGGCAAGGATAAGGGTCTCATTAGGTGGATGACTCCATCTTCCTTTGGGGACATAAAGGGTGTGTGTGCCATTCTATTACCAGAATATTCCCAACTGACTATTATTCTGGGAGAAGTTGAAACTACAGTTAGATAGGTTTATTTTTTAAGTGAGGCATATAAAAATTACTCTTATTTTATGTTGGACCACATTCAACATGTATTTATTAAGCACCATTTACGTGACTAGTAACATTATAGTTGTGCTCTTGAATTCACAGGCACACAGGTTCAAATAATGTATAGATTTTAAATTCCATAGTTTAGATTTTTCCCCCCTCTCTTTTTTTTTTAATTAAGGTATCATTGATATACACTCTTATGAAAGTTTCACAAGAAAAACAATGTGGTTATTACATTCACCCTTATTATCAAGTCCTCCTCACACCCCATTGCAGTCATTGCCCATCAGTGTAGTAAGATGCCACAGAGTCACCACTTGTCTTCTCTGTGCTGCACTGTCTTCCCCATGACCCCATACATACCATGTGCACCATAGATTGGATATTAAGCCAGTTTTGGTGACTTGGCCTAGAAGTGACCCCATGTTGAGCCTGTGTCTCTCTTTTTAACAGCAACATAAAGATGAACTCTTCATAAGCAAAGAATAAAATACTGACTGGGTGCTCCAGCTCACCATGACCTTCAACCTTCAATGCAGTAATGATACTGTAAGAAATACAATAACTGAACAAACAGATCAACATGTTATGAAAGAGATTATTTATATGTTATTCAATTATGCAGGATACCTTTTATGACCCATCAATAATTATGCTTTATTCCCTTAGATGCTTAGTACATTAAAATACAAACTTAAAAACTTTGAATGGATCAGTAATTCAAAAATCTGTTCACCATAACACCTACACCAAAGGAGTTGTATTTCTCAAAAGAATACATCTTTAAAAATCCTATATTTCATTTAGTAAAATATCTAAGTGTCCGACACAGCATGATATACCCCAGAGAAATGAACCTCTGGAATGTTTTGTCCAGTAAGTGTTTTAAAGAGCACCTATAAAATGCTAATGAGGAGCCATCAGTTACACTGTATTTCATGTTAAAGTTTTGGCACACATAGCATGCTTTTATGAGGCTCCTCCTTAAAAACTAATCAAAGGTAGTAAATTTCTTTTCAGGTTCAAAGTGTTAGGAGAAGGAGATTGGCATAACTGAAGGTCAGCAGGCAGCCAGACTGTATGTCTTCTTAGGAAGCTGGCGCTGTTCTGGTGCATCCCTAATCATGCTTTGTCTGAGATCTCAGCCTCATTCTTCCTCAGGGCTGTAGCCATTCCACTCCCTCAGCCTCAGCAACACTTACTGTCTTCATATTGTTATGCAGGCACTGAACCATTAATTACGGAGGAGAGGAAGAGGAAAAAGTAAAGACCAATCAGCCATGAAGTTTGCCTTCAAAGATCTTATAGTTTGGGAGGCAAGATAAGACAGCTATGTCAGTCTTTGGGATATAAAATTAAAGGAAGAAGAGATTATGTCTATGTGAAAGGAGAGTGGAAAAATCCAGTTGCATTTAGGTAGCATTTTAAAAAATAAATAGCATTTGGATTTCAAGATAGCATCCTTACTAGGTTAGCAGGTTTAACAAATGCTCATGGGAAGCCTAAAAGTCACAACTTTAGCTGAGCTCTGAAACTTCAAGGATTTGTTCAGACATTTTTTCCTATCCACTCTAAGATTGCTTGCTTTCTTTTCATTTTCCACTCTTTAAACATTTTTTTTTTTTTTGCCTGTTAATTAGCCTTCCCATCTATACTGAGCTCATTTGGATAAATAGCTAGTTCAATGGTCTGCTTTGTCTCAGCTCATTCTTTAATTCAATGAATATTAATTAAATGTTATATGAGTAATTCACTATAATAAGGACTAGGGTAATAGACAAAGGGACATAGTCCCTTTCTGATGGAGTCTGCATCCTCTGACATCCGGGCTGTCTTTCATCGTTTGCCTACTTCACTACTATCTCTAAAATTGTTTTAGTTATCTCCATACTCAGTGTGACTGTCTGGGGGAAAATGTGTTCCCAGCCTGGTGCAAATAAACCTTTGAAGCCGAAATCAGTCAAAGGGAGAGATAAAGTGGGAGAAACCCATTTATTGCTTACAAGCAGTTGTCCACTCCTGCTCACCAGTGTCTCTCGCAACCGGCTTCAAAAGCCCCACCAAACCCTCTGTGGTCCAGGTGCATGCTCGCCCTCCACCCACCTTGTAATCACCTACTGATATGGAGATGAACTACTTCTCTGCACCCCTTGGAAACACCTATTGATATGGAAATACGCTAAGGCCAGGCAAGAGATTCTGGAAATACTACAATTTTACCCACACTGAGCAGCCCAGGTGAAGTTCTCTCACTTTCCCACCCCAGCCCAGATAGGTAATGTCTTGAATTATAGCTTGCATGGGAAAAGGACTTATAAATACTGAAACGTGGCCATGATACAATAGGACACTCAGCATGCAGGAAGGCACAGAGTGGATGTGGCACACACAGAGGTGAAGGAACATTGTTTGACTGTTATTTGGAGTATGTGAACTTGAATAGTGGAAAGAGATTCAGGACACAGATCGTCAGATTACCATAATACAATGCCAGGTTAAGTGATTAAGGAAAGGCATTAAATCCTTCAGGCTATGAGGGAAGAACAAGCAAAAGAGATTTAAAGTAAAATAGGAAACATTTCAGTGGAGTATTTGCAAGAAGATTTGGACAGTCAAGGGCAAAGGATACATTTTTTCAAGAGAACTATGCTAAGAGGACTTTATAAAATGAATAGAAATTCAGCTTTAGTGACGATTTTAGTCTAGGACACTCTTCCAAGTCTCATTGAAGTCAAGGCCTCTCTCTAATAGTCCTGGGATAATAAATGAGCCATTGATCCTTATGTTCTATCCAATTAGCTAAAATCTTTTCAAACAACTGGACTGTGGAGTCACCTTTGTATGTGAAGGTGTGTCATGTGACAATTTGCAAGAGTAGAAAAGATCGCTCAGGGGGATTAGGAATAGAGGTCTGAAGATGTCAAGCAGTAAACATTGTGTTCTTATAAAATGACTTGAGTTTTGGAGCGATAGGCCTTCAGTGGCATGGAAGGTTCAGAACTCATTCTTCCTTTGTATTTGTCCAAATTCCTAAAGTTCCAGCTCAAACATTACCTTTTCTGCTAAAACTTTAATCCAGTCCTAATAAACTAAAGTCCTTTGTCTATATTACATCACTTTTGCTTTATTTGTCTACGTCTATGTTTACATCTTTCTCCTGAATTTGCCTTGAGTATATATGTGGACAACTTATTACAGAATCTCCTGAGCCCTTAGAACAAGGCAAAGCTCCAAACAGACAATAGGTTGAGACTTGCTGATTCACGATTTGTGATCAGCTGTATAACTAACTCTTAGGAAGACCCTTTTGTGCCAGGACGCTCAAAGGAGTGGGACCCACAGCAGGAACAGCATTGGAGCCAGACACCCACAGAGAGCAGAACCTGGCAGTAGCAGTTTATGGCAGCTACCAGTGAGGCTGGCCTGGGGCCAACTGGAAAAGATGTTAGTCAAGGAGGAATGTGTTTTCTCTATCCCTTCCTGAGCACCTGCACTGGCCTAATTCAGTATGATTTATTCAGCAGAGTAGGGCACTTGGCAAGCCACAGCTATGGCTAGCATCCAATACCCCTGACCTCATTAAACCCTAATCAAGTAGGAGGAAATGAGAAAGAAAGGGGGATGGTGTCATTTTTTCTCTGTGGGCTCCCAGGGTCCAAAGAAAGTACATATTTGGAAAACAGCACAAATGGAGGTCAAATTTTGTGTACAAATTAAATACATAGCCCTGTGACAACCTATTCAATTTTATGTCAAATTCTGGCAACCTCAAAGCTGTACATGAAGGCCCACTACATGAACATGCAGACAAGACCAACCTGACGTTTGTGGGGTTTATTGTAGTTTATGGAGGATTGTCTTATATGTTGTCTTCCTTGAGAGTCATGGCAATAATATGAAGCTATTCAATTGTCAACAGAAGCTTTTTCCTCAAAAGAAAGCAAAAACGAATACAATCCTAGGAATAGTATCAGGACCATTTAGCAAATTCTATAGCCACTCTGTCAAATCTCATAAATAACGAAGCTGTAATTCAAATGAGCATCTTTCACTCTTAAGCTTAGGGTATCTGCTAAGGACTTACCTCTTATAATGCCCAAGATTCTAAATTGCATATTCCAGATGTATGCTTCTGAGAAAACTAATTCCATGTTCAAGTAGGATAGAAGATGATAGCATAGGAATTGTTTATTTGGTTTATTTGCTGTAGGGTTTATAAACATTTTATAACTTCTTCTCAAACCTTAACATATTAAAATAATTAAAAGACAATGGGGGTACAGGCAAGACCGTAGTAGCAATAAAAAGGCATATAGTTATAACTGAGGAAGGTGAAATTTATAAATCACAAGTTGTGCATATACACACATAAATATAAATACTACAAAGAGGAGATACTTTGTCTTTTTAGGTTGTAAACAAGCTGCTTTACATACTGTAATAATAAATACCCATTGTCTTACCACACATTGAAATAAATTGTTCAAAATTAGTACCTCAAGGCATTGAAAAAATTTAAAAATGAGTTTGGAGTGTTCCACCTAAAAAACGCAGGTAATTGTATTACACGGTGGAGATTTTCATTTGAAAGAGTTGGAACAGCAAAGAAGCTATAACAAAATAATTATACTTTTGTTGGAATGAGCTCCAGTTCTTTGGTAGAAGCACTAATCTGACAGGTAAATGATGTGCAATTCATTTCAAATTAATGTTTTAAGAGCCAGCAAAACGAATTACAAACAAACATACATTGAAACAACAGCTTATAAATCTTCTACAAAAATAATGAACCTTAACAATATAACAAAGACATCAACAGTGATGATGGGGTAGAATGAGCAATCTGTGAAGTTTCATTTGAAAACTGTACAGTTTAACAGCTCCTCAGCTGACTGGTTGGAAGAGAAAAGCCCTCCCATGCCAGGTCCTAGCAATACAGGCCTCTCTGTTATTTCAAGAGGAAAGAGAACTTTCGTTGTGCATAATTAATTTTGCATGTCATTCCTGAATTGGTGGGTCCGAACTACAGGGCATTCATTCATTTATTCCAATATGTTTCAAGTGACTGATGTATGCCAGGGGATGAGACAGGTGCAGTACGATAAAGGGATAAATAAAAGTTGAACCCAGATTTCTAGATATGTCTTGTGCATATAATAAAAGTGTATTTATTTAAACTTACTGAAATCACCCCAATAATACCAAGCTTGAAATATGTGCAAAGGGCTACTAGCATTGTTTTTGACTATGAAACTTCTTAGAATAAAATCAAATTAATAACTCTAACAATGAAACACATGTATATAGATTCGTAAGTGATTTTGTAATTGGATTCTATATGAAATTCAATGAAGGAATGGTAACAACAGGACTTTCTGGGAAAAGAATGCCTGGCACTCAATGGATACAAGTTAACAAGAGAAGAGGAGGTGAGGGCCCAAAGACACACTCTTGTTGGCTTCAATTTTTTGGGAGACTTGAGTTTGGGATTAATGTACAGCTGTGACTTAGTTGCTTCACACTTGACTAAAAATGCCAAGAAATCTTAAAAATGGGGCTTATCTGTCTATGTGCATATCAACTTTAGAAGCTTCAATGAATATTGGAAATAATGAAATTCAGAAAGACAAAGCTGGATTTAAATCCCAGTTACTCTACTTTCTAAACTGGTAAATTTGGACAAAACACTTAGCTATTTTTCTCATTTCAAAAGTGAGCTACACCATGACGGTGATAATGGCTACCATTCATGGAAACTTGTAGCATGCTTGGCACTGTTCTGAGCTCTTCAATTACATCAATTCATTCTTGCAGTGCCCCTGTGAAGTAGGCACTACCATTAACCCTGTTTTTCAGATATGGAGCTAAGTTTTAAGGAGCTCACCTAAGATCACACCACTAGAAAGTATCATAGACAAAATGATACTTTTTGTATCAGACCCCTGGCTCCTTTAAAGCCCTTATTCTTAAGCACTTCAGTAATTTAAAAAATCTACCCCAACAATAGTGAGGTACCACTACATATGTATTAGAATGTATAAAATCCAAAACACTAAAAACACCAAATGCTGACAAGGATGTGGAGCAATAGGAACTCTAATGCATTACAAGGAAAGAATGGTACAACCACTTTGGAAGACAGTTCGACAGTTTCTTTCAAAGCTAAACATAGGCTTCCCATAGGATCAAGCAAACACGCCCCAAATGGGTGGAAAATGTATGTTCACACGAAACTCTGCACATGAATATTGATATTAGCTTTATTCATACTTGGCAAAGATTGGAAGCAGTTAAAATGCCCTTCAGTAAGTGAACAGATAAACAAACTGTGATACATCCATTCAATGAAGTATTAAGTGATAAAAGGAAATGAGCTATCAAGCCACGAACAAACATGCTGGAAGTTGAAGGGCATATTGTTAAGTAGAAGCCAGTCTGAAAAGGCTGCATATGGTATGATTCCAAGTATGTGATATTTTGAAAAAGGCAAAACTATGGAGAAAGTAGAAAGATCACAGGTTGCCTGAGGCTTGAGGAGACAGGAGAAAGATAAATTGGCAGAACACAATTTTTAGAGTAGTGAAATTATTTTGTGTGATACTAAAATGGTGATTAAATGATATTATGCATTTGTCAGAACCCATAGAATGTACAACACAAAGCGTTAACCCTAATGTAGACAATGGACTTCAGTGAATTCTAATGAATTAATAGTGGTTCATCATATTAATGTGTCACACTAACACAAGTTATTAATAGCGGGGAGAACTGGGGGGTAGGGTAGAGAGAAGGCATAGGGGAACTCTCTGTACTTCCTGTGCGATTATTCTGTAAACTAAAACTGCTGAAAAGTAGAATCTATTCTTTATTTTAAGCTCTAAAAAATAGTCCATGTTGTAGTTTTTTGAGGGGTAAATGAAATAAGTTTGTGTAAAATACTGAACCTGATGTCTATTTCGGAGAAGGAAGCCTACAAAAATGACTGAAGTTTTTTCATAATTATCATAGAAGGTCATCTGACTTTGAAAATCTTTCCAAAATGCATTACCCAGTGTTTCTTCTACTTCTAAAAGAAAATTAAAGGCAATCCGCTCAAGGCATTCTGATCATTAGATGGACATTAAGTACACTTCACATATTAAAAGCTTAGAGCTGGGCCTCTTTTTCTCTTCAGGTCAGATTTATCTTCATGATGGTCTCACTAATTGTTTCCTCAACAGCCCAGCTGTGTTTACTTGAGCTCTCTGGATGGTGATCTTTTCTAGGGCTAATAGTAGTTTAGGCAAAAAAAAAAGTTTATTTTGCACTTAACAAGGTCTTATTCCCAACAACAGTTTAGCCCTTGAGAGGAAAGCATTCAAGAGAGTCATCAGATGAATTTCCCTCTTTATAAATAAGGCTGTACATCCATGACAAGCATTATTTGTCAGTGCATCTTTACAGTGTTATCTTTACAATGTAAAGTGTTGACATTTTAAAACAAGTAAATGTGTAATTCAATATCGCATATAGTATGTACCCCCAAAGCCATTTGCTAATATGAGACTCAGTTTCTCATTGAAATTTTAAAATTAATTGTCCATTCCATGTTTAGGTACTACTAGGATTTGTTTTTTTAAGTAAAGAAAAGAAAGAAAAAAGAAGTCTAAAGAATTCAGTAGGAAGAAATCAATTGGAAGCTTTAAAATTGTGCTTCTTTTTATCTCCTGAAGAGCTTGCTGTATCATGAATTTCTTTTTAGCATCACCATACTTGGGATGTTAAGTATGGGAATACTTTGAGGTTATAGGCAGAATTAGCTAACCTATGAACTTTAAAACCAGTTCTGTCATTCAGCAGGGAGTTCCAGCTCACATAGTCATGAACAGAAGGAACTTCAAAAATTATGACTGAATAGCAGGATAACTCACCATCATCAGTCTTCTCATGTGTCAATTCTGATCCTATACTCCAGTTTTATATTTAAGGATGAGCTCTGTTCTTTGCAGGGAGTCCTCTCTGGATGTTGAAACTGGAACAAAGCTCATCACTTGCAAAATTCACAATATCCTAAAAGAATAAACAAGTCAGATCCTTAGGAGGAAAAAGAAATAGCACAATTTTAAACACTCAGAACAAAGTGAATTTCTGGAAGGATTTCAAAAAGAATGTACATGATTTAATTGAGTGAAAATCATCATCAATAAACAAGGCAAAAAAAATTCATAGAGCTGCTTCTCTGTGGCATAATGCCAAAACAAAATTCAGTTTAAGTAATTATTCATGGAACCAGAATTCTGTGGTCCTGGTGCTGTTTGTTTGGTTGGTTGGTGGGAGGAAGACAGAACATGAGTTGTAGGGGCTCTTGGACATTTTAGAATTTAATAAAAGGTGTTGACCCTCTCCTCTTTCCATCTCTGTTTCTGTACGTATGTGTGTATGTGTGTGTGTGTGTATAAAATTCTTCAAGTATTTTTACATACAAACTACTGTCTTTTAGTTGGAATTGTGAAACTGATGGTTTTCAGTGTGTTTTAGATTACTGTCTGTCACAAATGCTTAATGTTATCTACTTTAGCCCACGATCTGAATGTGAAGGTGCAGCGTCCTGCATCAGCAGCTAGTTGAGGCTATGGGAGGCTCTAAGGAAAAATATGGGGTCTCGAAAGAAGTAGAAGATAAACTGCCTCTCAAGAATATGAAATGTATTATTAGAGTTCTCTTCAATTAAAAAAAGGAACTCTTCCATAGGCTCTTTGGAAGCATCTCTCATCCCTTACAGAGTTGACAGGGTGTCAGAGTTGTATGAGTCTGTTCACTTGCTCAGATATGTCAATTATTTCTCTTCAGACTGTGGTCTATGGATACATTTTTAAACTTGATAGTTTGGGAACTAGACAAGGTGTTTTTCAAACAGCTGCAGATTGCAATTACTTGAAGAGTTTTAACAAATAGGTCCTGCTCCCAGAAGACCTGATAGGATTAGGTGTGGGGATTTATAACCTTAATGTCCTGTGAAATTTCCAAAGCCCATTCCATTAGTATTAATAGTCTCCTTTAGCTTTGTTAGAAGTTAAAGCAAATTTTAGGTCTGAATTTTTTGTTGTTTTTGGTACATGATTTATAATACATTTGCAGTGGCCAGTTCCTAGAAGTAGAGACAGAATTTGTGATGTGCAAACCCAGTTGAGAAAACAAAGGATTTCCTTATCCTAAGTTCTATTATCAAAGCAGTAGCCTTAATTTTTAGAACCCACATAGGAAAGAGTAAGTTACAACTTATTAATTTGCCTGTATTAGCAAGTATTTTTGGTTGTAATGAACATAATAATCCAAAATTATCCACAAGAAATATTTGCATTTAAAATTCCCAGGATATATTATAACAGTATAAACAATTACTGAGTAAACACTTTTACTCAACAAGAAGTTGATGTAGTCAAATTTATGGGTGCCTCGTACCTTCTTTCCTCCATACCAAGGGTCAGCAGCTGTACCCACTGGAAACATCAGGCACACCTTCTGTTTTGTTGCAAAGATTTTTACATTTTTTTCAAATGGTTCAAAGTGATCAAAAGAAGAGTAGTATTTCATGACATACAAAAACTATGTAAAATTCAAATCCCAGTGTCTGTAAATGAAGTTTTGCTGAGACATAGTCATGTTCATGTATTACCTACGGCTACTTTCACACTTCATGATAGTTGCAATAAAGAGCACATGGCCCCCAAAGCCTACAGTATTTATTATCTAGGCTTTTACAGAAAGAGTATTAAGTTGGGAAATTTCTAAAAGAGTGTTGAAGGTGTGATCTGATTTTCTTCTTGCTGTTTATCATAAAATGCAAAAGGAAAGAGATAAATTGAAGGAAGAACTGTTAAGCAAAAAAACCAGGACTTGATAATTTGTGGAATTCTCAGCCTATCTGGCTAGCAAAAAAACACTACAATTAGAAGGTTCAGTGTCAGGAAAGTGGGCTCTGGAGGGAAAGCCAAAGCTGTGGATGGATGACCTTTTGTTAATGCCTCAGAAGGAAAAAAAACTGCAGTATTCAGTCACACAGAGGGCTCTTTGAAGAGATGAGTCTCAAAACTCATGGATCCCCTTAAATATTTTAGCAAAAGGCAGAGGAAAGACCCATTGAGGAACCTCTTGAATAGTGGAATGAATCCTCATAACATACACAGAAGATGTAAAATGTTTTGATAATGTTATACCAGCAAAGACACTGACAGCTTGCATTGAAAAGGTCAGAGAAAGAAGGAAATGAGAGAAGACTGTTGATTCCTGAAATTCTACAGGTAGGAAACATGCTGATAAAACTACTCAGCTGAAAGCATACACTCTCTTTATGTCTTCATGTAAAAGGAAAGATTGCCCAGAGAGCAGAGGCACAGAGTAGGACCTTGGACCCAGGAAGTGGAGACTTGAGTGCCAGAGAATTTTTTTCCCAGTCCTTGAAACATAATAGAGTTTGTCCTGTTGGATTTAAAAAGTGGCTTGGGACTGATAACTCCTTTTTACTTCCAGTTTCTCCCTTTTGAATGGGAATGTCTGTAACTCATATCCTATGTCAGTTCCATTTTTATTTTGGATGTTGATAATTTATTTACTAGTTTCATAGTTCACAGATGGAAAGGAATGTGGCCCCATGATGAATCATGCCCTGAGTCTCATCCACACCTAATTTAGATGATTTAGATGAGAAATTTGGGTCTTTTGAGCTGATGATATTAAAATGAGATGTTTTAATTTGGAGTTGATGCTACAATGAGATAAGACTTTGTGCTGCAGTAAATGCATTTTGCACATAAGATGGATGTGTGTCTTTTTGGGCCAGATGGCAGACTGGTAGGATGAATAATGACCACCCAAAGTTTCCTTGTCCTCATTCCTGGAACCTCTGAATACATTACTTTACATAGTAAAATGGACTTTAAAGATAGGATTAAGAATCTTGATATGGGGAATTATCCTGAATTAACTGGGTGGGCCCAATATAATTAAAAGGATCCCTATAAAAGGGAGACAGCAGGATCAGAGTAGTAATAGATGTGATGATAGGAGCAAGAGGTTGGAATGCTATGAAGAAGGGACCATGAATCACGGAATGAAAGTGACTCCTAGAAACTGAAAAAGGGCGAGTAAATAGATTCTTCCCTCAGGTCCTCCAGAAAAGAAAGCAGCCTGCTGACATCTTGATTTAAGCTCAGTAAGACCTATCTGGGGCTTAAAACTTAGAGAATTATAAAATGATAAATCTGTGTTGTTTTAAGTCCCTAAATTGATGGTACTTTGTTATATCAGCAATAGTAAACTAATACAAACAATCATATTATTTGTGTTTTGTGACAGGTGTTGTGGTGGTTTTCTTTCTTTGGTGTTATATTGGATTTCCCAGAATCTCTGAATGAACAGTTTAAAATGGGTGATTATTTTGGGATATCTTTATTTTTCAGTTGAACTATTGAACAGCATCAAATTCAAGTTCAACTATTATAGAACCTGTCTGAGTTAATATATGTTTCCAACACTGTGCTGCAAAAAGTAAGTGAAAGCTGGCCAGAGATACTGTAACATCTGGGAAATGCTACAAATTGTGATAATCTGATAAAAGGGATAGATGGTAAATTTCCAAAGAAATGGAAACATAATCTTATAATCTTAAGAGCCTAGCATCTAAAAGAGTTCCTGGCATCTGGTGGTAAAAAAATATTTATTGACTAAATGTGTGATTAAATCACCTGCTCTTCCCAGAAACAGCGTATGTGGTTTCTTATCTTAAAGCACTTTTTCATCCTCTGTCCTCCACCAGAGATGGCCTCCATTCCCTACTCAACTCCTGAGTCTCCATCCCTTCTCTGGCTTACTTATAAACATCTTTTATATCACATCTGATGTCTCTTCCTGAAATCTTTTTTCACTGCCCTTTGTGTAACCATAATATTTGGTGTGTATTTTTATAACATTCACAGTAGTCCTTATTATTATTATTCATTCCTATGTTTGTCTCCTATATCATAAGGTGATTTCCTCTCGGTGAGTCACCTGCCATACATAGTTGTCTATTCATGTTGTTGTGTAGCTAGCATCTATGCACACTTTCTAGGTTCTTCCTTATTTGTTTGTTTACTGTCAGAGCTACTTTTTAAGTGATTCTAATGACCAATTCCCTTTTTTCAAATTGGGATATAATTGACATATAACATCATATAACTTCAAGGTGTACAATCTCTTGATTTGATACATTTGTGTATTGCGGTATAATTGCCACTGTAGTGTTATCTAGCATTTCTGTCATATCACATAGTTATTACATAATAGTCATTTCTTTTTACTGTTGGCAACACTTCAGATCTAGCAACTTTGAGCTTTATAATAAAATGTAGTTAACTGTAATCACTATGCTGTGTATTAGATTCCCAGAACCTATTCATTTTCTAACTGCAAGTTTGTACCCTATGACCTACTCTCTGGAAGGTAGAATGGCCTCAGGAAGCCAGAAAAGTTAATTCTAACACCTTCTTTGGAAACATTCATCTTGCATACTAAAATTTGAATTTTCTCATATGGAAAAAATAAAATAAACTCGGGTTTGGAATGGGCGCTTTTTAAATGCTATTCCAGTTTTATGCTCAGATTCTTGATTTGTGTAGTGTGGTCCCTAGAACTAAGCCTGGAATCAGGATTAGACCAGGGCTTTGAGGATTGAGGCCTCCTGAAACTAATAGGAGTTCAGTCCTGACACAGTTAACAGATGAGCTAACCAGCGATGTGTTGCCTGTTGGTTACTGTGCACTAGAAACCCTGAACTCAGCTACCCAGTGAAACTTGTGTGCAGTAAGATCACAATTTTTCAGCATCCATGTCCAGCCCCACAGAGTAATGACTCAAAGTTCTGTCACAATATGTTTAGAACATATGTAGTAAGAAACTCCACGAATAACCCCTGAATAGACAGTATCCAATTTTCTAAACCCCAGCTTTTCTCTTTTTCAGTATACCCAAATCCATTATTCTCTGTTATAGACTACTGTCTTGTCACGTGAATTGTTTGTGTAAATAGTAATATCTTACCTAGGTATGACATTTCATAGTAAAAGGTTTTTTTTTTCTTTTGCTGCACTCTATTAAAACAGTGGGTATTATTTTAGGAGATGTTGAAAAGATTTCTTAAATGATTGAAGTGATATTTTGAATTTGATAAAATATTCAAGTTCTCTATTCAATATTTTTCTCCAAATCTGGAAAAAACAATAGATGCAAAAGATCCAGCACCTTTCCTCATGCCCTAGGCTAGGGTTCATCCTTCCCGGGGGTTGTATGTTACTCAGTTTTTGAAATCTTGTAGCATTTTAGCAGATTGGTTACTTAACATATACTATACAATATCATCTCATCATTGTTATTTTTATTATTATTTTTAATGTCCAAAGCAGTTTTAATGACTCAGTATATCACTTTATTTTCCCAACAATCAAATCATGGATAATACTTACTGAAATATTTAATGTCGGTAACCACATGGTAGCATCTGATTGGTAAAGGCCGGATAACTAAGAGTTGATGCTAAGGTCATGCCTGCCGGTGCGTCTCAGCTGAAGGCCAATCCTGTGATTCACTTTCATTTCATAGACGAGGAAAGGAAGGGAAAAGCATTAGGACTTGAGAGTTCCAGTCAGATTCTCCTGATCCATCAACATCCACTACCCTTTCCACTAAATATAGCCACTTATAAAAATGCTTGCCTTTTAAAATAAAATGATATGTACTGTTATTTCTAATCAGGCTTAAAAGCTTACATATATGTATAGATATGCATATAGATCCATAATAGAAAATACTGAAAATTTGAAGTTTAAAGAAGTAATTTCTCATTTAAATTTTAGAGAAAATTGCTGCCACCAATTTTTATATCGTTCTGGAACTTTTCATGAATTTTTATTGATTTCTACAATTGTTACTTTTTAAACTATTCCTTTTACTTTTTTTAAATACCATAAATATGTGTATAGCTTGCCAATAGCCACAAATTCTGAACAATTTTCATATATAAATATTATATTAAGAAATCAATTCTAATGGCTTCCTACTATCCCAACATGAGGAAAATATAATATATTTACCTTTTATTTTTCTTTTTAGTTGGACAAATGGGTTTTTAGAAAATATTTGTAGATGATATAAATGAAGCTCGAGTGAGCATTCATGTTCATAATTGTTTGTCTATATAGCAGATTATTTCCTAGCATTGTTTTTCCAAGTCATAATAGTGTCTTACAGAACAGGAATATTTTAAGGTTCTTGATCTATATTGCAAAATTGATCTATAGAGAATTGGAGTCAATTTATATGCCTTCCCACATTGTATTATTGTGCTTTGTTATATACATTGCATACTTACTATGTATGCTATAAATCACCTTGTTCAATAGAAACATAGTGCAAACTACAGATGTGAACTACATGTGTAATTGGAAAAATTTTACTGGCCATATTTAAAAAAGTAAAGAGAAATAGGTAAATTAATTTAGTAATATATAAAATATTATTAGTTCATCTAATTCATAGAAAACTATGAATGAGATATTTCACATTATTTTCTCATAGTAAGTCTTCAAAATCAAGGAGGTATTTATAAGTACATCACATCTCAGTTTATTCTTGCCCCTTTTCCACTGCTTAATTGCCACGTGTAGCTCATGGCTATTAGACTGCACGATTACAGATGCCTAGATGTTGTTGTAATCTTGAAGATCGTTATCTCTATGGGCTTTTTTCTGTCATAGTTGCTCTCATTTTAAAACACTCAGAAATTTTTGAAACGTGTGCACTTGACCAAAAGCATGGGGTTTTGGGGGGTATTTGGTGTGAAGAGTTGCCCCCGGGATTCACACGAGTTGATTACAGAGGCAAATCTTGGACACAGAATCCTCTATAGAAAACCCATTGATTAGAACTTCAAAGGTGATATACCCCAAATTATCCATAAAATTGCTCTGTCTTTGTCTGTCTGGGCTGCTCTCAGAGAATATCATAAACTGAGTGACTTATAAACAGCAGAGATTTATTTCTGACTGTTCTGAAAGTTGGGGAGTCCAAGATCAGGGTATGAGCAAGTCCATTATCTGGTGAAGACCCACTTTCTGGCTCATAGATAGATATCTCGCTGTAATATTACATGGCAGAAGGGGACATGGGAGCTCTCTGTGGCTTCTTTTATAAGAACAGTCACTAATCCCACTGATGAGGGCTTCTCCCTCACAAGCTGATCACCTCCCAAAGTCGTCCCCTCCAAATTCCATCACATTAGAGATTAGGTTCCAACATATAAATTTTGCAGAACAACACAAAAGTTTACTCTATGACAAGCCCCTTGTTGTTTTTTTCTCTGAACTCAGAATCAAACGAGATAGAATCATGTGATTTAGAAGTAAAAACACAGTGGAAAAATCAGAATGATCTGTGATGGTTGAAGAGAAATTAATTAAATTGCAAAGAACAATAGAAATCAGAAACATGGATCTTGGAGCCACTAATGCAAGCAAACAATCTTGTTTCAGTAAGTCCTGAATAACAGTGTAGCTACTTAGAAAGCTACAATAGCTATTATAAATAAGAAAACAGCATGAAGTTAAACTGCCTAGGGGGAGTCTCTGTTTATAAAATGTAAAGGAAAAGTCTTACTAAAAAAGCAAATAGTTAAACAGAGTGTCCTTTTAATGTGAGAAGGGATATTGCATAATAGCCCACTAAAGGATTACTTAACTACTGACTGAGTATCAAAGAATTAGTATTACATGTTAATTTACAGATGTGTCAGTTACAGATGCAGATTATCTCTGGCCAGTAAAAAATAATGACCCTAAAGATATACCTGAAAATTTTCTAATAAAAATTATAGATTATGAATTACCCATGCAAACATAAAAATGAAAAAACTGTATGAAAATATTCATATGTACTAGAAAATAAACTTCAACAACATTTCGGAGGTCAAGAGGTGCTAATATAGAAACAGTTATTTCATGTCACTTGGTCAATGAAGTTAAAAATGAAAGTGTAAACCTAATTCAAGACAGAAATTAGAATAAGAAATATTCCCCTTGTGTGAACTGAAACATTTGCCAGAACATTCTGAAAAGGGTTTAGAACAAAAATGAGACAGAACCAAAAATAAACTTATGGCACTGCTGCTCAAACAGCCATGTGGCCAGTATTCTACTGATCACGTATTGACAAGGGCTCTTAAGATATTTAAACAAAAGGGAAACTGGAAGAAAGACTGTCGCATCTTATTAAAGAAAGACGAAGATAAAGGAAAATTACTCAATACAGATCAAATGTACTCTGAGGAAGGAAAAAGCACCCAATATCCTACCTCAGACTTAAACACTCAAGGGTGAATTAAATATAAATATAGATGGTCAATCTCATCCATTCCTGCTGGTTATTCTTTCGAAATTAAACCCTGCCACCTTTGCTAAACTTCCATCTCCCATCCCTTAAATGTAATCTTTATGCCTTTACTGAAAAAAAAATAGTATAATCCTTTCTGTTCTGTGATACTACCACCACTGCAATTTAATAGGAGAGACTTATTTTGCAAATGGAATGTAATTATTAGTTGCACATCAAATGGACTGTTTCTTGAGGTTCTGGAAGACTCCTCTATTCCTAATCAAGTTGTATCTCCTCTAGGTATACTTTTGCCTTCTCTACTATATTTGATGCATACTTTAGATAAAGATCTGGGCACTGTATCTGATATTCTGAGGTCTAAAATTTCCCCTGATGTAGGAATAAAAATTGGAACAGAAGCAGAGAAAGTCAAATGTGCTCTCCAAATCAATCACATAAATTCCAACAACCTCCAGTCAGAGCATACTGAGACTTTTCCTATTTCCACTGTAAAGTTTTCCCAGTACCACCCCCACCCCAAACACAACAAACACTATATGCCCCTGAGTCTCATTCAAATGCCAGTGATGTTGGCTAATTCCTTTGCTACAGCAAGCTCTAAACACAAAGCTTCTGTTTGTCCTCTTTTGAGTGGCCTTTGTTTATGTCAACACTGCTAAAGGTGAAATAGACGGAAATGCCTCTTCAATGAAAAGCTATACATAGAGAACTTCATACAAAGTCTTGAAAAGGAGAGGTGGGGAAAGGCACACTCTGTCTTTCTGCTAGACTGGGTGCTTGAACAGAAGAAGAGTAAAAGCCAGTATCACATGAATCTCATGGATTTTCTGTGAAAGAACAATGAGCTAGTCTAAGGAATGTTCAGGAGAAAAGTGAAAGGAAGTCTACTTTCAAGACCATGGCCACAATTTAAGGAAAGCATTGTCCAAAGTGGTGCTTTTATATTTAAATAGCTTATTCAAATTTAAGAATGCCAGAGTTAAATAGGGGAAAACTGTCCCTTATCCTTATTCCTTATGATAACTTGTCCCTTATCCCTAAAGTTGATTTGAGAGGACATTACATACAGTACAGGAAATAAGTAGTCAGAATAATTCTAGAACTTAAAGAACGAGCTTCCATTCCCTCTTAATTTCTATGGGTTTAGACAATCACATCCCTTCTCTGGACCCAGTTTTCTTATTTGCAAAATGAGGAGGCTTAACTAGATTGCTCTGAGCGCTTTCTCTGCATGGGAATCTCCAATAAATTGTGCATGGTATTCTGTTTCTCCAAACTAGTAAGAGCCCACAGTTTCTCCATTGTCTATAGATCCTGTTCTTTCAAGGATAGACTTATGACCTTTAGTGGAGTCAGTGTGAGACAATCATATTTTGCTTTAAATGAATGCACATAGTAGATAGAAAAAAATAGTGAAATTTTTATACCGTTCCTTTTTTAACTCAGAAAGAAAAGTAACTGGCAGTCCAATTATTTTAATATCAGATCTTTGAATTTTCATACAAAATCCTCACTAGAAATTCTAAATTCAGCAGAGGCCAACTTTACTCTCCAATCCGCCACTCCCTGATTTAGCGATGGGTAATCTTTTTTTTTTTTCCTCTGAATTCTCTATTCAGATGTTAAGTGCGGCAATCAAGTCAGATAAAGCACTGAGAATACAGATTTACAGAATCCAGTATCCCCTAAATGAAGACGGTAATGCTGCCTGAAGTGCAGCATAGGAAGCATAAATTTTTTAGATAATTTACTATTTTCAAACATAACTCACATCCAGGGCTCTTTAGTGTAGGAGTTTGTGTGCTTGCATCCATCCTTTACGGGACCATTTTGAATAAAGTGCCAGTTTCTTCAGTTCCATATGGAAATATTACACAATAGATTTAGAATGGTTCGGTTTGTTTATTTTTATTAGCAACATACTGCAAAACCGATGATCTTGAGTTTGGAATGCAGAATTCTTTTCTATCCAAATTCAGGACAACAGGACAAAAACAGTGTTTCCAACTGCAAAGAAAACATTTAATCTCTGCGAATGTTAATGTGCAGCCCTGGACTTCCTAATTTGATTTTATTTCTTAGCTCTTCTAGTTCCCTCAGGCTCAGTCTTAAAATTGTTTACCAACTGCTGCTTACAATTACAGTCACTGTATATTTTAATAACATAATGAAGAAACAAAACAGACACTCCCCAAGGTTTGGATTTACATCAGAACGTCCCAGAAGGTTCACATTTCAGTGGGATTCAGTGGAAGGATTCAGTTTCTTAATTTTTTGTCTGTTCCCTTTCCTCTCAGTCAGACTAATGAATTCCAAAGGCAGGAATGTGCTTACTAGGTCCTTTGGTGGACTGTCAGGTCAAGGAGATCAGACCCTGTCATATTACAGGAAACCCAAGGAATGAAGTGACTTAGTCAAAGTCAACTCAATCACAGTCCCTTTCGTTGAATAAATATTTATTGCCAAGTACACAGGAGTCAGGTAGCAGAGATATGAATCATACAAATGGTGAATAACACTATTTAGATCTCTGCCTTCAGGATAGAGTCTAGACAGCAAACATTCCTTTCCACAAATCTCCATGTTAACACACTTTAATGTCTTCCACCTTTATATATATATGTATATATATGTTTATTTATATATCTCCTCCCTTGACTCTAGTCCATGAACATCCAATTAAACTGCTCCAGTTTATAGTAAAATTGTATGGAGTCACTGATACTCTCTATTTTTATTCCTATTCTTCTCACTCCAAGTAGGCTCTTATCCCTAACTCTACTAATGCGCTTATCAGTTTTACGTCCACATCACCAAATCCAATGTATTTTTTTTCTCATTTCCACCTTCTCAACCCAGTAGCAGCGTTTGACCAATTTATTCTTTCCTCTCCCTTGAAATATGGTCTTTATTTGAACACCAGGATCCATCTACCTACCCACCTATCATCTAGCAATCTATATATAGATTTATATATCTATACCTTTCATCTATCACCTATATGTTTATATCTGTATCTATCTACCATCCAGATCTATCTAACATCTACCTATTTGTATCTCTCTATCTATCTCTTTCCTCTCTCTTTCTTCTTGTCCTTTCTTCTCACTGGATACTCCCTCTCAGTCCTCTTTTCTGCTTCCTTCTCACTCACCTCATCTCTAAACACCCAGGGCCCCAGAACTCAGTCCTCACACAGTGTTCATTCTGTGCTCACATCTCATGAGATCTGATCCAGCACCATTTTTTGATTCTATATGCAAAGGATACACAAAATTTTAGATTCATATCTGACCACTCTTACAAAGTATCTAAGAAGTATCTCAAGCCAAACACACCTACAACCGACTTTGGAGTTACATGTCTCATATCCAAACCTCCCCACAATAATAATAATAATAAATGTTGCTACTTCCTGTTTCCCCAAGTTCAACAGATGCACCATCGCTCATCTAGGCTCTGTGGCATATGTCTAATTCATTAAGAGAATCCTGTTAGTGCTGCTGCAATACAAACCCAGAATTGACCCTTCTCCTCTACCATACTTGTTAAGTCCACAGTTATCGCCCTTCCAGCCTATTATGTTTGTTCTCCTACAGAGGCCCCTTGGGTGTTCCTTTTACCTTCGCCATCTATTTTCTATAGAGGGACAATAATCATTCCCGACGCATAAACCAAATGATGCCACACGTCCAGCTTTCAAACTCACTCAATGGAAAAAACAAAGCCTTGATATAGTCTTTATTATCCTTTGCATTCTGGCTTCAGATTAGCCCCCTTCCCTGATTTCCTATCCCTTACTACCAAGTGCCCTTCTTTCCAACTGTATTGGCCTCTTTTTTGCCCTTTGAAACATATTGTCACATTAGGAAATTTGTATGTGATATATTTCCTGCCTTAAAAAGTACCTCTGAATACTTCCATGGTTCCCTTTCTGGTCTTTTGCATGTTTGGGCTCATATATGACCTTCTCAGGGAAGCCCTTACTCACAATCTAAGTGGCATATTGTGACAAAAGAATACTGTCATCAATCACCACTCTCTTCTCTTTTATTACTTCCTCTTCTAAAGGAATTTCTAAGAAACACAGTGCAAGGTAACTGTAACCAGTACACATTCCTTTACCTGACCCGTCTCTGGTTCTACAACTCTAAGATGTATTCTGTTCACGTGAGCTTGGGAGAAAAGCAATGTCAAGGACTTACTCTTAGTTCTTTTCTTTCTTTCAAGTCCACAGGCAATACTAGTCAGGTTCTGGATTCCTTTCCCCAACTCACAGTCTGTCCCTTCTCAGCTCCAGTACTGAAAGCAAGCAGGCAAACGTCACGAGTAAAAGATCTCTCCAGCCTGATGGCTTTAGATCTCAAAGATAGGAAGTGAGAGAGAAAAGAGAGAAAGGGGGCTTTTAATTTCTTCCATCACTCCTCCACACATTTGGTTATATGTTGACCCTCGGGTGGCACTGCTGATTAGAGGAACACAACCTTGGATATGAGGGCCAAAGACAGCTGCCTGTGTATCAGGGAAATTGTTAGACTATCAAGGTTTTGCAATAAGGAGGTAAAAGATGTGGGAAATAGAATAGCTCCTAGACAGAAGGATTTGCTTAGTTTCCCTAAGCTAAGCCTATGTACAGTTAAGAAAACCCTTGTATTGAAAAATAACGGCAACGTACTTGAAAACATTATATACCCATCCCCAAACCTTCCAACTACACTTTACAAGATAGCCTCCAGCTCATTTATGACAACTACGACTGTAAACTCATGAATGGGCAAATTAAAACAATTTAATTTGGAAACAAATGTTTAAAAGGCAAAGCGGATTGTTCATCTGTGCTTTCTCCTCACAGAATGATTCTATAGATGGTTCTGTTCTATAGTCCTCATTTTTTACTCTGAGAACTCTCATAGTCTCACAAATAATTAAGCTTTAAAACTGGAAATCTCTTAAAGACCATTCAGTCCAACTATTGAAATCTTGCTGTTGAAGATTTTATACTATTTTCCTTAAATATATTATTTTCATAATGTGATTAATCTGCCTATTGGATGCCAATTGAGTAGTAGGGAAGACAATGATACACACACACAAAACCTCACTATCTGATGATTACTTTTGAGATTAGCACTCAAACAATTGTTAGCCTCTTAATGTATCCAAACTTTTGAACATGTGGAAATAATGTGTGCCAAACAATTTTAGAGCTCCAAATATGACAGCTTTTGACTGTTCTGAACTGTTTCTAAGCAGTGATAGATGAGGATACAACAGAAAGAACTGAAATTAATAGGACCGATTGAATCTGTAGTTCACAGTAGATTCACAGTCATTGCAAAATGCAGGAACTACCAGCCCAGTAGGAGGTTATTGCTTTGTTGATTTGTTTACTTTAGAGAAGGGTTTTTCTTTCTTTCATTTTAACACAAAGAACAGATTCCCTAGTCTGTGCATTTTGACGTTGATATTTTGCTTCTTTTCAATCTCCTCTTTTAACATTAAAACTATCCATCTAGTAAGCAGTAGCATCTATTTAAGGCCTCCAAATGTTATACAGCTTTACGATTTAAGAAATCAACTAGGGCATGAGTAATACATTATATGCAACCTGGGATTTTAGTCTAATGGAAACATATGTAAGATAGTGACAAGGAAAATGCAGATCATTCAGTTAGACTTGACAGCAGTTGGCATGGAACGTATGTCTGAAGCTTTTAATCTATCTGCTCATTTCATTGTCACTTAAACATTCAAATATTTGAACACTTAGTAGCAAACAAATTATTTGGGCCAAATTTGGTTTCAGGGTTCTAAATGTAATAGCTTTTGACAGTTTTCCTTAAGTGTTTTCAGGCAGTGAAAGATGAGGATATAGAAGTACTTCAGTCAGTAAGACTAGTTGAATCGGTAGTTCACAATGAGTTCTCAGAGTCATTGTCAAAAGTAGAATTGTTTGTATTCACTATTATGGAAGATTCAGGTAAACCTTATTCAGATGTTGCTTGCTAAAGAATTATAGATTTGATATTTTCTTTCATTGAGGGTCATATGTCTCAAAAAAGAGGCTTTAATGGTGGTATTTTGGGTCAGTGTTTATACTTACCATTAAAAATAGTGAACTTGGTTATAACACTGATTTTTTGTAATATGTAAGAAATAATTATTTATAAGTCTCAAATATATTTTAGCATTGACTCTATGCTCAAAAAAATCTTAGAAGGATAGAAACTCAAGTTTGAAAAGGCAGTAGCTTCTTTAACAAGGATAGTTTTGAGAATCTAACAGCTCTAGATCCATGTGTCTGCTTGAACTCTTAGTCTGTGTGACCATGAAAAGATTACTTAGATACTATGAGACTTAATTGGTCTCACAAATAGTGCAGGAATTATATCAACTTTCAACAGTTGTGTTGCAGAATAAATATGATCATATATGTGAGTTCCTGGCAAGTGCCTTTCATGAAGCATTCGCTCTAAACTTGTTTTGTTGTTGTCATTGTTCTTGTTCTTTATTGTTTTTTCCGTTCACCCTCCCTGTGAAGGGCCTCAGTTATTACACAGGACAGTCGTGCAGCCAGTCATCTCGGTACATCCCCACTAAGTGGTCTTCAGCATCTGATAACAGTTTCACTGGTATGAGGGAATTCATCCAGTGTGCTGAACTTGTGTTGAAATAGGATACGGAAAAAGGTAAATTTTACATGGACCAAAATACGTATTATCTAGACCAAAGCATGGAAAATAACCTGAAAATGCACCAGCATTTCCTGACCTTTAGCAAAAAATCCACTTCAGGATTGGGCATAGGAAGACAAGTTAGCCTTGGGAGGGAATCCTCTGCATCTAAATGAGTTTATAAAATACTTCAAACAGGAATATGTCTTTGGTCATATATCAGGGGATAGTAAACATAACAAAATAGGCCATATGCAACTATAACTACATATACTTTGCTCACCATTGTGGCTGACCATTGCCTCCCAAACAGAAAATAAATTCCTCTTGGACAAGCTTCGTTTTTTTTTGCCTTTACACTTGGAGTATATAGATTTCTCTTCTGTACTGACAATTTCTGAAAAGTTCGGAGTAGAATATTGACTTTCATTGGATGGAGTGCTAATCATTACCCATTTTTGGAGGGAATCCAAGACTATAAATTAGAGCAGACTATCAGCTATGGTTGATTTCTGTTGCTGAGCTGGGAGATTAAAAACCCACATGCAAAAATAACCTTGAGTCTATTGGATAGGAAAAAAAACCTAGAAACCAAATGAAGTGGCCTCAAAATATAAGCCTAATTATGAAAGTGATAAAGCGACAGCTAATGAAAGTTCAATTAAAAAAAAAAAAAGTTCTGCAAAGCAATTGCATTCTTAGTTTTGCTTTTATTTCTCAAATATTTATAATGTGTCCTGAGCAATATACACATGTATACATAAAGCATTAAAATATTGCCCTTGCCTTAAGAGATGAAGCTCATGAAGGAAACACTTTTACAAGCAAAGATTACAATGACATATATTAATTGCTATAAATTTGCTCTGAGCAGGCTGATGCAGGAAGCAGTGCTAGATGAATAAATCAGTTATGGCTGACAGAGGACGATGCATTAGAAATGAATATTAAAATACATCATACACAGAACAGAGAAGAAATCACTTCAGAAGAGCACATGCAAATATTTAGATATGATCAGTGAGCGGTTTCTGTGACCAGGACATAGAAGTTAATACAACTAATACAAGTTGCCTGCAGAATGTGGAGGCATTGGCAGGACGAGGGGTCAGAAAATGATTGAGAACAGTGTTATGTGTAATGATATAAAAATTGCAAATAAATACAAGATTGAAGAAAAATGAAATAAATTGGGATATTTTTGGAAACTCTCAAAACAAAATGGGAGACTGCCCTGATTTTGGCAGTCCTAGCTAGTCTTTTCAAGATGTAGAGATGCTACTTGTCTAAAGGTAAATGGAGAGATGGGTAAATTATAAAGATGAAGCCAAGCATGAAAACATGGAATGGATATCTCCAAGAAGCAAAAATAGGAAAGGAATCCACAATTTAATACACAAGTTATAAGTGGGAGGGCTAGGTACCCTCATGGGATAGACATGAAGGCTGCAGACGCCAGCTTGGAATTTGACACCCTGCCTAAAACTGGAACCTGGGAGATAATAGTTGCATCTGAAACATTTGTATGATAGCATGTAGGCTGCACACGGAGCAGCGGCTCATAGAATGGGGCGTAGAAGGGAATTAAGCCAAGAAATCAGAGTCTTAGTCTATAGCACATAAAATTGTGCACTGAATTTTATTTGAAAATGCAGAAATTCTTAACGATTGTTATTAAAGTAAAAATAAATTATAAACTGCTACCAGAGCAACGAATGCCATACAGTTCAGAAAAGCCAGAATCAGAGTACTGCCCTGCCAACATCCCTTGTATTGCCTCCGTAACCTAGGTATATGTATTATGTTTCTAGGTTATAACTATATACAGAATATTCATACATGGCCTCTGTGTAGGAAGGAATGGAAAAAGAATTGGAGAGATTTATGGACTTCAATCTCAATCTCCTTTACTTATTTATAAAAATTATGCAAATACAATAAAACAATCTGATTCTGTATAGTGAGTACATGATTTTTTACTATATTTTTTCCCGGTACATTTTGCAGGTTAATATTCTAAAAATTAATACAAAATAAGAAGCAAAAACTTGAATGTGAAGTGCAGGTAGACAGTGATGGAAAGGACTCCCACGTGGGAGGTGGTAGCAGTGATCCAGGTGAGGACTTGAATTAACCAAATGGTTTGGGGTCTGTAAGCATGTGGATGATTTGTAAACATTTTATTAGTATAAATAAGAGAGTATAGTGATGGGTGAGATGTAGAAGTTCAGGGGGAATAAGGCGATTGGAAAGATGGTGAGAGAACTGAAGAAGGTTAAGTTAAAGTCCTACTATTGCATGCAGGTCAGATGCTGTCTTTGGACACAAATAACATATGCCAGAGTCTTAAGTGGAGAAAAGAACCTTAGGAAAGACCTACCTCCTGTCCTATGGAACACATGAGAGATAGATACATTGATATAGATGGGATGCAGGAAGAGAAACAGCAGGTGTGTAGAGGAAAGCCATGCATTTAATGCATGAAAAGTCTAAAGTGCGTGTGTGTGTGTGTGTGTGGGTGTGGGTGTATGTGTGTGTAAGTATATAACATTCTTTTATTCAAGTGAAATTCACATAACTTAGAATTAACCAATTTAAAGTATTCAGTAGCTTTTACTACATTCACAATGTTGTACGGCCATCACCTCTATCAAGTTCCAAAACGTTTTCATGGCCCTCAGAAAAATACCTCACATGCTCTTTAAGCAGTCTGCACTGCTCATCCCTAGCAACACCAATCTGCTTTCTATCTCTGTGGATTTACCTAATCTAGGTATTTCATATGGATGGAATTATATGATACATGATGTTGCATGTCTGGCTTCTTCTTTCACTCAACTAATGTTTTTGAATTTCACCCAGGTTGATGCTTGTCTCTGTACTTCATTCCTTCTTATGGCTGAATAATATTTCTTTATACAGTTGTGCTAAAGTTTGTTTATCCATTCATCAGTTAATGGACATTTGGATTGTGTCTACTGCTATGAACATTTGTGTGCAAGGTTTGAATACCTGTTTTCAGCTTTTCTGGGTATACATCTAGAAAGGAAGGCAGGTGGCCTGTTCTTATCTTTTAACTTCCTGGAAAATCAATTAATGACATTTGTTAAAAGAAACACACTTTTTCAATTGGATTTCCTTAGCACCATGTCTCTAGCTAAAGTATTAGTTATAGTAAATTAACCCAGAATCTATGAATGCTTTTTGAAACAAAAGCTAGAATCTGGAATTCTTTCTTCAGGCTGGCCTTTGAAATATTATGCCAACTGCATATAGATTTTTCAAGACCGTGCTTAACCAAATTGAAACCTCTCTTCTCTCTCCCTGTCTCATTCAGACACACATGCACACACACACACACACATTTATACCCTTTAACCCAAAATGACAGGGTTTGTTCCTCTGTTAACATAACTAAGACTTACTTCCCAAAACAAAGTGTCTGATTAAAAGTGAAACTTCCTCTGCCTTATCTGAAATCACAGGCAAGTTACCTCCCTGAATTATTTAATTTCTGTCTAGAGGGTATCTCAATATATTTTCAACAGCTATAAATACCCTTTTAGTGTAAGGACCTCTGAAGGTGATGTGTATATGTGTTATTCTTTTATTATTTTAGCCATAAGGTGCCAAAAACATTATTTGAATATAATTATAACTGCTGAATAATGACTTACTAAATGCTAATAGCTTTCAAAACATTAACACAATGTAATCATCTCAGGACTAACACCAATTTTCAGTAATAAAAAACATCAGAATAAAACCCCAACCTTGGCCGCCAACTCTGAGTGTCTTACTGGCAGAATAAACTTAAAATAGAATAGTAAAATATGAATTTAAAATAAGATTTCCCTTTTTGCAGAAATCAGGAGGTAACCCATGTCAACAAAGACTATAATACCATTTCAGGGTTCCTTACTTTTCCTGCCTTTATTGGATAGCTTTTACTGTGGACCTAGAACCCCATCTTTTGCTACTCAACACTTGAAGCAAACTGACCCCCACTCCCTCCCCCCATTTTCTGATCAAGTTGTGAAAAACCTCAGTTTCCTCATTTTCTGGTCAAGAAGGTTGATATATTTCAAAATAACTTGTCACACAGGAAGGAAGGCAGGCAGGCAGGCAGGGAGGGAGGGAGGGAGGGAGGGAGGAACATAGATAACCCCCTCAGAAATGGGTGCTTTTAGGTGAGGCTTGGCAGGTTTATAATGCACCAAGGTTGTTTCTTTTCATCGTGTAGCATTACTGTGGTGGAAATTTTACACATGTGCTTTCAGATTTTCCAATTGTCCCTGAACTAATTTTCTAATGATCCTTTGGAATCATTTCTTGACCCAGTAGGAGACCCATTTACACCGGTAGCAGCCTCCAGGCTTGATGTATTCTGATCTGCTTTTAGAAGTCACTACCCAGAGGAACTCGCTCTTTCTTTAGTCCCCTCTGATAGCCGGAGCACTCTCACGTTGAGGATGCCGGCATCGCTATGGGTTCCACCTTCGCTCAGCATTCTTGGCTAAGATGGCATTCTCCTTTCATCGGTTCCTGCCCTGAGCTTCCATCAGTCGTGATCTTAATTTTGCATGTATTTCTTTGGTTTCATCTGTTTGCAGCCAGGGGCATTTCCGTCTTCACATATCCATATTCCTTTCGGCACTTTTTTTTTTGTCATGACCTTGTTTGTAACCCTTCAAATTCTACATTTAAGGTGCACAAAGAAATTCTTCTGCAGCCCATCTTTCTGTGCACTTAGTGGATCTCTTTCCTATTCCTTTTAATTTGACATTAATATGATCCCTTTCCTTTTTTGTTTGTTTTTTTAATTAATTAATTAATTTATTTATTTATTTTTACAATTTATTTTATTTTAGTATCATTAACCTACAATTACATGAGCAATATTGTGATGATTAAACTACCCCCTTCATCAGGTCCCCCCCACCAACCCTATTACAGTCACTGTCCATCAGTGTAGTGAGATGAGAATCACTACTTGTCTTCTCTGAGCTGTACAGTCCCCCCCCGTGTCCCCCCACC